>CM019149.1:4492257-4971891 GCA_009733165.1 Naja naja
GGCTGGGTCCCATGGAGGTGACTGCGGCGGATCGGACTGCCTGCGGCTTGCTGTGACGCCGGAGTTTATCCCCGAGGGAGTTGATGGCGGCAGTAGCTTTCGGGATTTTTGGTGTTGTGGCTGCCTGTTGGTATCCACGTGGAGTCCTGGACGAAGAGGCTGCTGGCTCAATGGTCCTCCTTTTTCCGTTTCTGGGTGGGGTGACATGTCCCTGGGGTTGGACTTTGGAACCGCCCGGGGACCCCCTTCCTCCTTCCCCAGAAGCGAGCTCTGGGAGGAGTAGATTCACGGGTGGTTGGAGGCCTATAGGCCTGAGAGGCCCAGGGAGGCCTGGGAGGTTTGCGCTCTGGGTTGAGGAGCCGGCCTCCCTGGGTGGGGTTCTGGTGGTGTCCCCCCGGGAAGAGATGGCTATGGCTCCAGATCCTGGCTGCACCAGTTTGCGCATCAGTTTGTGGACATTATACCTTTCCTGGACTCTTGTGGACCTGATTGCCCTTGATTGGTGGGCATTCATTTACAACCATTGCCTTTCTTTGTCCTTGTTATTCTGGACTCATAGGGCACTATTGATGGTGCCTGGATCATCTACACCCACCACCACGGATTTATGCTGTTTTTCTCCTGGAGACTTGGCTGCCTCCCATTGTGGTGAGAGAACAGTGGGAGGATGCAATTTTCCTGCAGTGAGAGGGCAGGAGACTGTTCAGGACTTTTCCGCAAGTTACTATGGTGGCAGCATAGTGACTTGTTATTGGACTCTAACTGTTGGCAGCTGTGAGAGAGCTGCTGACTGCGCTTGTTCCTGTTTCTGTTTATTGCCACAGTCTGTCTCTTTCATTGTATTCCATTCTTACAATGTTTTTCCATCATACCAACTACCTCCCATACTATCTGAGATGTATAAGTTATGCTTGTCTACTCCCTATTAGATTTACGGGCCCTCCAGACGGTTCCCCAGTCTGTGGAATGGCCCTGTACGCTATCAAAAGCTTACCTTAATGACGGATCTTGGGATCCCGAGAGGTGGCATGTTGCACTAATGGGCCAAATTCTAAGCTTAGAAGGAAGGGGAAACTCTTAAATTTTTAACTTGTTGTCTTAAGGGGTTAGGGGTTAACGGGTCTTTTGCAGCCCGGTCCTGGGGCGGAGGGAGCGGGGCCGGGGTCGGTGGGGCTCCGGGCTGAGGTGGGGCCGCGATTCCCAGGGTGGTTGGAGTCGGTGGCAGACGCCGAGGCATAGGGTCATCATATGGGGAGGCGCACCAGCCATCTTTGTGCGGTTGCTCGCCCACCCTATGGCCTCCTCTCTGGGGAGCTCGGGAACAGGGACCCCTGGGCTTAGGCTGGTGTACTTAATGCCAGGTCCGTGGTTAATAAATCCTCCTGGAGATTATTGAGGAGGAGGCTGCGACCTGGCTTGTATCACCGAGACCTGGTTGGGCCGGAGGGCGGTGTCCCTCTGGTTGAATTATGCCCTCCAGGTTTTCGGTCGCACCGCCACGGGCCCAGGGAAGGGGTGGTGGGGTGGCTGTGGTTATTAGGGAGACCTTGTTTCCAAGGGAGGTCACTATCCCAGAGATAGTCGGGAGTGAGACCCTTCTCCTGAAGGGGCCTAATGGTCAGGTGGGCTTGCTGCTCACATACCTTTCTCCCAGCTGTGTGACAGCAGCCCTGCCGGGACTTCTTGACGCCCTCTCGGGGTGGCGGTGGAGTTCCCAGGCCTTATAGTCCTGGGGACTTTAACCTGCCTTCCCTGGGGTACGCCGATTGGCCCAGGAATTCATGACTTCTATGGAAGCCATGGGCCTGACCCACTAATTCATGGCCCCACTCATGAGGGGGGAACACTCTAGACTTAGTTTTTGTCTCTGAGTGGTATGTAGTGACAGAGGGCAACCTGTTCATACGGCTCTGCCCGCTCCATGGTCTGATCACTATCTCCCACGGCTGGTTTTCCAAAAGGCCCCACTGCTGGGACAGGGAGCCACTTAGATGGTTCCGCCCAGGCTTCATGGACCCTGAGCAGTTCCAGGTGAGCGGGCCTTTTCCTCCCTTGCTCACAGCTCTGTTGAGGATCTGACGCCGCTGGCAGCGGCCGATCGGAGAGCCCGACAGGGTTGTCCCCATGCCCTCACACGCCATGGATCTCGGATGGCTCCTTGGTATTCAGAGGAGCTCCGGAGATGAAAGCCGCCGAGGGGCTTAGAGAGCAGGTGGAGGGCCACCCGCCTCAGCTCGACGAACCCAGTTAAGAGCCCATATTAGGACTTACTGGGAGCTGTGAGGGTAGAAGGTTCTCTCTCCACCTCATAGCGCCCTCAGAGATAACCCCCAGCCGCCTCTGTCCGGGTTACGCCTTCCTTTGTCCTGGGAGGTGGCGGATCTGCGGGAAGGGCTGAGGAATTTGGTCAATATCTGTCGGATAAGATCGCTCAATTGAGCGGTTGTCCACTGATTTGCAGTGGTCTGAGGAGCGGATACAGGTAGTCTGGCCAATATGTTCTGGGATGAGTTCGACCCTGTTTCCGGGATGAAGTGGACGGGATTATGCGCCTGAGTTCCACCACATGTTTGTTGGACTCCGTCCCTTCCTGGCTGTCTTATGCCGCCAGGGAGGTCACCCGCGGTTGATCCGGCAGTTGTCAACGCCGCTAAGGGAGGGTGTTTTCCTCCGCCCTGAAAGAGGCGGTGGAGACCCTCCTGAAGAAGCCTGCCCTGGATCCCACCGTTAGACAACTTTCGCTCCAGTCTCCAACCTTCGCTGGCGAAGGTTGTTGAGAGTGTGGTGGCCAGGCAATTTCCGCTTTTCCTGGATGAAGCGGACTACCTGGATCCGCCAATCGGGCTTCCCGCCTGGTTTCAGCACGGAGACGGCATTGGTCGCACTGATGGATGATTCTGGAGGGCCCGACAGGGTTTTTCCTCTGTCCTGGTCCTATTAGACCTCTCAGCGGCTTTCATACCATCGACCATGGTATCCTTTTTTGCATTTTGCGGGTTGGGGGTGGGGGCACTGTTTTGTGGTTTCCTCCCACTGGGCTGTCGCAATCGTGTTGTTGGGGCAGAGTCGACCCCAGGGCACTCACTTGTGGGGTCCTCAGGGTCGGTCCTCTCTCCCTTTATTTAATATCTACATGAAACCGCTGGGTGAGATCATTCGTGGTTTTGGGGGTGAGGTATCATCAATATGCCGATGGACGGAAACATGCTTCACTCAACCCGCCAAGACTGAGTGGCTGTACATACCGCATCGCGTCCAGTTTGGAATGTCCATCGCTGACCATAGGGGAGTGGTGCTGCCCCTGTGGATAGGGCAAGGAACCTGGGGGTCCTCCTGGATGCACGGCTCCGGTTGGAGGAGCAGGTGGGAGCCGCCACCAGGGGCTTTTGCCCAGGTCCGCTGGTTCTTCGCCAGCTTCTGGACCGCGATGCCCTGCGCACGGTCACTCTTGTTACTGCTGACCACTACTGCAACGCCTTCTATCTAGGACTGCCCTTGCATACCATCCGAAATTGCAGCTGGTGCAAAATGCGCGGCTGGTGGTGATGGGAGTTCCCGGTTCTCCCATGTTGCCCCTCCTGCGCCTTGCATTGGTTGCCGGTTGCGCCCGGTGAGATTCAAGGTTCTAACCTTAACATACAAAGTCCTTCATGACATGGGTCCTTATTATTTAAGGGAGCGACTGCTGCCGACATCGAACATTAACCGCCTGTGCTAACTCATAGAGGGCTCTTTGGGTCCGGGCCGGCAGTGCCGGCTGGCGTCCCCTGACGACGAGCCTATTCTGTCGCCCCTGACCTCTGGAACCAACTTCCCTGGAGCTCCGCTGGCCCCTGACCTCCGCACTTTCCGTCGACTTGAAGACCTGGTTGTTTAATCAATCCGGCTGTGACCCTGGGGTGGGGTGGTTTTTAGAGTTTTAATGCTGGGATTTTAGTATTAATTCGGCTTGACTTGTTTGATCTGGTTTTATTTAATTTATTGTTGTGTTGTTTTTTTTGTAAGCCCCAGTCCTTTGGGAGAGGGGCATATAAGTCGATAAATAAATAAATAAATAAATAAATTAAACCAGAATCTCATAGATCGGTTAAAAATTTAAAACTACCACTAAAAAACCCTCCCCCTCTCCTTCAGTCCGGGTAGGCTAGTTGGAACAGCCAAGTTTTTAGGTCACGGGGTAAGGATCAGAGGTCAGGGGCCACCCAGAGCTCCAAGGGTAGCTGGTTCCAAGGGTGGTGCCCCACAGAGAAGGCCCTACCCCTGGGAGCCACCAGCTGGCATTGCCTGGCTGACGGCACCCTGAGCAGGCCCTGCCGGTGGGAGCGCACGGGTCGTCGGGAAGCTGTTATCGGCAGCAAGGTTTCCTGCAAATACCCCGGTCCAATGTCATGAAGGGCTTTATAGGTTAACACCAGCACCTTGAATCTCACCTCGAGGGCAACCGGTAACCAGTGCAGCTCATGCAGGAGGGGGTGTAACATGGGAGTATTGGGAACCTCCCATCACAACCCGCGCCGCTGCATTCTGGACAAGTTGAAGCCTCCGGGTGGTCCTCAGGGGCAGACCCATGTAGAGAGCGTTACAGTAGTCCAAATGGGAAATGACGAGCGCATGAGTGACCATACACAGGGCATCTTGATCCAGGAAGGGTCGCAACTGGCAAACCAGGCGAACCTGGGCAAATGCCCCCCTGGCCATGGCTCCCACCTGCTCCTCCAAACTGAGCCGTGCGTCCAGGAGGACACCCAAGTTGCGAGCCTTATCTATGGGGGGCAACACCTCTCCCCCCATAGCTAGAGATGGAATATCCTGACTAAATCGAGATGCCGGCACATCCAGCCACTCGGTCTTAGCCAGGTTGAGCCGGAGTCTGTTCCTCCCCACCCAGACCTGCACCACTTCCAGGCACCGGGACATCACTTCGAGGGCGTCACTGGGTTGGTTAGGGGTGGAGATAAAAAGCTGGGTATCATCAGTGTACTGATGATACCTCACCCCAAAACCATGGATGATCTCATCCAGCGGCTTTATGTAGATGTTGAACAAGAGGGGCGAGAGAACTGACCCCTGAGGCACCCCACAAAGGAGGGGCCTCAAGGTTGATCTCTGCCCCCCTGCCAACACTACCTGCATACACCCCAAGAGGTAGGAGAACCACCATAAAATGGTGCCCCCCCACCCCCAACCCCTCGAGGCGTCGCAGCAAGATACCATGGTCGATGGTATCAAAAGCCGCTGAGAGATCTAAAAGGACCAGGACAGAGGAATAACCTCTGTCCCGAGCCCTCCAGAGATCATCCACCAGTGCGACCAACACCATCTCCGTGCTGTACCCGGGCCCGAAACCCGATTGGTATGGGTCTAGATAGTCAGTTTCCTCCAGAAACATAAGGAGCTGCCGGAGGCTCCAACTGGTGCAGAATGCGGCTGCGCGGGTTATTTATGGGAGGCCCCAGCATGCCCATGTAACACCTCTCCTGCGCGGCTTGCACTGGCTACCGGTGGTCTTCTGGGTGTGATTCAAGGTGATGGTTATGATCTTTAAAGCGCTCCATGGCTTAGACCCAGGGTATTTGTGAGACCACCTACTGCTGATGACATCCTCCCACCGACCAGTGCGGGCCCACAGAGTTGGCCTCCTCAGGGTGCCGTCAGCCAAACAATGTCGGCTGGCGGCCCCCAGGGGGAGGGCCTTCTCTGTGGCTGCCCCTGCCCTCTGGAATGAGCTACTGGTAGAGATCTGGACTGTCCCCGACCTGGGAGCCTTTGCCTTAAGACATGGCTGTTTAAGCAAGCCGATCTATCCCTATGAGATATTTTAAAATTTAAATTTTAAATTTTTTGATTAGATTTTTCGGGATTGGATCTACCATTTTTAACTAATGTCCTAAAGTTTTAAAATTTGATATGGGTGGGGCTTAATTAATTGAGTTTAATTTTATTTTAATACTTGTATTGTATGTTTTTTAATCGCCCTGTAAACCGCCCTGAGTCCCTTTGGGGAGAAGGGCGGTATATAAAACCAATTAAAGTTAAAGTTAAAGTTAAAGATAGGCAGGTGTAAAGCTCTCCTTTTGAGGTTGGGACCTGGTGGTCAGTTGGGCCTGTTGCTTATATACCTATCCCCCAACTATGTGGCAACGGCCCTGCCTGGGCTGCTCAATGCCCTCTCGGGAGTGGCGGTGGAGTTCCCGAGCCTTTTGGTTTTGGGTGACTTCAACCTGCCCTCTTGGGGGGGGGGCATCAGGATTGGCACAGGAGTTCATGGCCTCCATGGCAGCTATGGGCCTGACCCAACTAATACAGGCCCCCACACATGAGGGGGAACGATGGCGTAGTGATCTGGGGGTGGGCACCATGAATGTTGAACCCATAGCATGGTCAGACCACTATCTCCTGCAGCTGGTCTTCCAACAAGCGGCCCCACACCGTTGGAATGAGAAGCCTCTGCGATGGTTCTGCCCCAGACGTCTGTTGGACCCTGAAAGGTTCCAGACAGAACTGGGGTCTTTGCCCGCCTCCCTTATCCACTTCTTCAGCTTGGCTGAGGTACTGGCGGCTGCCTGGCAACAGGCTGCTGCTGAGGCCCTTGACCGAGTTGTCCCCTTGCGTCCCCTCACTCGCTGCAGATCCCAGATGGCTCCTTGGTTCACGGAGGAGCTTAGGGAGATGAAGTGGCCTAGGAGAGGTTTAGAGAGCAGGTGGAGACCAACCCACTCCAAATCTGACTGAGCCCAGTTAAGAGCCTATATTAGGACCTATCTGGTAGCTGTGGGAGTGGCGAAGAGGTCATACCTCTCCACTCTCATAACGTCCGTCCAGCTGCCCTGTTTAGGGTCACCCGCTCCCTCTTACATCGGGGGGCGGTGTTGGACCCTATGCAGGGTAGGGCTGAGGAATTTGGTCAGTATCTGTTGGATAAGATCACTCGGATTCAGGAAGGGGTGGACTCTAATTTGCAGTTGTCTGAGGAGGGGGATGCAAGAAGTCCAGCCAATATCATCTGGGCTGAGTTTGATCCTGTTTCTGAGGATGAAGTGGACAGGATTATGCGACGTCTGAGTTCCACCACATGTTTGTTGGACCCGTGCCCTTCCTGGATGGTATATGCCTCCAGGGAGGTGATGTGGCTCCAGGCAGTAGTCAACGCTTCACTAAGGGAGGGCTCTTTCCCCTCCGCCTTGAAAGAGGTGGTGGTGAAACCCCTCCTGAAGAAGCCTGCCCTGGACCCAGCCGTGTTGAACAACTTTTGTCCAGTCTCCAACCTTCATTTTTTAGTGAAGGTTGTTGAGAGCGTGGTGGCTCAACAGTTTCCACTTTTCCTGGAAGAAGCGGACTATCTAGATCCCTACCAATCGGGCTTCCGGCCTGGGTTTAGCACAGAGATGGCATTGGTTGCGCTGGTGGATGATCTCTGGAGGGCGTGGGACAGAGGATTTTTCTCTGTCCTGGTCCTATTAGATCTCTCAGCGGCTTTCGATACCATCGACCAGGGTATCTTATTGCGGCGCCTTGTGGGGTTGGAGTGGGAGGCACTGTTTTGCAGTGGTTCACCTCCTACCTCTCAGGGCGTTCGCAATCAGAGTTGGCAGGAGGGCAGAGGTCGGTCCCAAGGGCTCTCACATGTGGGGTCCCTCAGGGGTCGGTCCTCCCACCCCTCCTGTTCAACATCTATATGAAGCCGCTGGGTGAGATCATCCGGGGTTTTGGGGTGAGGTATCATCAGTATGCTGATGATACTCAGTTATATATCTCCACCCCAAACCAAATCAGTCATGCCCTCTCTGTGATGTCCCATTGTCTGGATGCGGTACGGATCTGGATGGGCAGGAACAAGCTACAGCTCAATCCGGCCAAGACTGAGTGGCTGTGCGTACGGGCATCTCGCTCCAGTGAACAGATTCCATCTTTGGTCATGGGGGGAGAGGTGTTGCTCCCTGTGGATAGGGCACGAAACCTGGGGGTTCTCCTGGATTCACGGCTCGGTTTGGAGGAGCAGGTGGGGACCGTGACCAGGGGGGCTTTGCCCAGGTTCAGCTGGTTCACCAGTTGTGCCCGTACCTGGATCGAGATGCCCTTCACACGGTCACTCATGCACTTGTCACGTCCCGACTTGACTACGGCAACGCTCTCTATTTAGGACTGCCCTTGTGTACCATCCTGAGGTTCCAGCTGGTGCAAAATGCGGCCGCGTGGGTTGTGATGGGAGTTTCTCGGTACTCCCATGTTACTCCCCTCCTGCGCAAGCTGCACTGGTTGCCGGTTGCTCTCCGGGTGGGATTCAAGGTATTGGTATTAAGTCCTTCATGGCTTGGGTCTGGGGTACTTGCAGGAGCATCTCCTGCTGACATCAAATACCGATCGCCCTGTGCGAGCACACAAGCTGGGACTCCTTGGGGTGCTGTCTGCACGACAATGTTGGCTGGCGGTGCCCCGGGGAAGGGCCTATTCTGTAGCGGCTCCCACCTTATGGAATCAACTACCCATTGAACTCCAACTGGCCCCTATCTCTCCTCTTTCCAGCGTGATCTAAAAACCTGGTTGTTCTTACAGGCTGGGCTGGACTGGCCTCCTGTGGGGGAGGGTGGGATTTTAATTGGGTGTTTACTGTTGGATTTGGCTTGTTAGGTTTAATCTTTTTTTTACAAATTATTTATTGTTCTATGTTTTTATCTGTGAGCCGCCCCGAGTCATTTCGGAGAGTGGTGCATACAAGTCAAATTAAATAAATAAATAAATAAATAAATAAATAAATAAATAAATAACGAGCAGCAGCCTAAGAGGCAGCCAGCTGCTCACGGGGAGGAACAAGGACCCTTCATGTCCTGGAGTGTTGAGGTTGCATCCGACGGAGTCTCGGTCCTGCTTCCCTGCCGAGAATTCCCACATGGATATCAGTCTGTCATAATTTCTCAGATCGAGTGACCAGATATTATTGCTCCATTAGTCCTTGATACGATTTCTCCTTTTTAAAAAATCTCTTGCCAGATTGAGCAGGGGTTGGGTAAGAAGACTTCCGATGTCCACTCCAGTTTTATTCTGATTGATCAATTGATCAGTTTGTGCCTTAATTCTGTGCTTGTGCAGTCCTGCCGCATTTGGGGCTGATGGCAGCACTGAGCATGGTTTTGCTGGCAACCCAGATGGAGACGTAAGAAGATTCATGATGCAGAGATCAAGAACTTTCCTATGTTTTTAATTCTTTTGCACTCCATAACTGTATCACTCAGGGTGATGTACAACACTTGCAATTGATATTAATGGTAGAAATGCACTTTTTTTTGAAATTGTGATCAGCCAAAGGAAGACACAGCATTTTCTGAAAGGCATGTTGACAAGAGGTTACGCAATTGGGACCGACTCACTTAATGACTGTCTTGCTTAGCAACAGAAATTCTGCACCCAATCATGGCCGTAAGTCGAGGTCCACTTGTACTGTGCTGATGGAGGTCACATTTCCTCCTGCAGAGATGTGACCTCCATTAGCACAGTACAGGTAGACCTCGACTACAGCTGTCAGGTTCAATATTCACGCTGGAATATTGCTGGTGGGGAGCACTCAGCAGGCAGCATTGACAACCTGTCACATTCCACTATTCACACCAGAGAATAACGACAAAATGCCCTGTAATCTTCATTCTCTATACAAGGAGAACACCACTTCCCATCGGATTTGAAACCTGCGCCTCTCAGTTGTTCACGCATGCGCAGCACCTTCCCCTCTCTCCAGTTTCCATCAGTGCCTCTCAGCTGGTGGCTGCGCAAGTGCAGTATGTCCCCCCGACGCCAGTCTTTTCCAGTACTTCGTTGTCAGTGCTGCGAGGTCCCAGATGACCGTCCACCTCGGCCATGATTGGGTCCAGAATTTCTGTTGCTAAGTAGATCAATGAAGCCTCCAGTTGAAGGGAAAGGAAATTGCAAAGCTGGTAGGTTCAACCTTCCCGATAATTATCTCATTCTGCAGGGGTCACACAAACTCCCCGGGGAAGTGCAAATGCAGAGAAAATATTTTGCTTCCCCAGAGCAGGTCACCATCTTCCGTTTGTGAGCAGAACAGGCTGGCGTCTCTCCCGCAGTGTGACTTAGGCAGATATTCCTTGAGACAGCACACTAGGTGGATCCTGACAAGACAGTCTCCATGCAAGGGTTGGCATTCTGTCGAGCTTCTCATCTTGAAGACTCGGCGCCACATCCAGTCACAAGGAAACATACCAGCAGTTTGGAGTGGGGGTCAAGCTGGTCACATCCACCCAGTCAATCAGCCACGCCCGCCTGGCCCCCCTCCCCCCAAGGTCAATCACAGAAATTGAGTTTGACAGAGATGCTGCCATTCTCAGGTAGTGATTGGGTTGGGGAATTGCCAATCAGCGCAGTGCAATGAGGCCCCGCCTTCTGCTTATATATACCAGTGCCATGGGCACTGCTATGGGTAGAGGGTGTGGGGTGGTGAGGTGAGAAGGTTGGGTGGGGTGAAGGGGTAGGAATTAATGGATAAGGATTATAATTATTAGAGGGCATCCTTGTCAAATGAGATAAAAGCTGATTTGATTCCTGGCTTCGAGCTTAATTTGGCTGTTCCCCACCTTCTACCTCTTTGGCCTGCTTCAACCTGATAATACCTCATTTTATCAACTTCAGAGTTACCTCATATGTTGCATATGTACAGTAATGCCACATCTGACCTCTATAAGGTTACCTGCTTTTTGTTTTTACCTCAGGTTACCTCAGCATAGAATAGGGAGAGATTATCTCTGACGGTGATTTGAAAAGGGGAGGCAGAATAATACTGAATTCTTTCCTGAGGTAAAATTGGCGCGAAAATTGACCTAGGCGCCCAGAAGCGCGGAAGAAGAAACGGGCGAGAAAGGGACGGATGCTCCGTGACGAGAATCGTCCGAATCGAGTCGGGATGAGGGACGAGCCACCGGGGGGGAAAGGCCTTTTATTTCAGATTTTAGTCGGTTTCTCAGGCCGGACAGATGAAAGCAGGCCGTGTGGGTCGAGACGTGGTGTAGAAGGTCCCTGCGTAGCCTTGATTACGGGAAAAGCGGCACCGGGAAGCAGCACCACTGGAGGCCTTTTATTCGCGCGTCGGCGTGTTCAGAAGACTTGGCAGGAGGGGCGAGAAGCCCTCGGGAGGCTGACGGGGGAATTCTAGGAGTTGAAGTCTCAGACAAGGCTGTTGAGGGGGCGGGGCGGAAGCCAAAAGGCAGGGCGCGGGATCGGCGGAGGGCGGGGCAACCCTGAGCTTCCCTCGCCAAGCAGAGTCGCCGTGCGCGCTTCCGCGGCCGGAGCGGTGTCGGGGGCGTGCGCAGCAGCGGTAATGGCGGATCTGGGGGTCGCGGCGGAGGTTTCCCCGGAGCAGCTGGCCGAGGTGGAGGCTCTGCTGGCGGAGCGGGTGTCGGAGTCGGTGCGGGCGCGTTGGCGCTGGGAGGTCAACCTGGGCCAGCCGAACCTGCAGCGGTTCCGGGCGCAGCTGAGCGAGGCCCGCCGAGGCAGGGACGCCCTGCTGGCCCGGGACGCGGCGCTCTCAGAAGCGGAGCAGCAGCGGCTCCAGGGCTTCCTGAGGCTGGAGATGGCGCTGCTCCGCTGGTTCCAGGCGCGCGGCGAGCGCGAGGCGGCCCGGCGGGCCCGGCGGAGAAAGCCCGGCGGCTGCACGAGTGGAGCAGCGGCGTCTGCCGCGGGCGATGAGGGATCTGCGGCGGCGCCGGCCCTGGCGAAGGAGGAGGAGGAGGAGGCGCTGAGCGAGGACAAAAAGCCGCCGGTGCCGGCCGAGTCAGCAGCCGCAGTCGCAGCGACGACTTCGGTGGAGAAGGTGGCGGCTCTGCGAGAAGCGCTTCTGGGCGTGGTGGCGGAGCTGGAGGCGGCCGAGGGCCGGGGGCGGCCGGTGCGCGCCGCGCGGAAGCTGGAAGGGGCCCTGGCGGCGTTCTTGGACGACCGGCTGTGGGAGAGCCTGCGGGAGTTGGGCCGGGCGGTGCGGAAGGAAGGGCGCGCCCGGGCTCAGCAGCTGCTTGCCCTGCGGGAGGCGCTAGAGGAAGAAGGCTGGGCCGAAAGCGCCGAGGCGCTGCGGAGAGAGCTGGAGGGGCTGCACACCGGCCTGCGGGAGGCGTCGCTGGAAGGGCTGCAGCCGATGCTGGAAAAGGCTGAGGCGCTACTGCGGAGGACTGACTGCTGGGAGGTGGCCTGCCTGGAGAAGGGCTTGTGGGCTGGCCCGCTGGAGGAGGCTGAGGCGGCCCGGAGAGAAGCTCAAGCCTTTCGCCGGACCCTCCGGCAGGTGCCCCTGGGGCAGGGAGAGGCGGCCCTGCGAAGAGCTGCCCAGGAGGCACCTGTGAAGGAGGCACATCTCCTGTGGGAGAAAGCGGCAGCCCTGGAGACGCAGGCACTGGCCTTCTGGTCAGACACGCTGACACAGGCGGAGGCACTGCTGGCCGGGGTGGACTCCCTGAGGAGCGCCCTGCAGAACTCCTCCTTGAAGGAAGCCCTCTGGGAGAAGGTGGAGGAGCTGCGGGATGCCTTGCAGGAAACCACCAGGGAGAAGGTCGGCCTCTTGCCCTTGGACATGTGGGGCAAGAGCCCGCGGGAGATGTGCAGCCGCCTCTATCAGCTCTGCCAGGACTGGCTGCAGCCAGAGAAGAAGACTAAGGCACAGATGCTGGACCTGGTGATCCTGGATCAGCTGCTGGCCGTGCTTCCTGCAGAGATGGCCAGCTGGGTGCGGGAGTGTGGAGCGGAGACCAGCGCCCAGGCAGTGGCCCTGGCCGAAGGCTTCCTGCTGAGCCAGGCGGAGAAGCAGCAGCCAGAAGAGCTGCAGGTGAGAGAACACCCTCTCTGAAGCTGTGCATTAATTGAGAATATCTTTGAATTGAGCATTTTCTCCATTTTTCCCCATAATATGTATTTGGGGCACTTGCTCCATTGTTCCATCTGCATCAAGGGGTTACAGACTCTGCAAAGTTGAGAGGTTTTATCTGAACCTTCATTTCTCTTTTCCATCTCCAGGTACATCAGATGCAGCAGCCCTTTCTGGAAGCCATCCCGAGGCATCCTAAAGGGAGGAAGGATCTGTCAGATGCCTCTCAAGAGCTGCCTTTCAGGGGGATCCCCCAAGAAGATCCAAGTTGGGACACCTCAGGAGGTAAAGGGAGCCTTTCAAAGGGACCTGACATTCTCAAGAAATGTCTCAATGCTCTTATATGGTCTTGAGTTCTTTACATAATATTTGAAATTCTGCTTTAGCTCAATGGAAGTCCCATGCAGGAAATCAAATTATGCCTTTGCTGTTTCTAGGATCATCCCCTTTTCCTGGTGGAACTGAAAGAGTGGCTGAACCTCCAGTTCAGGTAGGAAAGAAACATTTATGGGATCACTTGGGGTCCCCTTTCCCCCTGGGACTCAACAGTGTCACTGTCCATTAAGCACCCTGAAATGGAATGTGGCAGAATTGGTTAGGATCGGTCCCTTTCAAGTCATTCTTGCTCTTATCAACTGGCACCGGGATCCAAGAGTAGTACCCAACCCTGGGGGTGGTTGGTGGCTAAAAAAGGATGTTCCCTCCCTCTTTTTAACTCTTTAATCTTGTCTTTTTTGTATGGATTGCATAGTTTCTTATCTGTAAACTGCCCAGACTCACTAATAGTAAATATTTATAATTTGGGTTAATAAATCATATCAGACAATCAGAAAACAATACTGTAATCCAGGAGCCGTCAAGAGAAAACCATCCCCTTCCACCATCCAACACTGGTGGGGAAGCTACTGTATAAAAACAGAGAAACCTCAGACTCACTTGTGTTGATGATGTTCTCTAGCCAGGTAATGAAATGACTGCTAGCAAACGGCTTGGTTCAGCACTGAGCTACATATATTCTTTTCTCTTAGACAATAATCCATACCCAATCTTTGCTTGGGGAATTTGTTGGTATGAGATGCAAAGCCTTCCTGGATTACTAGTGGAGAAAAGGTTTTTTCCCCTTCATTTTCCAGGGTCTCGTATCCTTTGAGGAGGTGGCTGTGTGTTTCTCCAAGGAAGAATGGACTCAGCTGGATCCCCGCCAAAAAGCCCTCCATGGGGAAGTCATGAGGGAGAACCTGAGGAATGTGGCCTCCCTGGGTAAGGGCACAGGCAGGTAGCAAAGGCATTTTGTGGAACCAGCTCTCTGGCCTAAAGCCAACTACACCTTATATCTGGGAGAAGGAGAAGATCCATTCTACAAAAATTCTCCTCTGCCGGTTCCAAGACACCTTACACTGAAACACTGAGTGGCTGAGGGACAGTGCTGGAGGCAGAGATGGGCCTGTAAAGGGGAGGGGCTACAGCCTCCCTTTGTTGACTAATTAAAACTGATCCTTTTGATTGGACAGAGCAAACTGGATACAACAAATCATATGACTAGTGAAGTTAGGCGTAACTATGAGGTTATGGGGCTGGACTATATAGACATAGTTTTTTAATAAGATACTTTTTTCCTATCTTCTGCTGTGCAGAGATCTACTTGCTTCTCAGGATGTTTTCTTGACTGATAAAAACATTCCTTGGCCTTCTTGGTGTTTTATGGCTGAGCTGAGAGTTTTAGTTTTCCTGGGAAAGTGTTTTTTGTAATGAAAGTAAAACCCAGTTTGACACCACATAGTGAGCAGTGCTTTGTTTGCCCTGGAAACATATATTGAGTGAGGACTTCAGAGTTTTTTTCCATCTGAAACAAGAACATGGTGGTAAGAAGAGAATGTGTGGGAAAAGATATCTAGTGCAGAATAAAGAGAAAATCAGGGGGGAAATATACAAACCCAATGTGCAGTATTGTTTTAGATAAATGGCTTTTAAAATTGTTTCTACTACCCATGAAATATAAATTTCCATCCCATGCAAATTTATATCAATAAAGTTGATAGGAACCTGTAGCAGGTCTCTAAATTTGATAAGCTTTAAGTCAGATTGTTTTATGTAGGTCAGATTAGCCTACAAAATATTACCAAGGTTTTTGTGATTTGCAGGATTGGGATTCTCAATCATGTCATATGTTTTTGGTGATTTTCCCCCCTTCTGTTAGTTTAAACACACTTTTCTTTCTCTCTGAAGGTACTGTTGGGCAAGAGAACATGTGCTGTAGGCAAATACTAGAAGCTCTCAGACGCAAAGAAGGAAGAGACCAAACGGAACTAAAAAGTCACGAGAGAAACCAGTCAAAGGATGGAAGCAGAAAGTTTTCTGCTGTTCAGTGTGATGAAATTCAAGACAGAGCAGCCCTGCATCTTTCCAAAGGAAAAAGGACAAAGTATCTTGGGAAAAGTGTGAAAACATTCAGAGAAAAATCAGATTTAAATGAACATGATCGAACCCACACTAAAGAAAAAGAGGATCAGAACAGGAAAGATGAAAAAAGTTACAGCTGGACTTTTATTCTTTCATTGCGTGATAGAATCAACATGGGGGAGAAACCCTACAAATGCGGAGAGTGTGGGAAGAACTTCAGGAGCAGCAGGCAGCTTACTTCCCACAGGAGGATCCACACAGGGGAGAAACCCTATAAGTGCCTGGAGTGTGGGAAGAGTTTCAGCTGGAGCAATGACCTGACTTGCCATAAAAGGATCCACACAGTGGAAAAACTTTATAAGTGTTCTGAGTGTGGGAGGAGCTTTAGGAGGAACAGTCAGCTTGCTTACCATAAAAGACTCCATGCGGGAGAGAAACCGTACAAATGCATGGAGTGTGGAAAGAACTTCCTGTGGAGCTATCAGCTTACTTCCCACAAAATGATCCACACAGGAGAGAAACCCTATAAATGCCCGGAGTGTGGGAAGAGCTTCAGGAGGAGCAGCGAACTGACTTCCCACAGAAGGATCCACACCGGGGAGAGGCCTTATAAATGCATGGAGTGTGGGAGGACCTTCAGGAGGAACAGCCAGGTTGCTTATCATAAAAGACTCCACTCTGGAGAGAAACCGTACAAATGTATGGAGTGTGGGAAGAACTTCTTCTGGAGCTATCAGCTCGCTTCCCATAAAACGATCCACACAGAGAAGCTGTATAAATGCATAGAGTGTGGGAAGAGCTTCAGAGGCAGCCGTGAGCTTTCCTCCCATAAACGGATCCATGCATTAGAAGAATTACACAAATGCTTGGAATGTGGAAAGGCCTTCAGGAGCAGCACTGAGCTCACTTCCCATAGGAAAATCCACCCGAGGGAGAGACCATACATCTGTACAGAGTGCGGAAAAAGCTTCTCTTGGAGTTCTCAGCTTACTTCCCACAAAAGGATTCACTCCAGTGAGAATCCATATAAATGTGTAGAGTGTGGGAAAAGTTTCGGGGAAAGTGGTGAACTTACTTCCCATAAAACGATCCACTTAGGTGAGAGACCGTATAAATGTATGAAATGTGGAAAGAGCTTCAGAAGGAACAGCCAGCTTACCTGCCATAAGAGAATCCACACAGGGGAAAAGCCATTTAAGTGTGCAGAGTGTGGGAAATGCTTCCGTCAAAGCAGCCACCTCATTTCCCATAAAACCATCCATACAGGAGAGAAACCCTATCAATGCACGGAATGTGGGAATACCTTCAAAAGGAGCAATGAACTCACTTCCCATAAAAGGATCCACATTGGGGAAGAAGCCATATGATGTCTGGCAAGAGCATCCCCCTTGCTTCACATAAAATATTCAGACAGGAGAGCATCCCTTATAAATGTGTGGACTACAGGGGGAGCTTCAGTGAAGCAGGCAGCTTACAAATACTCTAGTGGGACTCCCTAGACTAAACGTACCTGGTTCTTTTTAAGCATACCTTGTCTTCTTGGTATGAACTAAATTTTTTTTTATCTGAGTCATGAATCCTGGCTGCCTTAAGCCTGATTTTTGCCAAAACCTGAAACCTACACGCACAAGAGAAAATGAATTTACTGGGGGAAGATTTCTAACAATAGGGGTAGGCAGTTCATATAAGATGAATTGGCTTTCAGTGGGCTTTTGCCATATTAATGTGTCAACACTGTTGCACCCCCCCAAAAAATACCTTGATTTAGTTTATACTTTGAGTTTATGATGTTCACAGTCTCAGATGTTTTGACACCAACATACAGAATTCAAGTAATCTTCAATTTATGACCACAGTTGGGATAAGAATTTCCATTGCTAAGCAAGGCAGTTGTTAAATGTACCCAATTTTACAAATTTTTTGCCACGGTTTTTAAGCAAGTCATTGCAGTTATTGAGCGAAATGTGTTTTTTAAGTGAATCCGGCTTCCCCCATTGACTTTGCTTGTCGGAAGCTGGCAAACTGATGACCCCAGGATAGTCTAGCTCCGTGATGGTGAACCTATGGCATGCGTGCCACAGGTGGCACGCAGAGCCATTTGTGCTGGCACACGAGCTGCAGGCAAACTTACCTCAGGGCGCATGTGCGCGCCTCACAGCTGATTTTTGGCTGGTTTGAGGCCTTTTTTGGACTCCCAGAGGTTTGAGGAAGGCTTCTGCAGGCCTTTCAGGCGGAAAATTAGGCCCATTTAATCACTTCCTGTTTTTCCGGAAGTGACAAAATGGGCCTAAGTTTTCGCCTGCAGAAGCCTTCCTCAAGCCTTTGGAAGGCCAAAAAAGGCCTCAAACCAGCCGAAAATCAGCTGTGAGGCACAGGGCAGGTAAGGGGGTGGTGGGGAGTGGGTGGGTGGGTGGGTATTGTGTGCGCATGGATAGGGGGCGTAGGGGAGGGTGCATTGCCTTCTTGGGTACTGGCACACGAGCGTGCAAGCATGCACACAATTTTTGGCACAGGAGCCCAAGAAGGTTAGCCACCACTGGTCTAGCTGTCATGAATACTTGATGGTTGCCAAGTGCCCAAAGTTTTATTATTTGACTAGAGGGATGCTGATGACTCTAAATATGAGGACCAGTGTTGTAAATCCATTTTTTTCAGTGCCTGTATAACTTTAAACCACTGGTAAACAAATGATTATACGTTGAGGACTATCTATATGGGAAACAAGTAGGGTGAGCTTAATATTCTAATGCAGAAGGGCAAATAAGTTTGTCACTGGCATCACTAAAACTTGGGGGAATTGTAGTAGCCACTGAGAACCTATTGATGGCGCTAGATGCTAGCGGCAGACTGCAGCTTTAGCTATAGGGGCCTCTTTTCCCACTGCATGACCTCATCCTCTATCTGTTGGGTTGGAAAGTCCCGGACTTTCCAGGTTTATAGGTGATCTCATTTACTAACATCACCACTACTCTTAAGGATTGGTTGAGAGGTTATACCAATGTGGTTGAGGGGTTTACCCATGTGGGATCTATTCTCCAATCCAAATCCTGTATCTATGCTACTGGGAATGACAACTATGATTGGCATGTAGCTTTGGAAGACAGCAGTTTAGGAAATAATGTCACCAAAAGGGAATCTTACACTGTACATTGAAGGAATATGCCTGTGCACAGGTCCACTGATCAAAGCATGAATTCTGTTAAAGAGTGGGCAAAAGTAAAATCAAAGAAATGGAACTGATCATAATTCTCAATAGACCATCTGGGAGGTGGAATATATGAGCAAGGACTTTTGGTGTCAGGTGACCAAAGTATATAAGAGGCACTTCATAGTAATTGAGATGATTTCAACTACTCTGACATCTGCTGGAATTCTAATTCTGTTGAGCAGACGTCTCCAAACTTGGCAACTTTAGGACATGTGGACTTCAACTGTATGCTGGCTGGAGAATTCTGGGAGTTGAAGTCCACACATCTTAAAGTTGCCAAGTTTGGAGACCTCTGCTGTTGAGAGTCAGAAGATTCCTCCTCTCTTGTTGAGGACTTCAGAGAACGGATGAGGGGATCTGCTCTCAACCCAAAGCTTACCAATAGGAAGACAGCTAGAAGTGAAGACGGATCCTGGGGAAAAGCGACCATATTACCCTTGAGTTCTTGATACCAAGGGAAGGAGGAATGGAAAAGAACCAGAGTTCATGCTGGGCTTCAGAAGAGTGGTTCAGATCCAGGGAAGAACAGGAAATTCTGCAGAAGAATAGATTGAGGCACAACAACAGAAGGATTATGTAGACCTTCAAAAATGCTCAGCTTTCTATAAATGCTGGAAGGAAAAAGGGGAAGAGAAATCTCTTTAAACAGAAGGAGTGGGATGGTTCCTGTGCATAAAGTTGTGTGCTCTGGAGCAAGGAATCTGGAAAGAATCTTCTTTAAGGGAAGGATAGGGTATAGGGTGGAAGAACAGTTTTTAGTTAAAGAGTATTCCCATTTTGAAGCAGCAGCAATAACAACACCACACACAAAGCCAGAATCTCTTTCCCTTCCTCATACAACGCACTGTACCCAGATTTTAGCCAATATTACTGCATTTGCTATGCTAGGTAAAGCTATTGTTTGCTCTTTTTCAACTTCCTCTGCCTGTCATTATAGATGAGGAAGAGTAAGCCAGGAATACAGAGAACATATTGGAAAAAGAGTAGCAGAAACCCTGCCAAATATTACCATTGGGTAACAAGTGAGGCTCTGAATGCTCAGAGATAACAGTCCTGAGGAGGCCTGGAGCCCAAGGGTTTCCCAAAAGCAGCCTAGAGTTTCAATGAATGGAAGATGCCGCAAACCCACTAGCAGAAAGAAAAAAGAATGGAGGCCTGTATTGCTGCCTGCACCTTGTCTTCTCTCCCACAGTGGATCCTGCCTTTCTGTCATGCCCCTGATGGAGACTGACTCTGAGCAGTCAGAGGAGGACCCAGGCCCATCCCTTATCCATCCTAGGGCATGCAGGGAGGAGAGGATCAGGGTAAAAATGTGGTCTACTCGGGAGGAGGATCAGTGTAAAATGTCCACTCGGGAGGAGAGGGCCATGATCCTCTTCATGGGTTGCAGGTGTGAGATCTGCATAAGAGTTTGGATCTGTGCTAACAGACACTGGAGACAATTTAGTGTTTTATTCCTAAAGGTTTATCTTGGTGTTCTTCCAATGGAAGAACTTCTTCCTGAAGTTGGCAATTATCTATCCTGGTCTGTCGTGGAACTTTATTCAGTGCAGTTTGTTTCTGGTTTTTGCTTCATTATTGGCTCTTTGAATTTGAACTGTGTTTCTTTCCTTTGAAATGTTATTTTGAAAATAGTTTAGTCCTACACTGTGAACAATTAAACAGTGAAGCCAAGCTGAAAGCATTAAAGGACTTTTAGTTATGTTTTGGGTTTTGTTATATTTCTGTTACACTCTGGGTCATCACATTTTCAGTATCTTTCAGTGAACCCTCTTTTTTTCCCTGCACCCAGGATAAATATTTGGTAGTCTTTCCATTTCCCCTTGTTACTGTAATAGGGCAGGAATAATTAAGCAAGACATTCATAATTTTTTTCTTATAAATGAAGTAAATGACAAGCAAACAAGTGTTGGGAGGAGTTACGTTGGGGTGCTGTAGATGCCTTTGATGGGTCAGCGAGAACTGGCAAAGGATGAGGAACCAGAAAGACCCTTAAACTCCAATGGTGTTGCTCAGATTTCAGGGGTGGCTGGTCTGTCCAGGCTCTGTAAAATCAGGAGGAAGCCTTGGTCTGCACCATTCAGTGACTATGTCACCCAAGACCCTGAGAAGAGGGATACTGTATTGCGTGAAGATGGGTGTTCTGACCCTGGTTCCACAAGACAAAGGTACCAGCACAACCTTTTATTAGTTTCATTTTCTTTTATCCTGTTTCTTCACAGTTAAAAGGCTGCTTCCAACTAATTAGCTCCAACAAGAAAGAGCCTTGCAAGGCTGCCAAGAACAACAGATAAAGTTCCTAAACAATAAATCAAAGAGTCTCCGAACACCAACTCAGATATTCTAACATCCACCAGGCTCGAGTATCAAACTCCTTTGCCTTCTGCAAAGAACTGCAGTTTCTCAGCTGGCTTTCATCTTCTCAGGGAGGGGCCATTACCTTGCAGCCTTACTCCCGAGTTACCTGTGCTGCTGCAGTTGCTCTTTCCTTCAAGCAGTCCTGCATGCACACGCGCTGGGCACGGGCTCCTCGGGGGCCTCTTCATCACTGCTGCCAGCCTCCACAGTCTCCGAAGGCAGCACTCCACTCCCTAATAATCCTGGCCAGTGGTGGCCTTCAAAGTAGGTTACCACCTGTTCGGGGGGGGGCATGGCTTGGTGGGCGTACTTTGTGCGTGGACACACACTTTGCACATGCACACACACTTTGTGCACATGCACCAAATGTGCACTTTGCACAGGCACAGAGGCTTTCCTACTCACTTCCTGCAATCCTGCACTCTCCCTGTAGCTTCAGCAGCTGATGCAGGGCAATCTGCTGTGCCGCGCAAAGTAGTTGCGCTTCAAAAGCAGGGAATAAAGGTCCGTATGGGAACCTGGGAGGGCAGGTGGGCCCAACAGCAGCTCCTCAGAGAGAACTGGTTCGGTCTCCACTGATCTTCAGTGCTACTGGTACGCCAGAACCAGGCCGAACCAGTAGAATAGCAACACTGGTCCTGGCCCAAATGATAGATGGGGTTGAAGTTACAGGAGCTTTGGGTGAGAGTGACCACACAATAGTGAGGTACTAATACCACTCTATAAAGCCTTAGTAAGACCACACCTAGAGTCCTGCATCCAGTTTTGGTCACCACACTATAAAAAAGATGTTGAGACTCTAGAAAGTGCAGAGAAGAGCAACCAGGATGATGAGGTGACTTGGAGACTAAAACATGAAGAACGGTTACAGGAACTGGGCATGGCTAATGTGGTGAACAAAACTGGATGCAGTACTCTAGGTGTAGTCTTACTAAGGCTTTATAGAGTGGTATTAGTACCTCCCTTGATCTTGATTGTATCCCTGTTAATACAATTTAGGTTTGCATTAGCTTTTTTGGCTGCTGCTGCACACTACTGGCTCCTATTTAGCTGGTTGTCCACTAAGACTACAAAATCCCTCTCACAGTTACTGCTATTGAGCCTGGTTTCCCCCAGTCTATATAATGCCCTTTGGGGTTTTTTTGCCTAAGTATTGGACTTTACTTTTCTCTACACTGAATTTCATTTTGTTAGATACAGCCCAGTGTTCTAGTCTGTCAAGATCCATCTGGGTCTTGAGCCTATCTTCTTGGGTGTTAGCTATTCCTGCCAGCTTAGTATCATCTGCAAATTTGGTACATTCCCTTTCTATTCCCTCATCTATGTTGTTAATGAAGCTAAAGAAGAGTACTGGGCCAAAGACAGAACCTTGTGGCACCCCACTGCTTACTTCCCTATGTGTAGACTTAGACCCATTAAGGACTACTCCTTGAGTATGGTTTGTCAGCCAGTTGCAAATCCATCTGGTGGTGGTGCTATCTATCCCAGTTTTTTCTAGCTTACCAAAAAGCAGATTGTGATCTACTTTGTCAAATGCCTTCCTGAAATCTAAATATATTATGTCCACAGTAGGTATTTCGCTGGTCTACTAATTTAGTCACTATGTTGAAAAATGAAGTAAGATTGGTTTGGCATGATCTGTTTTTAAAAAACCTGTGCTGACTGCTAGTTATTACTGTACGTGTTTCTAGATGTTGGCAGATTTTTAAAATTATCTTTTCCAGTATCATCCTGGGTATTGATGTTAGGCTGATTGGTCTATAGTTTCCTGGGTCTGTTTTTTTCCCTTTTTTGAAGATGGGAACCTCAGCTCTTTTCCAGTTCTCTCATAGGTCCAGGATCTTTTTGTATCTTATAAGTCCATTGCCCTGAGCAAAGGTCTTTCCACACTCCATGCATTTATATGGTTTCTCTCCTTAGTGAATCTTTTTGTGTCTTCTAACTCCACGTTCTGAGTAAACATCTTTCCACACTCCATGCATTTATACATGCATTTATACATTTCTCCCCTGTGTGGATCATCTTATGGGATATAAGATGACCTTTTTGAATAAAAGTATTTCCACACTCTATGGTTTCTCTCCTGTGTGGAGCATTCTGTACATTTAAATGGCTTCTCTCTAGAATGGATCTTTTTGTCTCTTCTAAATCCACTGCCATGAGTAAATGCTTTTCCACATTCCATGAATTTATGCAGCTTCTCCCCTGTGTGGATCACCTTATGGGAAATAATATGAACTTTTTGAGCAAAGGTCTTTCCACACTCCATGCATTCATATGGTTTCTCCCCTGAGTGGATCATCTTATGACAAATAAGATTACCTCTTTGAGCAAAGGTCTTTCCATGCTACATGCATTTAAATGGTTTCTCTCCTATGTGGAGCATTTTGTGGATTCTAAGTCCACTGCCACAAGTAAACATCCTTCCAAACTCCATGCATTTATATGGCTTCTCCCCTGTGTGGATCATCTTATGGTAAATAAGATGACCTTTTTGAGCAAAGGCCTTTCCACATTCCATGCATTTAAATGGTTTCTCTCCTGTGTGGATCTTTTTGTGGATTGTAAGTCTACTGCTGAGAGCAAAGGTCTTTCCACACTCTTAAAATGGTTTCTCTCCTGTGTGGATCTTTTTGTGGATAGTAAGTCCACTACTTTGAGCAAAGGTCTTTCCACACTCCACGCATTTATATGGTTTCTCCCCTGTGTGGATCCTTTCATGGATAGTAAGTTTACTGCTCCGAGAAAGTCTTTCCACATTCCATGCATGTAAATGGTTTCTCTCCTGTGTGGAGCATTTTGTGGATTCTAAGGTCACTGATCCGAGCAAAGGACTTTCCACATTCCATGCATTTAAATGGCTTCTCTCCTGAATGGATCTTTTTTTTGTCTTCTAAGTCCATTGCCATGAGTAAATGTCTTTCCACACTCCATGCATTGCAGAACTTGTGGGACACGACCAAGGCCTATTTAAGGGGAATAACGATAGCGTACATAGCAAATAGAAATAAGGAGAGGCGAGAAAAACAGGACAAATTAATAAAAGAAATTGGAAAATTGGAGAACAGACAAATGAGAAACCCGGATAATGAACAAATTAGAGATGAATTAGTAGAAGCAAAACATGAGATTAATACCTTGGAACAAGAGGAATTAATTAAGAATTTGCAATATACAAAACTAAATTATTTTGAACATGCAAACAAACCAGGGAGGTGGTTAGCATATAAGTTGAGAAAAGAGGATCAAAAAAGAGTGATACATCAATTAGAAGACAAAAATGGGAAAGTAGAAACAGACCTTGGGAGAAAGAAAGAAATTGTAAGAGAGTACTTTGAGGATTTATACAAACAAGAAAAAGTGGATTCAATTAAAATAGAAGAGTATTTAAGGGAAGGAATTGTACATAGACTAGTGGATGATAAAAGAGAGATACTGAACAGAGAGATAACTATGAGTGAATTAAAAGAGGTGATTCAAAAACAAAAGAGTAATAAAACCCTGGGCCCAGATGGATTCCCAAGTGAATTGTACAAAAACATAGGAGATATATTAAATAAAATGTTCCTAGAAGTGTGCAGTGAGGTATTATTGAAGGCCAAAATACCAAACTCGTGGAAGGAAGCATATATAACTCTTATCCCTAAAGAAGAAGCAAATACTAACCAAATTAAAAACTTTAGACCAATATCACTTTTGAACACAGACTATAAAATTTTTATGACGATCATGGCACAAAGATTAAAAGGAATACTTAGTGAAGAAATTAATACAGACCAAAATGGATTCTTACGGAAAAGACAAATTAGAGACAACATAAGAACTGTAATAGACATGTTGGAATACTATGAGAGTCACCCAGGGGCTCAAATGGCACTGATTTTTTTGGACGCCCAAAAAGCCTTCGACAACTTAAATTGGGATTTTATGAAAATACAGATTGATACGATGAACTTTGGGAGCAGTTTTGAAAAAATGCTTAATGCTATCTATGATAGTCAAAAGGCAAATATATTAATAAACGGTGAGACTACCAAAGTATTTAAAATAGAGAAAGGGGTCGGACAGGGTTGCCCATTGTCACCTCTGCTGTTTATTACAATCCTGGAAACATTGTTAGATAGAATCAGGGGGAATAGGAATATAAAAGGAACCAAAATTAAGAGTCAGGAATATAAATTGCAGGCATTTGCGGACGATATGGTATTTGTGATAGAAGAACCAATGGAGACAGGCCCGATATTAATGCAAGAAATAAACAAATTTGGAAAATTGGTGGGATTGAAGGTCAACAAGGGGAAAACGAAAATGTTAGTTAAAAATATGACAAATAAACAGAAAAAACTGGAAGTGAATAAAATAGTGAATAAAATTAAATATTTAGGAATTTGGATAAGGGCAAAAACAATAATG
This sequence comes from Naja naja, assembly GCA_009733165.1. Taxonomy (NCBI): domain Eukaryota; kingdom Metazoa; phylum Chordata; class Lepidosauria; order Squamata; family Elapidae; genus Naja; species Naja naja. Next base: position 4,517,487 of record CM019149.1, read on the forward strand.
CTGTGGGAAGATAATTACATCAAAATTTTGAAACAAATTAAAAAAGATTTGGACAATTGGAACAAAATGCAAATATCACTGCTAGGAAGAATAGCAACAATCAAAATGAATATATTACCTAAAGTTCTTTACCTATTCCAGACAATTCCAGTACTGACAAATAATTTTTTTTTATGGAATTGGATAAAACGGTGATGAAATTTATATGGGCTGGGAAAAAGCGAGAATAAAAGAAGTATTTACAAGATGACAGAAACAGAGGTGGCTTTGGGCTCCCTAACTGGGAGATTTATTATAAAGCAGCGGTATTGGTCTGGATAAAAAAATTGGATTAAATTAGTAAACAAAAGAATTTTAATATTGGAAGGGCATGATCTACAAACAGGGTGGCACTCATTTTGTGGAACTTGACTAATAAAAAACAGATGTACTTTAACAGACACATAGCGTAAATCCTTGATTAAAAACTGGGCGATATTAGGAAGAAATTTTACACTAAGATTCCAAGATGGTTTTCAACGATGGAGGCAACATTCCACCCCAACACAATGGATTTGAATAAAAGCTTAAATACTATCAGATACTAGACGGTGAGGGAGATTAAAAACGAGAGAGGAATTAGAACACTAGGAATAATAATAGATCACTGGGCTTATTTACAAATTAAAATGAGATATAATAGGGATATAAAGGAGTATGGAATTGAGAAAAAATACACAATTGGACAAATTACTTATGGGGCCAGAAGGGAAATTGATATCTAAATTATATAATTTTTTACTAGAGCAGGAGATGACAGGGCAACTAGTGAAGGGGCCAATGCTTGCATGGGAAAAAAATACTGGAAATAACTTGGATTTGAATGACTGGGAAGAAATTTGGCAGGAAAATTTGACATACACAAAATCGGTGGCATACGAAGAAAATCAGTATAAAATGATATATAGATGGCATTTGGCACCCGCTAGATTAGCGAAAATATTCCCAGCCGCAAACCCTAAGTGTTGGAAATGAAAAGACAAAATTGGTACATACTTTCATCTGTGGTGGACGTGTTTAAAAACAGAGATATTGGAGGGAAATAAAAAATTGGATTGAGGAAGTTACAAAATGTGAACTGGTGTGGAGACCAGAATTGTTCTTACTGGGAATGATTAAAGGAAACTTCCCCCCCAAAGACAAATATTTAATTACACACTTATTAACAGCTGCACGAATTGCTCTAGCTCAGAAATGGAAAGAACCCATTATGCCATCTATACAAAATGCAATTAGGAAAACATATGAATGTATGGAAAGGGAAAGATTAACACTTAAATTAAATGGAAAAGAAGATTCAGAACTTTATAGAATATGGGATAGATGGTATGATTGGGTGGAACAAAACACACACACAAAAAAAAGCACCGAGGGAAGAAGGGTCACAGGAAAAACAGGGTATTTAAATTGAGTCAAAGACGCTATCGACGACATAAGCCAATAGATGGCGCTTAGGAAAGTTATATAGAATAGTCAAAACTATAACACAAGCCAAACAAATGGGAAAAATTGGTAACGAATAAATTTATGTACAACTTAGTCTTAAAGTTAAAGTGTATATCCAATCTGACATCCAAAATAAGTGAAGAAAGCGCTTCGTGCATTGTCTTGTATTGATGTGTGTGTATTTGTATGTTTGTGTGTTTTTAACAATTGTAAATAAAGTTTTTAAAAAAATGTCTTTCCACACTCCATGCATACGGTTTCTCCTATGTGGATCATCTTATGACAAATAAGATTACCTCTTTGAGCAAAGGTCTTTCCACACTACATGCATTTAAATGGTTTCTCTCCTATGTGTAGCATTTTGTGGATTCTAAGTCCACTGCCACGAGTGAACGTCCTTCCAAACTCCATGCATTTATATGGCTTCTCCCGTGTGGATCATCTTATGGGAAATAAGATGACCTTTTTGAGCAAAGGCCTTTCCACATTCCATGCATTTAAATGGTTTCTCTCCTGTGTGGATCTTTTTGTGGATAGTAAGTCCACTACTTTGAGCAAAGGTCTTACCACATTCCATGCATTTATAAGGCTTCTCCCCTGTGTGGATGAACTTATGGGAAATAAGATTACTACTTTGAGCAAAGGTCTTTCCACACTCCATGCATTTATATGGTTTCTCCCCGGTGTGGACCCTTTCATGGATAGTAAGTTTACTGCTCCGAGCAAAAGTCTTTCCACATTCCATGCATTTAAAAGGTTTCTCTCCTGTATGGAGCATTTTGTGGATTCTAAGGTCACTGATCCGAGCAAAGGACTTTCCACATTCCGTGCATTTAAATGGCTTTTCTCCTGAATGGATCTTTCTGTGTCTTCTAAGTCCACTGCCATGAGTAAATGTCTTTCCACACTCCATGCATTTATACGGCTTCTCCCCTGTGTGGATCATCTTATGGGAAATAAGATGACATTTTTGAGCAAAGGTCTTTCCACACTCTATGCATTTAAATGGTTTCTCCCCTGTGTGGATGATCTTATGGGAAATAAGATTACTTCTTTGAGCAAAGGTTTTTCCACACTCCATGCATTTATATGGTTTCTCCCCTGTGTGGATCCTTTCATGGATAGTAAGTGTACTGCTCCGAGCAAAGGTCTTTCCACATTCCATGCATTTATATGGTTTCTCCCCTGTGTGGATCATCTTATGAGAAATGAGATTACATCTATGAGCAAAGGCCTTTCCACATTCTGTGCATTTAAATGGCTTCTCTCCTGAATGGATCTTTTTGTGTCTTCTAAATCCACTGCCATGAGTAAATGTCTTTCCACACTCCATGCATTTAAACTGCTTCTCCCCTGTGTGGATCATCTTATGGGAAATAAGATGACCTTTTTGAGCAAAGGTCTTTCCACACTCCATGCATTTATACGTCTTGTCCCCTGTGTGGATCATCTTATGGAGAATAAGACAAACTCTTTGAGGAAAGGACTTTCCACACTCTATGCATTCATATGGTTTCTCTCCTGTGTGGATATTTCTGTGGATACTAAGTCTTCTGCTCAGAGCAAAGGTCTTTCCACACTCTATGCATTTAAATGGTTTCTCTCCTGTGTGGATCTTTTTGTGGCTTTTAAGTCCACTGCTCAGAGCAAAGGTCTTTCCACACACTATGCATTTAAATGATTTCTCGCCTGTGTGGATCTTTTTGTGGATAGTAAGTCCACTACTATAAGCAAAGGTCTTTCCACATTCAATGCATTTATAAGGCTTCTCCCCTGTGTGGATCATCTTATGGGAAATAAGATTACTTCTTTGAGCAAAGGTCTTTCCACACTGTATGCATTTAAATGGTTTCTCTCCTGTGTGGATCCTTTTGTGGATAGTAAGTGTACTGCTCCGAGCAAAGGATTTTCCACACTCTATGCATTTAAATGGCTTCTCTCCTGTATGGAGCTTTTTGTGTTTTCTAAGTCCACTGCCATGAGTAAACATCTTTCCACACTCCATGCATTTATACAGCTTTTCCCCTGTGTGGATCCTTTTATGGATAGTAAGTTGCCTACTTGTTCTAAAACATTTTCCACATTCCAAACATTTATAAGACTTCTCTTTTGTGTCAATCACTTTTTGAGATGTAAGGAAGTTATTCCCAAGAGAAAGAATGAATGTCCCATTGTAATTTTGTCCGTTGTGTCTTCTTATAGCACCTTCTCCTCTGTTTTGGGTTAAATAGTGTTCATTTTCTTGTACTTTAGCTTTGATTAGCTTCACACTTTTTCCAGTATATTTTTTCCTTATTTTCTCTTGTTGGGCAAGAAAGTCTTGCATCCGAGCAGCAGTGGAACATGAGCTTTCCTGATTCCAATTCTTTGACTCGTTTCTCTCATGGCTTTCGAATTCCATTCGAATTCCAAACTTCTCCGTTCCATCTTTAGCACTGATCACTTGGAACAGTTCAGAGGAATCTTGATTTTCCTGCCCATTATTACCTTCAAAGCAAAAGAGAAATGAAAATGATAACAAGGTTAGAAAAAAAGATGAAACTGCATCCTTACAGGGATGTGATATAGACATGATGGTTTCTATATTCATGAGTCATGAAAGCTTTGAAAATGTCTAGAAAACATCTCTCTCTTTACAATTATCTCTATATATGCAAATCTCACTCAGTCAGTTTTGAGCTAAGGAATAATCAGGGGAAACATCCAAGGAGGAATTAGGAGAGAACTTAAGATTTATTGAGGTGGCTTAATTTCAGCAGAGACCTGTGAGGAATGAAACAATTTTGAAACAAGCTCCTTCTTCCCTGGTGTACCTTTGAGCAGCTGTTCCATGGAGTCTGTCTGGCAGGCGGGAACCCCACTCAGCCTGTTCCTTGATCTCAGTGATGAGACTTCGGAGATAAATCCCTTGCTGAAGACTCCCATTGTAAATGCTTGTTTTGCTGAGACTGGAAAGGTTGGGATGCTTCAAGAATGGCTATTTCAATGCCCCAACATCTCATCAGCTTGAAAGGGTTTTTTGGCTGGATCTGGTACAGGCGTCGGTTCTTAGAGAATGGAGGCCTGAAGTATTTTAGTGTGAGGTCACATGAGACCAGTAGTACAAGATCTCAGGCTACTAATCTTGTGTGATCTCACACTGCAGTACTTTAGGCCTGTGTTCTTTTAAGAACTGATGACTACATGAGATCTAGGGTAAAAGTCTTTGAAAATGAAGAGGGGTTCCCTCTGTTTGAAAAGCATTTTGCCCTGGATCTCATGCAGGTGTTGGTTAGCAGAGAACAGAAGCCTAAAGCACTGTAGTGCGAGATCACATGAGATCAATAGTGCTAGGTTTCCCACTACTGATCTCACGTATGTCTCACTACTTTAGGCCTCTTTTGTCTGAAAATGCACTGAAGTAGGCAAAGGAACAGACAGCTCGCCACTTCATCACAAGGTACTGTATTTTTCGGACTATAAGACGCATCGAGGTTTAGAGAAGGAAAACAAGGAAAAATAGTTTTTGGGCTCTGTGAGTCCCATTTTTGCCCTCCCCAGTGTCCAGAAGCACTCTGCATGCCAAAAACTGACCCGTTTTTGATCTCCCAAACCTTCTATGCATCCCATTTTCAGTCTCCCTGATGCCGGGGAGGGAAAAAACGGGACACACGGAAGCCTCCGGAGGCCGGAAGCAGGACCGTTTTTGGCCTGCAGAGTGCTTCTGGGCACCAGGGTAGGTAAAAATGGGACATGGAGGATTTGGGAGGCCAAAAACAGGCCCGTATTTGCTCTATAAGATGCACAGATATTTCCATTCACTTTTTGGGTGGAACATCTATTGGCCTCGATGGATTATGTGCAAATTTCTTAAAAAAGCTCTCCACTGACATAGCAGAACCCCTAAGCATAATATATGAGATATCATTCAGAACCAGCTCCTTACTCAACCTATGTTTCTTAGCAACGGTCATCCCTATCTTCAAAAAAGGTGACCCCAGCCTGGTTGAAAATTACAGACCAATCTAACTTTGCATCACGTGCAAAGTCATGGAATCAATTATTAACCAATCCATTACCCTCCACTTAGAGTCAAACAACCTACTCTCTAGAAAACAATTTGGTTTCGGAAAAAATTCTCCTGAAATCTGCAACTCCTACACTGCAAAAACATATGGACTACTCTACTCAACCAGGACAAAGCAATAGATGCAATTTACATAGACTTCTGCAAAGCCTTTAATTCAGTGGTACATAACAAACTACTTTTAAAACTAATCTCTTAGGGCATTTCCAGATCCCTTCGTAAGTGGATTACTGCGTTCCTGTCAAAGAGGCAACAAACAGTAAAAATAGGGAGCGCCCTATCACACCCTGCACCAATTAACAGCGGTCTCCCCCAAGGCAGCATTCTAGGACCCCCACTCTTTATACTCTGAGTCTACATAAATTTTATTTATTTATTTAATTTAAGTTATATGCCGCCCAACTCCCAAAGGACTCCGGGCGGCTCACAACAAGAAAAACACAAAGAATTTCATTATAAAAATTTAAAAACAATTTAAAAACAACAAACAACAGAAGGGCCGCATCTTGCTAGATCTCAGTCGCGAGATCAACAGCCCCATGCCTGCTGGAAAAGCCAGGTTTTAACTGCTTTGCGGAAGGTCAGTAGGGTGGAGGCAGTCCGGACCTCGGGAGGAGCTGGTTCCAGAGAGCTGGAGCAGCCACAGAGAAGGCCCTCTCCCACGGGCCCGCCAGCCAGCATTGTTTAGCTGACGGAACCCAGAGGAGACTGACTCTGTGGGATTTTACCGGTCGCAGGGAGACACAGGGGAAGAGACGATCCTGGAGATAACCTGGTCCTGAGTCATATAGGGCTTTATAGGTAATGACCAACACCTTGAATTGCACCCAGAGACTAATAGGAAGCCAGTGCAGCTCGCGGAGAATTTGTGATATGTGGGTGTATCTCGGGACACCGCAGGTTTGCGTGGCTGCATTCTGGACCAACTGAAGTCTCTGAATGCTCTACAAGGGTAGCCCCATGTAGAGTGCGTTGCAATAATCCAGTCGTGAGGTGACTAGGGCATGAGTGACTGTGAGAAGAGCCTCCCGGTCCAGGTAGGGTCGCAATTGGTGCACAAGACGGACCTGTGCAAAAGTTCCCCTAGCCACGGCTGATAGGTGTTGCTCTAATTTCAGTCGTGGGTCTAGGAGGACACCCAGATTGCGAACCCGTTCTGAGGGGGACAATTTCTCCCCACCCAGAACCAAAGATGGAAAATCAACATGGTCCCTGGGGGGCAGTACGCACAGCCACTCAGTCTTGTCTGGGTCATGTCTGAGCCTGTTGACTCCCATCCAGACCCTCACAGCTTCCAGGCACCAGCACATCACATCCACTGCTTCACTGAACAGACGTGGGGTGGAGATATACAGCTGGGTGTCATCTGCATATTGCTGATATCCCACCTCATGTTGTCGGATGATCTCACCCAGCGGTTTCATGTAGATATTAAATAGGATGGGAGAGAGGACCGAGCCCTGAGGCACCCATAGATGAGGGGCCAGGGGGTCGACCTCTGTTCTCTACCAACACTGACTGTGACCGGCCAGAGAGATAGGAGGTGAACCACCGTAACATGGTGCCTCCCACTCCCAACTCTCTCAGCCGCCACAGAAGGATACTATGGTCGATGGTATCGAAAGCCGCTGAGAGGTCAAGTAGCACCAGGATAGAGGAATGACCCCTATCCCGGGCTCGCCAGAGATCATCAAACAGTGTGACCAAAGCAGTCTCCATGCTGTAGCCAGGCCTGAAACCCAATTGAAAGGGGTCTAGATAATCCGTCTCATCCAAGGACCGCAGAAGCTGGAGTGCCACCACTTTTTCAACAACCTTCCCCACAAAGGGGAGGTTGGAGACTGGATGAAAGTTCTTTAATTCAGCCGGGTCCAGGGAAGACTTCTTGAGGAGAAATGACATCTACATAAATGATAATCTAATAGGAAACTGTGTCCTCTTTGCTCTCCAAAAGGACTCGGGGCGGCTCACAGCTAAAAATACAACAATAAATAAGTTACCTAAAAAACATATTAAACAATTACAAGCCAAATTAGAATTAAAAACCCCAAAGTTAAAACAACCAAACCCCCAGAGGGTCAGCAAAGCCCGGACTGTAAAAATAGCCAGGTCTTTAAATCGTGGCGGAAGGTGCGGAGATCGGGAGCCAGCCGGAGCTCCGGCGGAAGAAGATTCCATAAAGTGGGAGCCGCCACAGAATAGGCCCTCCCGAGCCACCGCCAAGCGACATTGAGTCGCAGACGGCACCCCGAGGAGACCCCGTCTTGTGTGCCCGTACAGGGCAGTTAGTATTTAATGCTGGGAGGAGTCGTTCTCGTAAATATCCTGGACCCATGCCATGTAGGACTTTGAATGTTAACACCAGAACCTTGAATCTCACCCGGAGGGCAACAGGAAGCCAATGCAGGCTGCGCAGGAGGGGTGTAATATGGGAGTATCGGGAAGCTCCCATCACTACCCACGCAGCCGCATTCTGCACCAGTTGAAGCCTCCGAGTGGTATGCAAGGGCAGTCCTAAATAGAGAGCGCTACAGTAGTCGAAGTCTGGAAATAACGAGCCTGAGTGATCGCGCGCAGGGCATCTCGTCCAGATATGGGCAGCTGGCAACCAGCCGGATCTGGGCAAAGGCCCCCCTGGCCACAGCCCCCACCTGCTCCTCCAATTTGAGCCGTGAGTCCAGGAGGACCCCCAGATTCCGTGCCCTGTCCACGGGGGGCAACACCTCCTCCCCCATGACCAAAGATGGAACCTCCAGACTGGACCGAGATATCGGTATGCACAACCACTCTGTCTTGGCTGGATTGAGTTGAAGCATGTTCCTGTCCATCCAGATCCGCACCGCTTCCAAGCAACGGGACATCACAGAGAGAGGATCACTGATGTGGCCTGGGGTGGAGATGTATAACTGTGTATCATCAGCATACTGATGATAGCTCACCCCAAAGCCATGGATGATCTCACCCAACGGCTTCATATAAATGTTGAACAAGAGGGGTGAGAGGACCGACCCCTTGGGCACCCCACAAGTGAGATACCTTGGAGTCGACCTCTGCCCCCCTGCCAACACTGATTGCGAACGTCCCGAGAGGTAGGAGGAGAACCACTGTAAGACAGTGCCTCCCACTCCCAACCCCCCGAGATGTCGCAACAGGATACCATGGTTGATGGTATCGAAAGCCGCTGAGAGATCTAACAGGACCAGGACAGAGGAAAAACCCCTTTCCCGAGCCCTAGAGAGATCATCAATCAGCGCAACCAATGCTGTCTCCATGCTGTACCCAGCCCGGAAGCCCGATTGGTACGGATCCAGGTAGTCCGCTTCTTACAGGAAGAGTGGCAATTGCTGCGCCACCACACTCTCAACAACCTTTGCTAAAAAGCAAAGGTTGGAGACCGGACGAAAGTTGTTCAACACGGCTGGGTCCAGGGCAGGCTTCTTCAGGAGGGGCCTCACCACCACTTCTTTCAAAGAGGCAGGGAACAGCCCCTCCCTTAACGAAGCATTGACCACTGCCCGAGCCAGCGTGACCTCCCTGGAGGCATAGACCAGCCAGGAAGGCACGGGTCCAATAAACATGTGGTGGAACTCAGCCGCGATAATCCTGTCCACTTCATTCTCAGAAACAGGATCGAACTCAGTCCAGATTACATTAGCCAGACCACTGCATCCTCATCCTCAGACCACTGCAAGTCCGAAACCCTTCCTGGATCCGGCGATTTTATCCTGCAGATACTGACCAAATTCCTCAGCTCTGCCCGAGAGGTCCGCCACCTCCCCAACTGTAAGAGGGAGGGTGACCCGAACAGGGCGGCTGGGCGACATTCGCGGATGCTATGAGGGCGGAGAAATAAGACCTTCTCGCCGCCCCCACAGCTACCAGGTAAGTCCTAATATGGGCTCTTAACTGGGATCGGTCAGATCCGGAGCGGGTCGCCCTCCACCTGCTCTCTAGTCCCCTTCTATGACGCTTCATCTCCCGGAGCTCCTCGGTATACCAGGGAGCTGACTGGGATCTGCGCCGAGAAATGGGGACAACCCTGTCAAGAGCCCCCGCGGCCGACTGTTGCTAGGTAGCCGCAAGGACCTCGGCAGGGCTGTGGGTAAGGGATGCAGGAAAAAACCCCAGTTCTGCCTGGAATCTCTCAGGGTCCATCAGGCGCCTGAGGCGGAACCACCTAGGTGGCTCCTCATCCCAGCAGTGTGGGGCAGCTTGGTGGAAGAGCCATGGACCCATGGCCTCCATGGAGGCCATAAATTCCTGGGCCAAACCCGACGCCGCCCCCAAGGAGGGCAGGTTGAAGTCACTCAGAACTATAAGCTCTGGGAACTCCACCGCCAACCCCGAGACGGCATCGAGCAGCCCAGGCAGGGCAGCTGATACACAGCTGGGGGACAGGTATGTAAACAGCACGCCCATCCGACCCATAGGCCCACACCTCAAGAGGAGGGACTCACACCCGCCTATCTTCGGAGCAGGGATCTCCCTTGGAAGCAGGGTCTCCCGAATAACAACAGCCACCCCTCCACCCCTTCCCTGGGGTCGTGACTGGTGCAACACCCAAAAACCTGGGGGGCATATATCAACCAGAGGGACTCCACCCTCCGGCCCCAACCAGGTCTTGGTGATGCAGGCCAGGTCCCAGGTTAGAATTATAAGAAGCTAAAAGGCTGAAAGATTTAGAGATAAGGGTTAATGCTAATATAAAGGGGGGATGCTACATAGAAATGTATTTTGGTATTATTTTTTTAGAAATATAGATTGGGGAGATTTGTTTAAAACTCATTGGGAATTACCTTAAGGTTATTATGTAATTATATATAAATGATGATAGAGTAAAAGAAATTAAGATGGTTTTGTTATCAAACCCTTCTTTTTATATACATATACATTAAAAATGTAATTGATTATTCAAATGATATTAGAAAAACAGAGAATAAGGTAAACTAGGAAAAATAATGCTATTAAGAACAAAAAGGGTGGAATGAAAATTAAATAAAATTTTATAGGTTAAACTTGGCTAAATGGAAACAAAAAGTAAACTTAATTTTCTCTTTTTTTCTTGTTCTTTATTGTATACATTTTATACTAGACATGAAATAGAAAATATAATTGATTATATAAAGGATATGAGAAAATAGAGAATATGATAAACCAGAAAGGATTACAGTGGAAAGTAAAGTATTTGTAATGAGGGTATTATATTATGAAATGGTTGCTAAGTGAACTGTCAGATATCAGATCAGTGGTTTTTTAATTAAAAAAACTAACTACAATCTATCTTCTTGATTGGGGACCAGAAAACTCTTACCCAGACAGACCACGTTCCTATGGTTTTCAAGCATGACTTCCGAATGCAGCGCTTTCTGGTCAGGATCCAGCTGAGACCATTCCTCCACAGAGAAATACACAGCCACCTCCTCGAAGCACACCAGACCCTCCTGGACATGGAAAAAAGAACAGAACAAGAGGATTCGCAAGATCTGTTCATCTTCATCATTGATTTAGACAAGAGGATAGAAGGAGAACTCATCAAATTTGCAGACAAGACCAGATTGACAGGAATACCAACACCCCAGAAGATAAACTTGGGATATAAAAGGATGGACAGATTGGGCCCCATCCAACAAAACAAAATCAATACTGAGAAATGTAAGGTTCTACATTTAGGAAAGAAAAACCAAATGCACTGGCATAGAATAGGTGATGTCTGGCTCAACAGGGATCTTGAAGTCCTAGTGGACAATCACTTAAATGTGAGTCAGCACTATTCTACAGTTGCCTCCCAAAAACCCCCAACAGAACCATAGACTACATTAAGAGGGATAGAATCAAGATGACATCAAGCATTAGTTACCACTTTATAAGGCCTTGGTAAGACCACACTTGGAATATTGCATCCAGTTTTGGTTGCCAGATGTAAAAAAGATCTTCAGAGTCTAGAAAGAGTGCACAGGAGAGCAACAAAAATTCTTAGTGGATTGGAGGTTAAAACATATAAAGAACGGTGGCTGGAATTGGGGATGTCTAGTTTCATGAAAAGAAAGACGAGGGGGTGACATGATAGCAGTGTTCCAAGAAGCAACGGATGAAAACTATTCAAGGAGAGAACCAACCTACAAGTAAAGAGAAATTTCCTGACAGTGAGAACAATTAATCAGTGGAATGACTTGCCACCAGAAATTGTGGGTGCTCCAACACTGGAGTTGTTTATGAAGAAATTGCACAGCCATTTATCTGAAATGTTATAGGGCTTCCTGTCTGAGCAGGGGGTTGGACTAGAAGACCTCCAAGATCCCTACCAACTCTGTCATTCTATTCCATTGTTCCCAAATTCCGAAAGCAGAGATATGCATTAAGTTAAATGGCTGTGCGTCACACAAGTCCTAATTTAAGGTGACAAAATGAAAATCTGAAAATTGCTTTCACTTAAGAAATATTTGGGGACGTTTTATCAAGTTCATTTATTCTGCAAAAGCTTCAGTGCCTTTCAGTAAAGTAATCCCACTTCTGGATCAACTGATCTATCGCTCTGTCTATCATTGATTGATCTAGTAGTCTGAGCCACTGGCTGAAAGGAAGAAAAGAAAGAAGAGAAAATTCCCTGGGAAAATCATTTCTCAGCCTTTGCAAAGCGGAAATGTTTGATCTCCTAATCGATGTGTAAATCAAGAGGATTGGAAATTATTTTGTAGCCCAAAATACCGTGATTACATGCTCAACATGGCTACTCCCTTTGGATTTTAATAGTCTGCTTTATTTTTTAATACAATTTGCTTATTTTTGAACTACAGATTATAACTGAGGCTTTTTAAAAATGGTGATGTGGCAATGTGAGTATTTATTTTTCATTAGCCTTGCACAATTCCAACTCAAAGAATTACCCAAAAAATGGATCTCTAGCAGTTACTGCCACTGTGATACGTTTATTCCTATTTCTTCAAGGACTTTTAAGAAATTGCTTCTTGTAAACTCAAAGTTGGAGGAGTACCTAGGAGAACAAGATAACCACAGGAAGCTATGCTGGTTGACAGCAACTTGAATCTGCTATACTGCTTTCCATGTTGTGGAAGAACATGAAAATAATCCAGGCCAAACAATGGGGGGAAACAGAAGGAGAGAGCCCTCTGCACACCTGCTTCACTTCCTGAAGGGAGAATACAAATCTAATATCTTTTCCCTTTCTTACTTGATTTGGAGGTCCGACCGTTGTTTGATCTCCATCATAAAAACTAGAAAGCTTCACTGTTTGTTTCTCTGTAAGGAATAAATAATTTCAAAATGCATAATTAATAAAATAGGAGGAGGAATTCTACAGGAGAGAAGAGAGAGCGAAGAGAAGACAGATGGGAAATCAGAGGATCTTCCATTACCTCCTGAGGTGTCCTGATTTTGATCTTCCCTAAAATCTCCCACCTGCCACTGGAGCTGCTCCTTCTGCTCCTCCGCCTGGCTCCGCAGGAAGCCTTCCGCCAGGTCCACCGCCTGGCAGCTGCTCTCTGCTCCACACTCCCGCACCCACCCCTCCATCTCTGGGGGCAGGAGAGCCAGGAGGCACTCCAGAACCACCAGGTCCAGCATCTGTGCTTTGCTGTGCTTTCCTGGTTTCAGCCATCGCCTGCACAAGTCATGGAGTCGGCTGCAAAGTCCTCGGGGACCCTCAGTCTCCCGGTATAGGATGGCGGTCCAGGGCGGAACTTCTGAAGGGAGGATGGTTCCCTCCTGCAGGACCTTCTGCCCGTTTCTGGTCCAGCTCTCCCCACAGCTCCCAGACTGAAGAGCCGTGGGGCCTTTTCTGCTCCCCTCCTTGGTCAAAGAGGGGGTTTCCATCCTTCCTCTCTCTGGCAGAGAAGCTCCAAAGGGCTCCAGTGACGTCTTTATCCACGGGACAATTTCTGGGGCCACAGGGTAGATCCCTGCTGGTCCTTCTGCTCCCTTCCTCCCTTCCCCTGCAGAGGAAATCCTGGCTTGCAAAGGCTGCCCAGGGCTCTGGGGTTCCGGATCTGGGAGGGAGAGAAAAACCGATGCCCAGGATCAAAAAGGGGGATTCAGCCCCTGGACCCACTTACCCCAACCTGCCTGCAGCCCCAAGTGGCTCCTCCCAGCGCAGGGTCCAGCGCCCCCCCCAGCAACGCCGGGAAGGAGGCAGCTAGAGAGGCCGCCCCTCCCGGCTTCTCTCCCTCTCCGGAGACAGGATCGGGCCCTCAGGGAGCCCGGTGGTAATCCTGCCTCCTTCTCCTCCATACCTGGCTTCTCTCCTCTCCTTCTGGAACTCCGCCAGGCCGACCCTCCTCTCCCCCACTTTGCATGGAGAGGGAGGCTGGGGCACATGGCACCCGGGAAGAGCCCCCCCCTCCTGATGACCTCCCGCCAGACTCTCCCGGAGCCCCTCCGCCCCCTAAGGAGCCCCAGGTGTTGAGGAGAGCGAGTGCAGCGTCCTAGAGAGGAAGGCAGCCGTGACGTTCGCCCTCCAATGGCGCAATGGAGAAGCGCCTGGAGTTCCCTTCCCTTGGTGGAGGTTGCCCCCTGGTGGATTCGGGGCAAAGGGCCAGGAGGGTAGAAAGGGCGGGAAAGAAGAGTGCATGGGAGGGGGAAGGGAGAGGGCGGGGATGATGCGCTTGGGAGTAGCGGGAAAGGCCCCTCTCCATGACTATCTCTCAAGGACTTCGGAGGTGGCTCTTTTGGTGAAGATAGAGGGAAAAAGCCTCTTGGGGGGGGGGATCCGAACTCGTCTCCCTCAGGAACCGACGCCCTGAGGGCTGCGCAGAGATCGGAGGCCTCGGAAAGGGCCAAAAAATCCTGTCAGAAACGGCCGGCCGGTGGGAAGCCGAGGACCAGGAGCCTCGCTTGGACGCCCAGCTCGCGTCTGGCGGGGTTGACAGCCTGCGGGGAAGGCGGGAGGGAGGCGGGCAGGGAGGCCCCGAGGGGGGAAAGGATGGCCCCTCCTTCCTCCTCCTCCCCTGCTCCTCCTCCGCCTGCCTCCCGCTCCCTCCGCGCAGCCGCCCTTCTCGGGCTCTCCCTCTCTCGGCCTCCCAGCCCAGCAGGGACCCTCAGCCTCTCCTGAGGAGACCCCCGGAAAGGCTCCGAGGGGAAAGGAGGGAGGGAGGCCGGGAGGCTCCGGCACGGAGGAGGTGAAGGGGGCGATGAAGCCGAGAGAGGAAGAGATTCCGGGCCTTTCGCCTCAGAGCGACTGGCAGGGCTGCGACTCCCAGGACGGAGCTGCCGCGTCTCTGCGCCCGCCGCCCGAGGCAGGAGCCTTTGGGCCGCCCCTGAGGAACGGGGAGTCCAACCGCCTCCCTGAAAGCCCTTCCAGGCCGGATCCCCCTCGGAGGTTTTGCCTGCCCAGTCCACTTTTCCCTCCCAGAGGGACCGACCGGGGCCCCTTCCCCGAAACGGTCAGGCTGGACGGAGGGAGGGAGGTAGAACAGAATAACGGAAGGGACCCTGGAGGTCATCTAGTCCAACCCACTCCTCAGGCAGGAAAACCTTCTGGGGCCTCCCAGCCCCTCCCTCCCCTCAACCCCCATTTTTTCTGGTTACCCCCATCTTCTGTCCCCTTAATCTTCAGCCCTTCTACGATTTGGGGTAGAATTGGGGCTCTCTCTGCCCCCAAAACAGCCCCCGAAAGACCACCTAAAAGGGAGGGTCTCCTCCCCCTTCACAAGAGGGGTAGATCTGGGGGGGGCAATTGAGGGGAGCAACTCAGAACTCCTCCCAAATTTCATCAGTTCCCCCCCCCCGTGGCTCCCCCTCCAAGTTCGTGATTGGGCGGGGGGGATTATGGGTTTTGGTCTCCTCCCCAAATTCAGAGCCCCTGACTGAGGCTCAAATCCTGCCTGACTTTCACAGCCTCAGGGGGAAAAACTGAAGTTTCTGAAGCTGCAAAAATTCTATTTTTCTTCTACTTTTGGTGGCGTTTGTGGATTCAGCTCTGAAAGTGCCTCAGTTTCCCTCTTCCGCTTTCTGCCTCTTTCCAGGCAACTGACTTTGGGGGCTCCAGATCTGGGTCTAATGCGGGGCCCAGAAGGTCCCACTCCCACCCAGACACTGGTGCGGGGGCGATGGGGGTCCGACTGCATCTCCTGTCAGTTCGGCTGCCTTCCTACGACCCCCTCCCCTCCACGGTCACCAGGAAGGGAGACGGCAGTCCCTCTTCGTCCCCTGGGCGAAGTGGGGCATGGGAAGGAGCGGAGACCACGCAGAAATCAAGGCTTCTCAGACTCCTGCCCCTCTTGCCCTCGACCCCTTTCCCCATTATGGGGGTCTCAGCCCCTTTCTTCCCACAGGAGCCCTGATGGCCTCTCCCATCGCCTCTCCTTCCCCTAACCAGCCCCCTCCTTACCGGGGGTCTCCTTCGCTTCCATGAATCCAGCCCAGCACCCCCACCAGCAGCACCAGTGGGAGCCCATTGGTGCCACTCCACAACGCCCCCAAAGAGAGGGGAGGAAGGCGCAGAGGCAGAATGGGGGGGGGGGCTGAATTGTGGGGAGGGGGTGTTTTCCTCTAACTTCGGGATTGGAAGGGTCCATGAAAGTGGAAGGACCAATGAGAATTCTTCCTCTTACGCGTCATCGGTCTCCGGACAGAGTCTCTCTTGACTTCACCTGATGGAGGAGGTAGTTCGGCGCAGAGAGAGAAGTGGAGAAAGTGGGAGGGGGGGTCTTTTCAGTCTTGGGGGGCCACAGGTCAAGTGGGGGTTCAGGCCAGCCGTGGAGGGGAGTGTGGACTTGCTTTTGCGTCCCCCCATGCTTCTCAGCCAGTCTCAGTATTCCTGGAGAGGTGGACTAAATGCCCTTTGAGTGCCCAGAGGGCGTGGAGTAGGGCTGCAATGGATGGGAGAATGGGAGGCGCAGCCCCACAGCCAGCGATGACTTGGGGGTCTCTTAGCCGGTTGATTGGGGAGTCCTTGGGCGCCTAATGCATAATTAACAAAATAGGAGGAGGTATGCTATAGGAGAGAAGAGAGAGCGAAGGTAAGACAGATGGGTAATCGCAGGATCTTCCATTACCTTCTGAGGTGTCCTGACTTGAATCTTCCCAAGGGACCCTCCTGAAAAATAGCTCCTGAGGGGGATTTGATGGGTTCTTCTTTCCCTCAGGATCTCTGATCTCCACAGTGCAGCCCTTCAAATAGGAGGAAGAAAGAAAGAAACAGAATTAATGTAGGTCACATGAAATAAAGTGGATTCTTATATTCGGAACACAACCTCAAAGCCCCCAATATCCATCCGTGTGGCTGAGTGACAAAACAATGGAACAATGTCTTACAAGAACTAGAGAATTGCCTCATATTATGAACATGGGAGAAGTTTGGGAAGGAGGGGTGAAGCATCCAAGCACTCTCTCTATTTATTCCCTTCTGAGCTCCCTAAAGTCTCCCACCTGCCACTGGAGCTGCTCCTTCTGCTCCTCCGTGTGACTCAGGAGGAAGCCTTCCGCCAGGGCCACCGCCTGGGAGCTGGTCTCTGCTCCACACTCCCGCACCCAGCCCTCCATCTCTGGGGGCAGGAGAGCCAGGAGCCGCTCCAGAACCACCAGGTCCAGCATCTGGGCTTTGCTGTGCTTTTCTGGGCTCAGCCATTGCCTACACAAGTCATGGAGTTGGCTGCAAAGTCCTCGGGGACCCTCAGCCTCCCAGCATCGGATGGAGGTCCAGGGCGCAGCTTCTGAAGTGAGGATGGTAACCTCCTGCAGGACCTTCTGCCCGGTTCTGATCCAGCTCTCCCCACAGCTCCCAAACTGAGTCGCGGCGCCTTTTCCACTCCCTTCCTTGGCCAAAGGGGGTGTCCCCATCCTTCCTCTCTCCGGCAGAGCAACTCCAAAGGGCTCCAGGGACACTGGGGGGTATCTAAGGGCCTCTTCCTTCACAGGACCATTTCTGGGGCCGCAGGACGGATCCCTGCCAGTCCTTCCGCTCCCTCCCTCCCTTCCTTTCTTGCTTCCCCCTCAGAGGAAATCCTGGCTTGCAAAGGCTGCCGAGGTCTCCAAGGTTCCGGATCTGGGAGGGAGAGAAAAACCGATGCCCAGGATCAGAAAGGGGGATTCAGCCCCTGGACCCTCTTCCCCCAACCTGCCTGCAGCCCCAAACGGCTCCTCCCAGCACAGGGCCCAGGCCGCCCCCCACAGCAGGGCCAGGAAGGAGGCAGCTGGAGAGGCTGCCGCCCCCCACTTCCCTCTCCTCTGGAGACAGGATCGGGCCCTCGAGGAGCCCAGTGCGAATTTTGCCTCCTCCTCCTCCTTGCACGGCTTCTCTCCTGCTGGGCTTCTGCCAGATCCACTTCGGATGGAGACGGCGGCTGGGGCGCATGGAACCCGGGAAGAGCTCCTCCCCGTCACCTGGGGCACGTCTGGTTGTCCCCCCGCCAGACTCTCCGCAGCCTCTCCAACTCCTGCGGCGCCACAGGAGTTAAAGAGAGCGAGTGCGGCGTCCTAGAGAGGCAAGGCTCAGTGCGATAACTTCCTTCACCGCCCCCTCTGGAAAAACAGCCGTGGCCCAATGGGGAAGTGCCTGGAGTTCCCTTCCCTTAGCAGGGGCGCCCCCTGGTGCAATTGGGGCAAAGGGTCCAATGGTAGAAAGGACGGGAAAGAGGAGCGCATGGGAGGGGGAAGGGATGATGGGCTTGGGAATAGAGGGGAAAGGCCCTCTCCATTGCTCCCTGTCAGACGAAGGCTTCCACCTCTGTGCTTCTTTCTCCCCTTTTATATGTACCCAAATGCCTTGAAGGAGGTTTTTGTCTTTCTTCTGAGGGGTTTCTAGAGCGGTTTGGTTATTTCTTATCCATAAAGTGCAACTCCACCTCCGCCTCTTTCATTAGGTCCACTTCTATATTTATTTAGAGAAGAGAAGAGAAATCTTCTTTGTGGAAATCTCTGAGATATTGGAAGAGGCCACCATGTCTCCCCTCATTCTTCTTTTCCTCACACCAGACACACCCAGTTCCAGCAACCGATTTTTAAAAATATCTTTTAGCCTCCATCTTTGTTTCTGTTCTCTGCACTCTTTCTAGAGTCTCAAGATCTTATTTATTTAATTTATTATACAAAACACAAAGAAAAATAGAAATAGGAAATTAAGGGAAGGAGAAAGAGGGGAAAAGAAAGTCTGAGGTACAATTGAAATAAGGAAAAAACAGATGTTGACTTCTTTTTAGCCTAGTGCAAGATTTAAAAAAAATTCTGGCCTGGCAATTCAATTTAATGGACAAAAACAAAGTCATTTTGGGTTTTTTTCTTTTGAACCCTTTAAATGTGAAAATATCCCATTTAATGGCTGGAGAAGGAAAGCGCACAAAGATCCCAAACACCCTGTTGTGGCCGAGTGAGGGCGGGCTCCCGCCTGAGTGGATCTGCACTCTGATTGGTTGCTGCAGGTGGAAAAGGGGCATTTCCCTTTTTTCATGCCTTTTTCTTCTCTGGGCTGTTTGAGATTTACCTCAGGATGTTCCTGACTGTCTTCTCTGCTGCAACTGTTAAATACATTTATATTGATATAAAACTACAAGTTTGTGTCTGTGTCTCCTGCTTCCTTTGGGCAGCAGCTGTGCGGGATTCCCCCACATTCAATCTCTTCAGTTGCACCAGCCAGTTGAGGGTTCCTATTTTACCCCATGAAAGTGTGGGAAGAAAAAAGCTGTTGAAAAATCTTAGATTTGTACTGGTGGAAAATAATAAAAATTTATTGCAAAAAAAAAAGTGTCGGAAGAAAAATCAGGTCCAGGTCCAAGAAGGGAAGAAAATGGAGGCTGCTTAAGAAAGGAGGTTGATTGACGGGCAGAACTGAGAACAGCCTGCAGTTAGAAGAGCTGGAAGGGACCTGGAAGGTCTTCTAGTCCAGCCCCTGCTCAGGCAGAAAAACCTCCAGCATTCTAGACAAGGGGCTGCCCGGTCTCTTCTTCAGGGCCTCCAGTGATGGAGCGCCCAGAACTTCTGGTGGCCAGGAGTCCCACCAGCTGATTGTCCTCCCTGTCAGGAAGTTTCTCTCCAGTTCTCCGTTGCTTCTTCTCTACCAGGAGAGTCTACATCCGTTGCTTTTCATCTTCTGGGCTTCGGAGGACAGCTTGGCCCCCTCTCTCTCCTCTGGGGTGGCCCCCCAAATCTCTCCTGGGGCATCTGGGAAACGAGCTGCGTGAGCCAAAGATTTTTGTGCCGTTTTTGCTGCATCTGGTGATCCGGAGGCTCCTTTTGCTGGCGTTTTGTCCTCTCAAGCGGTCAGGGCTGAAGCAAGGGAGACGCGGGTTTCAAGGAGGGGAATCGCCTCTCCCTGGTTTAGCAGAGGGTTTTACGGGGCTTCCCTCCCATTTGGGGGTGTCTGTGGGTGACCCCTGACTTCCCATCACTGCCTCTGTTCCCGCATTGTCATCCAGTGCAGCAGCTCTTCCCACAGCAGAATCTACCATGAAATGAACATGTGTGTTTTTGTGTTTGTGTGTGTGCACGTGTTTGTGTCAGAGGAGGAATGTGTCGAGGGGGAAGAAGTTGTTTTCTTGGACTTTGGAGCTGGGAGGGGTCAGAACGAGCTGAAGCACCAATGGGAATTCTCCCTGCTGCAGCATCATCAGTCTCCTGGCAGAGTCCTTTGTGATGTCACCTGAAGGAGGGGGAGAGTTCGGCACAGAGAATGAAATGGAAGGGTTTAGGGGCTGTAGCTCAAGCGGGTTCGGGGCAGGCCCAGGGGTGGGTTTCTACCGGTTCGCACTGGTTCTATAGAAACGGTTAACGTCACTGGTAGTTCTAAGAACCGGTAAAACCAATCCCTGCTTGGCCCTGCCCCTCTCCGCTGCTCGTACGGGCCAAAAACCAATTTTTTTTTACTGCGCATGTGTGAAAATCCCTTCCTCATTCTCCCACATCCACCCCTCCCTTCACTGGCCCTGGCCCCTGCCCCTATCTGCCGCTCCAAAGTAAAAAAAAAACCAGTTTAAAAAAAACTGGGTTTTTTTACTGCACATGCACAAAAATCCCTTCCTCATTCTCCCCTGCCCTCCCTCCCTTCGTTGGCCCCGGCCCCCGCCCCTATCCACCACTCCAAAGTTTAAAAAAAACGTTTTTAAACAAAAAATTTTTTTTTACTGCGCATGCACAACATGCCTGCTTCTGCCCGCCATTGCTGCCTGCCGACATGCCATTGTGACATGAGCCTCTTGGCTACTCTGCCTGCTCACAGGTAAGCCTGTGAGTCACGCTAGCCCTTCCCCCATTGTCCCCGGGGCTCCCCTGGCCTGGCCCAGCCTACCTAGTTGCCCTCCCAACGTCCCCAGGCTTGACTGGCTAGCTTCCCCGCCGGCGTGGCCCCATCTTGCCGGTGCTGCTGGCTGGGGCCTACCTAGCTGTCCTCCAATGTCCTCAGGCTTGGCTGGCTGGCTAAGCCGCCACACGGCGCTCTCCCAGCTCTCCTTACTATGTGATGGCCTCCTGTAAGAAGTGCCATTGCCGCAGCACCTCTGCTGCCTCTGCCCACTTCTACCGGGAGCAAAACGAAAGGAAGCAGATGGAGGCAGCCAGGTCCGCTGCCTCTGCCCACTTCCTTTCATTTTGTTGCTGCCGCCGCTGCCCCCATAAAGGTACCATACTTTGGGAGGGCCTGGGGGGGTGCTCCACAGCCCCGCTACTGCCACAGCACCTCTGCCTTTCGCTTTCTGCTGCCGCTTCTACTGGGAGCAAAACTGCTTCCTTTTCGTTTTGCTGCCACAGCCACCAGTCGTGAGAGGAGGGGGGAGGAGGAGAAGGGTCTCCCGAAGGGATGCTTCCATTGTGGCTGGCGATCATTGTTCAGCCAGTTCCTTCGGGTGACACTTCTTCTCCTCCCCCTCTCATGACTGGCAGCTGTGTGGGGACAGGGAGGGTGGACACGTGTGGGGAGATGCTCCTCAAGAGCAGGTAATAGAAGCAGTCCTGAGCTGACACAAGCTTCTCCATTATTCTTTCCATCTGGGAGAGCGAGAGCGCCTCTCTACCAGCAAAGCACGAAGCCTGAAAATCCCCCTCTGATTGAATGGGTTCCCGGGTGCAGAGAGAAGTACGATTCAACTGAGCTGCTTCTCTTTCGATTAGAGGGGGACTTTCAGGCTTTTTTGAGAGGTGCTCTCGCTCTCCCAGCTGGAAAGACAATGGGAAGCTTGTGCCAGCTCTGATCCGGACTGCTTCTCTTACCTGCTATTGCTGGGAAAGTGCCGCCGCTGCCGCCGCCACGGGAACTTGTGGAGGTACTTTTTTCCTTTTTCCGCCACCCGGTGCTGACTTGAGCTGCCTGATCATTCAGTTCATCCCAGCGAGATGTGTGTGGAGAAGAAAGAGGGGTGGGGAAGAAAGAAGAGAGAAAGAGGAAGGAAGAGAGAAGGAAGGACAAAAAAGAAAAGAAAAGGGAAAGAAAAAAAGGAAGAAGAAAAAAGAAGGAAGGAAGAAGGAAGGGAAAAAAAGAAAAAGAAGAAAGAAGGAAGGAAAGAGAGTGACAGAAGAGAGAAAGAGTGAGAAGAGAGGAAAGAGAGAAAAGGAATCCACCCTGGGTGGCTGCCCCAGTGACAGAGAAGGAAGGAATAATGGGGTGATATAGAAAGTCAGCATACAGGCATCCGATCCTGGTTGCATTAGGAACCTTTTGTTTACAATATCTGTAAATTTGGAATTTTCCCTTCTGTGCTACAAATTCATTTTTGTTAAGAGCATGGGATGTTTGTTACATTTCTGAAATGTTTTTTGTATTCATTCATGGAAGTCGTTAACTTTGATTTGTCAGTCTTGGGTTGCCTGATTATTACCTTTAGGTGAATTCTTGAGGTTAAATAGAGTCTAAGTAAATAATAAAGTTTCTCCATTCACAGTTCCTAATGTCTGGTTTTTGAAGAAAGGATCATTTCTAAAGATGTTATTATTCTTGTAAAGGTTTGTTTGTGCAAGTTCTCTGCAACAATGCCACATACAGAGACACAATGAAGAGAAAGAATATCTGGCTATGAGTGTCAGGGGATTAAAAGTACTGAGCCTGAGGCTCCTGTTTTGCCTGCAATCTTGGACTGGGGTTTGAAGGCTGTAAAGTCTCCAGTCTCTTTTACATCTACATAACTGCAACTGTTTTTCTTGGTTCTGATCTGGTTCAATAACTTGTGATCCAATGTAAGAAGGATGTTGAGAAACAAAGAGTGAAAGGGTGCAGAATTCATCCAGAATTGAAGGTTGGGCTCCTGGGGAGAAGGAGCATCTTTGGGACTGAAACTCATGTACTGTAGATACAATAAGAAGCACCAGTTGGGTCTAGGAAGGGTCACCAATCTGAAACGTTAAAGACTGCAGCCCTCAGGGTGGTTTCTTTCTTTCTTTCTTTCTTTCTTTTCTTTCTTTTCCTTCCTTCTTTCCTTCCTTCCTTCCTTCCTGCCTGCCTGCCTGCCTGCCTGCCTGCTATTGCCTTTCTTCTGGGCTGTTCTTATTCTATGATACTGTAGAACTGGGATTGCTCTAAGCATCCTCTTGTTTCTAAGCTGCCTCATTTTGTTTCTGTTGATTGCATGCATTTTTTTTGAAGACCTTGCACAAAGATTAAAAAGCACAGTCCCTGCCTGCAGGCTTATTCTCTGAGAGTCAGAGTACAATAGAACAGGGCCAAACTGGGAGAATCCCACCCCTGGGTGTGTGTGTATGTGTGTGTTTCAGGTGGGCTTCCTAGATTTAGAAGGAGAGAGGGAAGGAGGAAGGGACAGAAAGAGAGAAGAGGAGAGAGGAGGGGAGAGAGAAAGAGAGGGGGATACAGAAAGAGAGAGAAAGAGAGAGAAGGAATATACAAGAAAAAAAAAAAAGGAAAGAAAAAAGGAGAGAAAGGAAGTGAAAGGAAGAAAGGGGATGGAAGGAAGAAGAAAAAAAAAAAAAAAGAAAGAAAGAAAGAAAGAGAAAGAGGGAGAGAGGAGAAAGTAAATGAGATATATGGATGGATAAATACATGGAAGGAGGGAGGGACGGAGAGAGGAAAAAAGGGAGAGGAAGGAAGGACATAAACCCTGGCTTCAGAAGACTTTGAAGCAGCACAGCAATCTAGGGCTGGAAGGGATCTCGGAGGTCATCTAGTCCAACTCCCTGCTCCAGCAAGAGATCCTTACAGAATCAAAGAATAGCAGGGTTAGAAGAGTGTGTGTGTGTGTGTGTGTGCCTGTCAAAACACCAAAAACAGGTCAAGTAGCTCTGTGGAGGTCAGTCGTAAATTAGAACACTTGCTAAGCAATTGGCCACTAAGCAAGGACATGGTCATTAAGCGAGCACCACTTAAATTTGGGTTGCCAGCCCCATGGCCACCTGCCTGGGCCTCCCCAGGTCTTGGAAACTGGCAAAAAGCACTTGCTAAGCAATTGGCCACTAAGCGAGAACCTGGTCATTAAGTGAGGACCACTTAAATTTCGGTTGCCAGCCACATGGCCACGCCTACCAGCCACATGACCATGTAGCCATGCCCACCAGTCACATGACCATGTAGCCACGCCCAATCAGCAAGCCACTCCCACCCGTCACATCAACACCAAGCCACACCCACAAATTAGGCCACGCCCACAGTACTGTTTATGAAGAAATTTGAATCCCACCCCTGGGCAGGCCCTCCGTGGACCCTCCACTTTCTTTGCTCTCTTCACAATTCTCAACTAGACTGTCCTCTGTATGCATGGAGGGGTGGACTTTATGTCCACTTAGATTCCCAAAATGCCTCCGGGGGCCTGGTCCTTCTCTGGAAGGGGCCTCTGAGCTATTTCTTGCTAACTCAGGAGAGGGTCTGTGGAGAGGGTCCAGGAGCGGGGACTGGGGTGTGGAGGGCTGGGCTGGCTAAGGAGAAGGGATGATTGGGGGCGGGAGGTTCTTGGCATCCTCCCCAAATTCACGGGCTCCCCCAGAAGGGACCGAAGCTCCCCTCTTGCCTGACCTCCAAAACCTCAAATTTGAGATTCAGAAGAAAAACAGAAGTTTCTGCAGAAGCAAAAATTCTTTTACTCCAATGCCTCTTCTTCCTTCTGTGGATTCAGGGCTGAAAATGCCTGTTTTCCCCTTTCGCTTTTCCTTCCCTTCCTCTTTCGACGCAGCCAACTCCGACCCAGACAATTGGGGAGGGGAGAGGGGCCCAGCTGCGACTCCCCACTTCGGCTATAATCGGGGAATGAGGAAGGGGTCCCCCTCCACCCTCCTGGGGAGCGATATGGGCAGGAAGGGGGAGGAGACCACGCAGAGATCGAGGCTGTTGGAGGCTCTGGAGACCCATCAGCTTCCTTCCCCCTTCAGGGGTCCTTCCCATCCCCTTCCTCCCCCCCCCCAACCTCCTCCTCCCCCCAGCTCCCTCCTTTAGTGGAGGTCTCCTTCCCTCCTTCGTTTCCGGGGATCCGGGCCAGCGCCCGCACCAGCAGCATCAGGGGGAGCCCAACAAAAGCCATGGATGCCGCCCCATAAGCGCCCCCAAAGAGAGAGGAGGAAGACGTGGAGGCTCCCAGCCCTACAGGAGGAATCGGAAGGTCTTCCTCCTCCTCCAAGTTGGAGGAGTTTTCCTCCAACTTCGGAATCGGGAGCGTCCAGAAAGAGCTGAACCAATGGGAACCCTCCCTTCTGCTGCATCATCGGTCTCCGGGCAGTTCGGCACAGAGAAGAAACTCGAGTCGGTTATTCAGGCCAAAGACGCCTTTTCACTCCTGAAAATAATGTTTTGTTTCCAAGCAAATTTCAGCAAGAAATTAAAAGGGATCCTGAAAGATGGAAAAAAGATCCCTAGTTGGGATCAGTTGCAATTTCCTGCCCCCTCCCAAAACAACCCCCCGAGCCCCCCAGACCACCTCAAAGGGAGGGTCTCCCCCCTTCACAAAAGGGGAGAGTTTGGGGGAGTTGATTTCTGAGGAACAACTCAGACCCCCAAATTCCCTTCTCTCAAAGCCCCCCCACCCTCCAGGTCCTGATTGAGGAATGGGAGATTATGAGGTGGGGTGTCCTTGGTCCCCTCTCCAAATTCAGAGGCTCCCCCAGAAGGGATCCGACCTCCCCTCTTGCTTGACTTTCAAAGCCTCAAATCTGAGATTCAGAAGAAAAAGTGAAATTTCTGAAGCTGCCCAAAATTCTTTTTCTTATATATTTTGGTGGCATTTGTGGATTCCGGTCTGAAAATGCCTCAGTTTCCCTCTTTCGCTTTCCACCTCCTTCCTCTTTGAATGGAAGAAACTTTGGCTGCTCTGAAGTGATTCGGGGCTTGAAGCCTCTCTTATTATTTTTATTATTATTTTATTAGACTTGTATGCTGCCCTTCTCCCTAAGGACTCAGGGCGGCGAACATATAAAAAGAGGAAAATTACAATAAAACAATATTAAACAAAACAAGTCTAAAATTGCTAAAAACATTAAAAAACAATTAAAATTACAATAAAAACAATACAATTAAAACAACCCACCCCCGGGTCAATCCAGGCCGGCCTGCTGAAAAAACCAAGTCTTCAGGTCTTGCCCTCCACCTCTTTCCCAAAGTCTCTCCTGGGGGTCCCAGCCCCTTCTTCCTCCCCTGCCCTCCCAGCATCCATGAGTCCCTCCCAGCCCCTCCTTCCCAGGCGTCTCCTTCCCCTGTTCGCTTCCAGGGATCCCCAACAGCGCCACCCCCATCAACAGCTGGAGGACCCCAGCAGAGCCCATGGGTGCTGCCCCACAAGCGCCCCCACCCACCAGGAATGGGGAGACCTAAAATGTTTCCCACCCCAGAAGCGGAATTGGTGGGTCTGGACTGGGTGGGAGATGAAGAGTTTGGAGGGCGAAGGTTCCTTAGGTCATTTTCCAGAGGTTTCGGTCCCAGCTGGGTAGCATCTTCAGCGGAGTGGAGGGAAAAGGTTTAAAAAAGAGCTTCCTTCGCTCAAAGTCAGCGTGGAGAGTAGCCATAAGTAGAATCAATCAGAATTCCCCATGATGCAGCATCATCAGTCTGCAGGCAGGGTCTCTCTTGCTTTCACCCACTGGAGGAGACAGTTCGAAGTGGAGATAGAAGCGGCGTTTCAATGATTACAACAATGTCACACCTGCCTTTGGGTTCCACCTTCACCCTGTTTCTTCCTCGTGCATCCGTGCAGAGGCATCTGAGTCGCTTTTTGACTGACTTTGGTTTCTACATCTCCTGTTTTGTATCTGCGTTCCACTTTTTACTTCCAATTTGGTGGATTCCTCTCAGATTTCAGCTTCGAATTAGCTTCCCAAACTTCCTCTCCCTCTCACTTTCAAGCCCCGGATGAGGGGCTCAGGGATTCAGAGGGGGGCTCTTGGGGAAAGGGTAGGGGGTGGCAATGAGGCCTGAGGAGATAAGACAGATCCCTAGATTACAACAGAGCCTTGGAGGATCCCACTTGATCTCCTCTTCAGCTAATGCTCCAACTGGCACAATTCTTAGATGGATTAATGGGGGGTGTCTCGGTGAGCCCTCCCAAGAGGGTCTTTAAAAGGTATGCTCCATCTCAAAGTACTTTGCTAACAATGTTTCTCTCTCTGGAGGGATTGTTTTTAATAGCACAATTCTATAATGCTGAAGAACATTCTTTATTTGTAATTTAAAGCAGGGATGTAATTTGATTGCCACCCAGACAAAGAACATTTCAGGTGTGGATTGGTTTTTTTTTTCATAATCAGCCCATTTGCATCTGGGAACAGTAAAGAAATTTGTGGAATAGCTAAAAAAAGGCAGTGGCTTTACAAAGTGAAAATCGTGACTATTAGTTTGAACAAGAAATGCAAATTCTGGATGAGAAAAAATATTTCAGCTAGAAAATGGATGGAGCAATTTTAAATCAGTGGAAATTGAAAAGTTTCAATTTGGCATTTTATTGAAAACATCTTCAACTCGTATAGATTACTTTTAGTAGGTAAACAAACAGACTATCAGATGGCATGAATCATTTTTATGGCCCAGCCCAAAATTCACCTAATTTTAGACAAAAATGTACTGATAACATTTTGGGGTTCCAATTTGATGAGATGGGAGTTGCTGGAGAGAGATTTTAATTCACTTCTGGATCTACTAGTGAATCGGTAGATTGTTTTTCTTTTTAAAGACTCCCCAGAGACACAACTTTCTCCTTCTGTCCATCCAGGAATTGACGGAGCCCTGGTGCCTGAAGTCCTAAGCTCGGTACAAGTCCTTGGCGACTGGCACCACTATCCGCACTTTCAGCTCAAGCAGATCCTATACCATTTCAGCATCTATTGATATTCCTGTAGGATCTCTTTCAGACAAGTGACTATCCAGTCTCTTCTTTAAAATGTCCAGTGATGAAGCAACCGCAATGTCTGAAGGAAAGCTGTTCCCCTGGTTAATTGTCTTCACTGTGAAGTTTCGTTAATTGGAGGTTGCTTCTCTCCTTGATTATTTTACATGCATCCTCTGGTGTTTTGGAAAATAAATTGACCTCCCTCCTCTTTGTGGCAACCTCTCAAGTACTGGAATACTGCTATTCTGTCACTCCTAATCCTTTTCTGTAGACGAGCCACCCCCAAATCCTGCAAACATTCTTCATATGTTTTAGTCTTCAGTCCTTTAATCATCTTAGCTGCTCTTCTTTGCACTTTCCCTAAAGTCTAAACATCTTTTTTGTAATTTCATGACCAAAACTGGATGCAGTATTCCAGGTGTGGCCTTCCTAAGACTTTATAAAACAGTACTAATACTTCACACATGATTTTGATTCTATGCCACTGTTAATACAAACAAGGATTATATTAGCTTTTTTGGTTGCTGCTGCACACACATGACTCGTGTTTAAGCGATCATCCATTTGGACTACCAAGGTCCCTCTCACAATTACTGTTTTTGAGCCAGATTTCCTGTAATCTGTTTTTCCTGGCCAGATGTAAAATCTTACTTTTCTTCACATTAAGTTTCATTTTGTAGGATTCAGTCTTGTCTCATTTGGATCAGAAAGGCACAATATGCATACACATAAAAATCTATAGAGACATGGTGGGTCAGTGGTAAAAATACAAATACAGGCAAATTGCCCACAACCAGGAGTTTGATCCTGACTGGCTCATGGTTGATTCAGCCTTTCGTCCTTCTGAGGTCGATAAAATGATGATCCAGATTCCTGGGGATAATATGCTGATGTTGTAAACTGCTCAGAGAGTGTGGTAAAGCATTGTGGAGTGGTATATAAGTAAGTGGAATTGCTATTGCTATATAGTTTCTCTTGAGTGTGGATCCTTTTATGAGATGTAAGATGACCATTCTGAGCAAAACTCTTTCCACATTCCATGCATTTATATGGCTTCTCTCCTGTGTGGATCTTTTTGTGTCTTCTAAGTCCATTGTCATGAGTAAACGTCTTTCCACACTCTTTGCATTCATATGGCTTCTCCCCTGTGTGGATCCTTTCATGGGAAATAAGAGTAGCTCTTTGAGCAAAGGACTTTCCACATTCCATGCATTTAAATGGTTTCTCTCCTGTGTGAATCATCTTATGGGAAATAAGATTACATCTGTGAGCAAAGGTCTTTCCACATTCCATGCATTTAAATGGTTTCTCTCCTGTGTGGATGATCTTATGGGAATTAAGATTACCTTTTTCAGCAAAGGTTTTTCCACACTCCATGCATTTATATGGCGTCTCCCCTGTGTGGCCTCTTTTATGGGAAATAAAATTAGATCTATGAGCAAAGGTCTTTCCACATTCTGTACATTTAAATGGCTTCTCTCCTGTGTGGAGCTTTTTGTGGCTTCTAAGTCCATTATCATGACTAAACATCTTTCCACACTCCATGCATTTATATGGTTTCTCTCCTGTATGGATCATCTTATGGGAAATAAGAGTAGCTCTTTGTGAAAAGGTCTGTCCACATTCTATGCATTTAAATGGTTTCTCCCCTGTGTGGATCCTTTCATGGGAAGTAAGTGTACCACTACAAGCAAAGGTCTTTCCACACTCTAGGCATTTATATGGTTTCTCCCCTGTGTGGATCCTTTTATGGATAGTAAGTGTACCGCTACGTGCAAAGGTCTTTCCACACTCTATGCATTTATATGGCTTCTCCCCTGTGTGGATCCTTTTATGGATAGTAAGTTGACTGCTTATTCTAAAACATTTTCCACATTCCAAACATTTGTAAGTCTTCTCGTTTGTGTCAATCACTTTTTGAGATGTAAGGAAGTTATTCCCAAGAGAAAGAATGAATGTCCCATTGTAATTTTGTCCGTTGTGTCTTCTTATAGGACCTTCTCCTTTGTTTTGGGTTAAGTAGTGTTCATTTACTTGTACTTCAGCTTTGAAACTTTTTCCGGTATATTTCTTTCTTATTTTCTCTTGTTGGGCAAGAAACTCTTGCATCGGAGCATCAGTGGAAGATGAGCTTTCCTGATTCCAATTCTTTGACTGGTTTCTCTTATGGTTTTCAAATTCCATTTGAATTCCAAACTTCTCTGTTCCATCTATAGCACTGATCACTTGGAACAGTTCACAGGAATCTTGATTCTCCTGCCCATTATTACCTTCAAACAAAAGGGAATTGGAAATGATAACAAGGTTAGGGAAAACATCAAAGTGTAGAAAGTCAAGTGAATTTCCTTCTGAATTTCTCCGAAATCCCATTAGGTTGTATGTTTGCATGCCTATAGTGGTGTGATATAGACATGATGGTTTCTATATTCATGAGTCACGAAAGCTTTGAAAACATCTAGAAAACATCTCTTTCTTTACAATTATCTATATATATGCAAATCTCAGTCAGAATCAGTTTTGAGTCAAGGAATAGAATAGCTTGACCCAGCACTCTCCATGCCAAAAATGGGCCCATATTTGGCCTCCCAAACCCTCTGCTTGTCCCGTTCTCAACCTCCCTGACACTGGGGAGGGCAAAAATGGGACCTGCGGAGGTCTCCTGAGACTAAAAGCAGACCTGTTTTTGCCCTACAGTGTACTTCTGGATGCCAAGGCGGGCAATAAGGGGACACGCTGAGGGTTTGGGAGGAAAAAAACAGGCCCGTATTCACTCTATAAGACTCACAGACATTTCCACCCACTTTTTTGGAGGGCAAAAGTGCATCTCATAGTCTGAAAAATACGGTAAGTCCCTGCGAGATGCAGTGGGGGAACAGGTAGGGCAAATATTGTGGCACCTTCTACTGTCATTTGTAAGTGTGAACGGTGGCCTTGTGCTGCAACACGCATAATTTCAGAATTGGGTCTCAAGTGCTTGGGGGAGGGCTGGTCATAACTTGGAATGCTCGCTAAAGGAACTGTGGTAATTTGAGGATTTCTTGTACCCTAGGATGCTCTGAGTCACACTGCATGATGCCTTTGTTCTTGAATTGGATTAGGAGAGTGATCTTCCATGGACTGAGCGTGAAAATTCTGTTTTCACACTATTTGGGGAGGTTCCAGAGGGCAAATGACAACACACTCCTCTCATATGACCTCCAGAGGATACATAAAAGCACATATTGTTCTTCTCAACCTCCACAGATAAGTTCAAAAAATACAAATAACAAATGGCACAGAAAGCATCTAAGCAAAGAGACACTGACTCTTTCCTTCCTTGGTGCACAACAAGGCCAGATCCCTTCATTCTCCCTTCCAGGAGACGATATCTGATTAGAGGTTTTTAAATAAAAAACTAACTCTAATCTGTCTTCTTGAACTCTCTGATTGGAGATTAGAAAACTCTTACCCAGAGAGACCACGTTCCTATGGTTTTCAAGCATGACTTCTGAATGCAGCGCTTTCTGGTCAGGATCCAGCTGAGACCATTCCTCCTCAGAGAAATACACAGCCACCTCCTCGAAGGACACCAGACTCTCCTGAATGCGGAAAAAAGAACAGAACAGGAGGATTTGCAAGATCTGTTCATCTCCATCACTGATTTAGACAAGAGGATAGAAGAGGAACTCATCAAATTTGCAGACAAGACCAAATTGACAGGAATACCAACACTCCAGAAGATAAGCTCGCGCTATAGAAGGATCAAAAGATTGGGCCCCATCTAACAAAACGAAATCAACAGTGAGAAATGAAGGGTTCTACATTTAGGAAAGAAAAACCAAATGCACTGGCATAGAATAGGTGATACCTGGCTCAACAGTAGAAATTGCAACAGGGATCTTGGAGTCCTAGTGGACAACCACTTAAACCTGATTCAGCACTATACTACATTGCCCCCCCCAAAACCCCAACAGAATCATAGGCTACATTAAGAGGGATAGAATCAAGATGACATGAAGTGTTAGTACCACTTCATAAGGGCTTGGTAAGACCACACTTGGAATATTGCATCCAGTTTTGGTTGCCAGCTGAAAAAATGATCTTGAACCTCTAGAAAGAGTGCAGAGAAGAGCAACACAATTTTTTTTTTTTAATTACATTTATATGCCGCCCTTCTCCGAAGACTCAGGGCGGCTTACAATTTTTGGAGCACAACCCAATGCGCTCAGCAATTATTATTATTATTAGTGCACTCAGCAATTATTAGTGGTCTGGAGGCTAAATCATATAAAGAATATGATATGAAGAATGATTGCTGGAATTGGGTATGTCATGAAAAGAAGGACTAGGGGGTAACATGATAGCAGTGTTCCAAGAAGCAATGGATCAAAACTATTCAAGGAAAAATACAAGTAAAGAAAAATTTCCTGACAGCGAGAACAATAAATCAGTGGAATGACTTGCCTCCAGAAATTGTGGGTGCTCCAATACTGGAGGTGTTTATGAAGAAATTGGACAGCCATTTATCTGAAATGTTATAGGGCTTCCTGGCTGAGCACGGGCTTGGACTAGAAGACCACCAGGATCCCTACCAACTCTGTTATTCTATTCTATTGTTCCCAAATTCCCAAAGCAGAGATATGCATTAAATGGCTGTGCATCACACAAGTCCTAATTTTAGGTGAGCAAATGGGCAAATCTGAAAATTGCTTTCACTGAAGAAATATTTGGGGAAGTTTTATCAAATTCATTGATTCTGCAAAACCCTCAGTGCCTTTCAGAAAAGTAATCCCACTTCTGGATCAACTGATCTATCACTCCGTCTATCATTGATTGATCTAGTTGTCTGAGCCATTGGCTGAAAGGAAGAAAACAAAGAGGAGAAAATTCACTGGGAAAGTCATTTCTCAGCTGTTGCAAAGCGAGAATGTTTGATCTCCTAATCGAGGCGCAAATCAGAGGATTGGAAATTATTTTGTAACCCAAAGTACCATGATTACATGCTCAACACGGACACTCCCTTTGGATTTTAATAGTCTGCATTATTTTTTAATACAATTTGCTTAATTTTGAACTACAGGGTATAAATAAGGCTTTTTAAAAATGGTAATGTGGCTATGTGGGTATTTATTTATTGTTGATTAGCCTTGCACAATTCTGAGTCAAACAATTACAAAAAAAGGGTCTCTAGCAGTTCCTGCCACTGTGATAGGTTTATTCCTATTTCTTGAAGGGCCTTTAAAAATTGCTTCTTGTAAACTCAAAATTGGAGGAGTACTTAACAGAACAAGATGACCAGAAGAGCTATGCTGACCGATAGCAACTTGAACCTGCTATTCTGCTCTCCATGTTGTAGAAGAACACAAGAATAATCCAGGCCAAATAAGCGGGGGAAATAGAAGGAGAGAGCCCTCTGCACACCTGCTTCAGTTCCTGAAGGGAGAATAGAAATCTAATATCTTTTCCCTTTCTTACTTGATTTGGAGGTTCAACTGCTGTTTGATCTCCGTCATAAAAATCAGAAAGCTTCATTCTTTGTTTCTCTGTAAGGAATAAATAATTTCCAAATGCATAATTAACAAAATAGGAGAAGGTATTCCATAGAAGGGAAGAGAGAGGGAAGGTAAGACAGATGGGTAATAGGAGGATCTTCCATTACCTCCTGAGGCGTCCTGACTTTGGTCTTCCCAAGGGATCCTCCTGAAAAATAGTTCCTGGGTGGGATTTGATGGGTTCTTCTTTCCCTCAGGATCTCTGATCTCCACAGTGCAGCCCTTCAAATAGGAGGAAGCAAGAAAGAAACAGAATTAATGTAGGTCACATGAAATAAAGTGGATTCTTATATTCGGAACACAACCTCAAAGCCCCCAATATCCATCCATGTGGCTGAGTGAGGAAAAAATGGAACAATATCCTACAAGAACTAGAGAATTGCCTCAAATTATGAACGTGGGAGGAGTTTGGGAAGAAGGGGTGAAGCATTCAAGTACTTCCTCTATTTATTCCCTTCCGAGCTCCCTAAAGTCTCCCACCTGCCACTGAAGGTGCTCCTTCTGCTCCTCCGCCTGGCTCAGGAGGAAGCCTTCCGCCAGGGCCACCGCCTGAGAGCTGGTCTCTGCTCCACACTCCCGCACCCAGCCCTCCATCTCTGGGGGCAGGAGAGCCATGAGCCGCTCCAGAACCACCAGATCCAGCATCTGGGCTTTGCTGTGCTTTTCTGGGCTCAGCCATCGCCTGCACAAGTCATGGAGTCGGCTGCAAAGTCCTCGGGGACCCTCAGCTTCCTGGTATTGGATGGAGGCCCATGGTGGAACTTCTGAAGGGAGGATGGTTCCCTCCTGCAGGACCTTCTGCCCGGTTCTGGTCCAGCTCTCCCCACAGCTCCCAGGCTGAAGAGCCACAGGGCCTTTTCCGCTCCCCTCCTTGGCCAAAGGGGGTGTCTCCATCCTTCCTCTCTCCGGCAGAGCAGCTCCAAATGGCTCCAGGGACTCTGGGGATCTCGAGGGGCCTCTTCCTTCACAGGACCACTTCTGGGGCTGCAGGACTGATCCCTGCTGGTCCTACTGCTCCCTTCCTTCCTTCCTTCTTTCCCCTGGAGTGGAAATCCTGGCTTGCAAAGGCTGCCGAGGGCTCCGAATCTGGGAGGGAGAGAAAAACCGACGCCCAGAATCAGAAAGGGGGATTCAGCCCTGGACCCCCTTCCCCCAACCTGCTCGCAGTCCCAAGCGGCTTCTCCCAGCGCAAGGCCCACCCAACCCCCAAGCAGGGCCGGGAAGGAGGCAGTGGGAGAGGCCCGCCCCCACCGCTTCTCTCCACCTCCAGAGTCAGGATCGGACCCTCGGGGAGACCGGTGCGAATCCTGCCTCCTCCTCCTCGCCCAGCTTCTCTCCTCTCCTGCTGGGCCTCCGCCAGGCCCACCCTCCCCTCCCACCCTTCGCATGGAGCGGGCGGCTGGGGAGCATGGGACCCGGGAAAAGCCCGCCCCTCACCGGTGGCACGTCTGGATGTCTCCCCGCCAGACTCTCCTGCAACCTCTCCTCCTACTGCAGCGCCTTAGGGGTTGAGGAGAGCGAGGGCGGCGTCCTAGAGAGGCAAGGCTCAGTGATATCACTTCCTTCTCCTCTTCCTCTGGGAAGGCAGACGTGACATTGGCCCTCCAGTGGCCCAATGTGGAAGCGCTTGGACTTCCCTTCCCTTGGCGGAGGGCGCCCCCTGGTGGATTCGGGGCAAAGGGCCTGGAGGGTAGAAACGGCGGAAAGACGAGCGCATGGGAGGGGGAAGGGAGAGGGAGGGGATGATGGCTTTGGGAGTAGCGGGAAAGGCCCCTCTCCATGGCTCTCTGTCAGACAAAGGCTTCGACGTCTGTGCTTCTTTTCCCCCTTTTGTATGAACCCAAATGCCTCGAAGGAGGTTTTCGTCTTCTGTGGCGTTTCTAGAGCAGTTTGGTTATTTTTTCTATATAAAGTGCAACTCCACCTCTGCCTCTTTCATTAGGTCCGCTTCTATATTTATTTAGAGGAGAGAAGAGGAGAGAGAAATCTTCTTTGAGGAAATCCCTGAGATATTGGAAGATGCCACCGTCTCCCCTCGCCTTTCTTTTAGTCAGATCAGACACACCCAGTTCCAGCAACCGGTTTCTTAAAAATATCTTTTAGCCTCCATCTTTGTTGCTCTTCTCTGCACTCTTTCTAGAGTCTCAAGATATTTGTTTATTATACAAAACACAAAGAAAAATAGAAATAGGAAAATAAGGGAAGGAGAAAGAGGGGAAAAGAAAGTCTGAGGTACAAGAGAAAAAAACGGGGGAAAAAGATGTTGACTTCTTTTTAGCAGCGTGCAAGATTAAAACAAAAACAAAACCATTCCACCCTGACAATTCAATCTAATGGACAAAAGCAAAATCATTTGGGGTCTTTTTCTTTTGAACTCTTTAAATGTGAAAATATCCCATTTAATATCCCATATTCCTTAATGAAGGAAAGCGCACAAAGGTCTCAAACTCCCTGTTGTGGCTGAGTGAGGACAGGCTCCCGCCTGAGGGGATCTGCGCTCTGATTGGTTGCTGCGGGTGGAAAGGGGGATTTCCCTCCCCCCACCACCCCGCCTTTTTCTTCTCTCGACTGTTTGTGATTTACCTCAGGATTTTCTTGTCTTCTCTGCTGCGAATGTTAAATACATTTATATCGATATAAACCTACAAGTTTGTCTCCGTGTCTCCTGCTTCCTTTGGGCAGCAGCTGCGCGATTCCCCCACATTCAATCTCCTCAGTTGTACCTGCCAGTCGTGGGTTCCTATTTTTACCCCATGGAAGTGTCGGAAGAAAAATTAGGTCCAGGTCCAAGAAGAGAAAATGGAGGCTGCTTAAGAAAGGAGGTTGAAGAAAGGAGGCAGAATCGAGAACAGCCTGCAGTTAGAAAAGAACAGAGCTGGAAGGGACCTTGGAGGTCATCTAGTCCAGTCTCCTGCTCAGCCAGGAGAACCGCCATCCGGGCTTCAGAGGCGAGAGCCAAAGTTTCTCCCTCCCTCCAAGCCCAGCCAGGCGCTGCTTTGCCTGCGGCTCTTGTCCAGCAGCCTCTGGGACGGGGGCGGCTTTTCTCCCCTTTTCACCTGCAGCGGTTCCTGCGCTTCTTTTCTGGGATTATCAATTCCTTTTGGGGGGTGTAGAAGGGTTTTTTTGAGGGGACCTGCGTTTCCTTCCTCGGAGAGTCTCAGGAGTGAAAAAGGAATAAAAAGGAGCCTTTTGGTTCAGGGGCGCTTCCTGCTCCACGGTCGAAAGAGGTGGAGATTCGGGGAGCTCCAGATCTGCCCTTTGATACGGGCGACATTTCTTCCAACTTGTTTTACTTTATATATATTTTGTTTTTTTCTGCAGGAAAAAAAGCATATAGATTCTTAGACAGCTTGAGATGGTGGCAAGATAACAGATTAACAGAGTTGGGAGGGATCCTGGAGGTCATCTAGTCCATCCCCTGCCGAAGTTCTCCAAGGAAAGGAGCGGGAAGAGGAGGAGAAACGGCCCAAACTTCACTCCGGGATCTCCGTTCGGGGCCGCTTTGCGAGGAAAAGGGGGGTGCTCCTGACCCACAGAAGGAAGGAAAGGGGGGGTTGGAGGAGCAGGAGACCGGAAGGAGCCGTTTCGCCCAGACGTTCTCAGCAAGGGAGACGCGGGTTTCAAGGAAGGGAATCGCCTTTTTATCCCCCGAAGCGAAGCGGCGCCTCTCCCTGGTTTTCCGGGGCTTCCCTCCCGTTTGGGGGGTGTCAGTGAGTGACCCCCGACTTCCCCTCACTATGTCTCTCCTCCCCCCTGCCCCGTCATCCAGTGCAGCAGCTCTTCCCACGGCAGAATCTACCCATGAAATCAACGTGTGTGTGTGTGTGTGTGTCAGAGGAGAAATGTGACACGAGGGGGAAGAAGCGGTTTTTGTCCGAGTTTTGAGCTGGGCGGGGCCAGAACGAGCTGAAGCACCAATGGGAATTCTCCCTGCTGAAGCGTCCTCGGTCTCCGGGCAGAGTCCTTTGTGACGTCACTTGGAGGAGGGAGAGTTGGGCGCAGAGTGAAAGTGGGAAGGTTGGGGGGCTGCAGCTCAAGAGGAGGTTCAGGGCAGTTCCTGCGGGGACCCTCCACTTTCTTTGCTCTCTTCACGGTTCTCAGCTACACTTTCCTGTGTGCATGGAGGGGTGGACTACATGTCCCTTTAGGTTCCCAAACTTCTCCTGGGGGCCTGGTCCTCCTCAGAAAGGGGCCTCCGGGCTCTTTCTACCTAACTCGGGGGAGAGGAAGGGTCCCTGAAACGGGGACTGCGGGGATGGTCCTTTGTCCTTCGGCTGAGAATTGGGGAGGGGGACCGAGGAAGAACCGCTGCTCACACGGGGAACCTCCCTGAAGTCTGGGCTTGGGCCGGAAGAGAAGGGGGGATCGGGGGTCTTGGCTGGGCTTTTTTGGGACTTGTGACCCTTCCTGGAGGGAGTCCCACTCCTGCCCTTGGAATCTCCCTCGCTCACTTGGGATCTCAGAAGCAGATCCCGGAGTGGGCAGCGTCTCCAGGGATCGCCCCTCCGCTGACACACGCCGAGAAGGTGGATCAGCCCGGGAGGGAGAATGGGATCGTCCAAAGCCACCAAGGGGGATCCGACCTGGAAGGGATCAGGAGGGATTTCCTGGCCGTGAGAACCGATTAGTCGAGGGGGAAGAAGTGGTTTAGCTGAGGGTTTCCGGGCCTTCCCTCCCCCGCCCAGCCCCCTCCTTACCGGGGGTCTCCTTCCCCCCTTCGCTTGTGGGGATCCCCGACAGCGCCGCCCTCATCAACAGCTGGAGGACCCCAGCAGAGCCCATGGGTGTTCCCGCACAAGCACACACCCTCGCCCTCCAGGAATGGGGAGACCTGGATGCCCCAGAAGCGGAATTGGTGGGTCTGGACTGGGTGGGAGATGGAGAGTTTGGAGGGCGAAGGTTCCTTGGGTCACTTTCCAGAGGTTTTGGTCCCAGCTGGGAAGCTTCGTCAGCGGAGTGGAGGGGAAAGGTTTAAAAACCAGCTTCCTCCGCTCAAAGTCAGCCAGAAGCAGTAGCCAGAAGCAGAATCAATCAGAATTCCGCGTGATGCAGCATCATCAGTCTCCAGGCAGGGTCTCTCTTGCTTTCACCCACTGGAGGAGACAGTTGGAAGCTGAGACAGAAGCGGAGTTTCCATGATTGCAACAATGTCACACCTGCCTTTGGGTTCCACCTTCACCCTGTTTCCTTGTGCTTTGAGCATCCGTGCAAAGGCATCCGAGTCCCTTTTTGACTGACTTTGGTTTCTACATCTCCTGCTTTGTGTCTGAGTTCCCCCTTTTCCCCTCCAATTTGGTGGATTCCCCTCATATTTCAACTTCGAATTAGCTTCCAAAGCTTCATCACACTCTCACATTTTCAAGCAAAATGGGGGCTTAAATCTGGCACCGGTGCAAATTCCTGATAATTAAAGCCGGGGATTGGGAACAGGTACCACTCCTTTCCCAAGGACCCAGAGAGTGTGTGTAAAACTGATAGCCCAGGAGAGCTTCAGCCACAAAGAACAGCTGAGGTTACTTTTGCTGAGAGCTTCTAAGCGACACGGCATTCTTTAATGAATATGAACAACACCGAACCATAATATACAGGATTAAAGGAAGGAAGGTGAAATCAGAGGAGGAGGAAGGAAGGAAGGAAGGAGGGAGGGAGGGAGGGGGGGGGGGAGGGACGATGGGATGGCCTTCCGGAGGCTCCTGCTCTATCTTCCAACTGTTCCTGAGTTGTGCTGTGAAAGGAATCTGGAGCCACCAGGGAGAAGTCAAGTCGGGAAAGAGGGACTGAAATTCCTCCCAAACCTCCTCCTTCAGGTTAAATGGCCCTGTAGGCCCTTTGGGAGAAATAAGGGGGGTTGGGGGGGCAGTTTGGGCCCTTCATTCCCTACAAGGTTTGCTGTACCTGCACAAGGTCCTCCGGAGTAGCCCCTCCCTCCTCTCTCCCTTCTCCTCCTTAGACAGCCCACCCCCCCAATCCCCCTTTCATGGACCCTTCCCCTTCCCTGAGTTAACTAGAAAGAGCCTGAGGCCCCTTTCTGAGAAGGACCAGGCTCCGCGGGGGATGGCAGTTTGGGAACCTAACCGGACATCTAGTCCATCCCTCCATGCACACAGAGGAAAGTGAAGCTGAGAATCGTGAAGAGAACAAAGTAAGTATATTACATGGAGCAAAGGTCTTTCCACACTCTATGCATTTATATGGCTTCTCCCCTTTGTGGATCCTATTATGGACAGTAAGTATATTGCTATGAGCAAAGGTCTTTCCACACTCCATGCATTTATACGGCTTGTCCCCTGTGTGGATCATCTTATGGAAAATAAGATTACCTCTTTGAGCAAAGGTCTTTCCAAACTCAATGTATTTATATGGTTTCTCTCTCTGAAGTAGAGCTTTTTGTGGCTTCTAAGTCCACCGCTCTGAGTAATGTCTTTCCAAACTCCTTATGCATTTAAATGGCTTCTCCCCTGTGTGGATCTTTTTGTGTCTTCTAAGTCCACCGCTCTGAGTAAACGTCTTTCCACACTCCATGCATTTATATGGTTTCTCTCCTGTGTGGATCTTTTTGTGTCTTCTAAGTCCACCGCTCTGAGTAAATGTCTTTCCACACTCCATGCATTTATACGTCTTCTCCCCTGTGTGGATCATCTTATGCGAAATAAGATGAGCACTTCGAGCAAAGGTCTTTCCACACTCCATGCATTTATATGGTTTCTCCCCTGTGTGGACCATCTGATGGGAAATAAGATGACCTGTTTGAGCAAAGGTCTTTCCACACTCCATGCATTTATATGGCCTTTCTCCTGTGTGGATCTTTTTGTGTCTTCTAAGTCCACCACTCTCAGTAAACATCTTTCCACACTCCATGCATTTATATGGTTTCTCTCCTGTGTGGATCTTTTTGTGGCTTCTAAGTCCACTGCCATGAGTAAACATCTTTCCACACTCCATGCATTTGTATGGCTTTTCCCCTGTGTGGATCATCTTATGGGAAATAAGATGAGCACTTCGAGCAAAAGTCTTTTCACACTCCATGCATTTATATCGTTTCTCCCCTGTGTTGATCCTTTTATGGATAGAAAGTTGCCTGCTTGTTCTAAAACATTTTCCAAATTCCAAACATTTATAAGACTTCTCTTTTGTGTCAACTGCATCTTGAGATGTAAGAAAGTTATTCCCAAGAGAAAGAATGCATATCCCATTGTAATTTTGTCCGTTGTGTCTTCTTATAGCATCTTCTCCTTTGTTTTGGGTTAAATAGTGTTCATTTATTTGTACTTTACCCTTCAATAGCTTCACACTTTTTCCAGTATATTTTTTCCTTATTTTCTCTTGTTGTGCAAGAAAGTCTTGCATCGGAGAATCAGTGGAAGATGAGCTTTCCTGATTCCAATTCTTTGACTGGTTTCTCTCGTGACTTTCAAATTCCATTCGAATTCCAAACTTCTCTGCTCCACTTTTAGCACTGATCACTTGGAACAGTTCACAGGAATCTTGATTCTCCTGCCCATTATTACCTTCAAAGCAAAAGGGAAATGAAAATGATAACGAGGTTAGAGAAAAAGATCAAAGTGTAGAAAGTCAAGTGAATTTACTTCTGAATTTCTCCAAAATTCTATTAGGTTATATGTTTGCATGCCTGCAGTTATGTTTTTTTTTTTTTAATTACATTTCTCCGGAGACTCAGGGGCAATTGGGATACAACCCAGTGTGCTCAGCAATAGCCTTCATTCCATTGTATATGCCTGCTTATTATTAAGCGGCATTTTTACAAGGTCAGCTTATTGTCCCCAACAATCTTGGGTCCTCAATTTACCTACCCCGAGAGGATGGAAGGCTGAGTCAACCTTGAGCCTGGTGGGATTCGAGCCTACAGCAGTTGTAGGCAGCTGGAACTTAAGTGCAGGCAATTAACAGCCTGAGCCACCAAGGCCCCTTATATATATGTGATATATACATGATGATTTCATGATTGAAGAGCCTTGGTGGTGCAGG
Organism: Naja naja; assembly: GCA_009733165.1. Classification (NCBI taxonomy): domain Eukaryota; kingdom Metazoa; phylum Chordata; class Lepidosauria; order Squamata; family Elapidae; genus Naja; species Naja naja. The sequence continues at coordinate 4,558,739 of CM019149.1, forward strand.
CTGTTAAATGCCTAGCACTTAAGTTCCAGCTGCCTGCAATTAGTTGCAGGCTCGAATCCCACCAGGCTCAAGGTTGACTCAGTCTTCCATCCTCTCGGGGTAGGTAAACTGAGGACCCAAAATTGTTGGGGGCAATAAGCTGACTTTGTAAAAATGCTGCTTAGTAATAAGCAGGCATATACAATGGAATGAAGACTATTGCTGAGCGCATTGGGTTGCGCTCCAAAAATTGTAAGCTGCCCTGAGTCTCCAGAGAAGGGCGGCATATAAATATGAATTTAAACTAAATTAAAATTTAAAAAATTAAATTTCTATATTCATGAGTCATGAAAGCTTGAAAATATCTAGAAAACATCTCTTTCTTTACAATTATCTATATATATGGAAATCTCACTCAGAGTCAGTTTTGAGTTGAATAATCAAGGGAAACATCTAAGGAGGAATTAGGAGAAAACTTAAGATTTATTGGGGTGGGTTAATTTCAGCAGAGACCTGTGAGAAATGAAACAAATTTGAAACAAGCTCCTTCTTCCCCGGTGCACCTTGAAGCAGCTGCTCCACAGCATCTGGCGGGCAGGACCCCCGCTTGGCTGGTTCCTCAATCACAGCAATGAGAGTTTGGAGATAAATCCCTTGCTTAAAGCCTCCCATTGCATTGTTAAACGCTCTACATGCTGAGACTGGAAAGGTTGGGATGCTTCAAGAATGGCCTTTTCACTGCCCCAAAGTCTCACTGGCTTCCAAGGGCTCTTTGGCCGTATCTGGTACAGGCATCGGTTCTCAGAGAATGGAGGCCTAAAGTACTTTAGTACGAGATCACACAAGACCAATAGTGCAAGATCTCAGGCTACTGATCTTGTGTGATCTCACTCTGCAGTACTTTAGGCCTGTGTTCTTTTAAGAACTGAGGACTTCATGAGATCCAGGTAAAAAGTCTTTGAAAAAAAAGGGGGGACTGGGTCTCAAGTACTGGAGGAGGGCTGGTCATAACTTGGAATGGTTGCTAAGTGGACTGTCATAACTCGGGGTTTACTTGTACCCTAGGATGCTCTGAGTCACACTGCATGAGACCTTTGTTCTTGAATTGGATTGGGAGAATGCTCTTCCGTGGCCTCAGAGTGAAAGTTCTGTTCTCACACAATCTGGGGAGGTTTCAGAGGACAAATGACAACACACACCTCTCACACTACCTCCAGAGGACACATAAAAGTACAACTCATTCTTTTCAGCCTCCATAGATAAGTTCAAACAGAAATGGAAAAATACAGATAAGAATGGCACAGAAAGCATCTAAGCAAAGAGACATTGACTCTTCCCTTCCATGGAGCACAAGGCCAGATCCTTTCCTTCTCCCTCCCAGGAGACGATATCTGATTAGTGGTTTTTAAATAAAAAACTATAATCCCGCTTCCTGATCGGGGACTAAAAAACTCTTACCCAGAGAGACCACGTTCCTATGGTTTTCAAGCATGACTTCCAAATGCAGCACTTTCTGGTCAGGATCCAGCTGAGACCATTCCTCCTCAGAGAAATACACAGCCACGTCCTTGAAGGACACAAGACCCCCCTGGAGACGGAAAAAAGACAGAACAGGAGGATTTGCAAGATCTGTTCAGCTTCATCATTGATGTAGACAAGAGGATAGAACGGGGACTCATCAAATTTGCAGACAAGATCAAATTGACAGGAATACCAAAACTCCAGAAGATAAGCTCGAGATATAGAAGGATCGACAGATTGGGCCCCATCTAACTAAAGGAAATCAACAGTGAGAAATGTAAGGTTCTATATTTAGGAAAGAAAAACCAAATGCGCTGGCATAGAATAGGTGATACCTGGCTCAAGAGTCAGCACTATGCTTCAGTTGCCCCCCAAAATCCCCAACAGAATCATAGGCTGCATTAAGAGTGATAGAATCAAGATGACATGAAGTGTTAGTAACACTTTGTAATGCCTGGGTAAGACCACACTTGGAATATTGCATCCAGTTTCGGTTGCCCGATGTAAAAAAGATGTTAAGACTCTAGAAAGAGTGCAGAGGAGAGCAACAGAAATTATTAGTTGGACCAGAGGCTAAAACATATAAAGAACGGTTGCTGGAATTGGGGATGTCTATGAAGAAATTGGACAGCCATTTATCTGAAATGTTATAGGGCTTCCTGTCTGAGCAGGGGGTTGGACTAGAAGACCTCAAAGATCCCTACCCTCTCTGTTATTCTGTTCCATTGTTCCCAAATTCCCAAAGCAGAGATATGCACTAAGTTAAATGGCTGTGCATCACACAAGAACTAATTTTAGTGAGAAAATGGGCAAATCTGAAAATTGCTATCACTAGAGAAATATTTGGGGAAGTTTTCTCAAATTGATTGATTCTGCAAAACCTTCAATGCCTTTTAGTAATTTTGATACCATCGACCATGGTATTATGCTGGGGCAGCTTCGGGGATGGGAATATGAGGCCTTGTGCTATCCCGGTTTACTTCCTTCCTCTGTGGCTGCTCTCAGTCAGTGTTGATAGGAGGGGAGAGATCCAGCTCTCGCCCACTGTTTTACGGGGTTCCGCAGGGCTTGGTACCCTCTCCGCTCCTGTTCAACATTTATATGAAGCCACTGGGTGAGATCATCCATCACCATGGACTGAGGTATCACCAATATGCTGATGATACTCAGCTGTATGTCTCAGCCAGTGGTGAGTTAAGTGATGCTCTGTCCTCCCTCTCGCAGTGCCTGAAGGCTGTTAGGGGATGGATGGGGAGCAACAGGTTGAAACTAAACCCTTGCAAGACTGAGTGGCTCTGGGTTTGGGGTTCGTGGGCTCAAGTAGAATTGCCACCTTTAGTCTTGGATGGGGTGGCAATACCCCAAACAGACCCTGTGCATAATCTAGGGGTTTTCCTGGACTCGATTATTCCTATTTCTTGAAGGACTTTTTAAAAATTGCTTCTTGTAAACTCCAAGTTGGAGGAGTACCTAGCAGAACAAGATAACCAGAGGAAGCTAGGCTGGCCGACAGAATCTTGAACCTGGTATTCTGCTCTCCATGTTGTGGAAGAACACAAAAATAATCCATGCCAAACAAGGGGGGAAAACAGAAGGAGAGAGCCCTCTGCACACCTGCTTCAGTTCCTGAAGGGAGAATAGAAATCTAATATCTTTTCCCTTTCTTACTTGATTTAGAGGTTCAACTGCTGTTTGATCTCCATCATAAAAACCAGAAAGCTTCATTCTTTGTTTCTCTGTAAGGAATAAATAATTTCCAAATGCATAATTAACAAAATAGGAGAAGGTATTCCATAGAAGGGAAGAGAGAGGGAAGGTAAGACAGATGGGTAATAGGAGGATCTTCCATTACCTCCTGAGGCGTCCTGACTTTGGTCTTCCCAAGGGATCCTCCTGAAAAATAGTTCCTGAGTGGGATTTGATGGGTTCTTCTTTCCCTCAGGATCTCTGATCTCCACAGTGCAGCCCTTCAAATAGGAGGAAGCAAGAAAGAAACAGAATTAATGTAGGTCACATGAAATAAAGTGGATTCTTATATTCGGAACACAACCTCAAAGCCCCCAATATCCATCCATGTGGCTGAGTGAGAAAACAATGGAACAATGTACTACAAGAACTGGAGAATTGCCACATATTATGAACGTGGGAGACATTTGGGAAGGAGAGGTGAAGCATTCAAACACTCTATTCATTCCCTTCTGAGCTCCCTAAAGTCTCCCACCTGCCACTGGAGCTGCTCCTTCTGCTCCTCCACCTGGCTCAGGAGGAAGCCTTCCACCAGGGCCACCGCCTGGGAGCTGGTCTCTGCTCCACACTCCCGCACCCAGCCCTCCATCTCTGGGGGCAGGAGAGCCAGGAGCCGCTCCAGAACCACCAGATCCAGCATCTGGGCTTTGCTGTGCTTTTCTGGGCTCAGCCATCGCCTGCACAAGTCATGGAGTCGGCTGCAAAGTCCTCGGGGACCCTCAGCTTCCTGGTATTGGATGGAGGCCCATGGTGGAACTTCTGAAGGGAGGATGGTTCCCTCCTGCAGGACCTTCTGCCCGGTTCTGGTCCAGCTCTCCCCACAGCTCCCAGGCTGAAGAGCCGCAGGGCCTTTTGTGCTCCCCTCCTTGGCCAAAGGGGGTGTCTCCATCCTTCCTCTCTCTGGCAGAGCAGCTCCAAATGGCTCCAGGGAGTCTGGGGGGTCTCCAGGGGCTTCTTCCTTCACGGGACCATTTCTGGGGCCGCAGGATAGATCCCTGCTGGTCCTTCTGCTCTCTTCCTTTCTTCCATCCCCCCATAGAGGAAATCCTGGCTTGCAACGGCTGCCAAGGGCTCTGAGGTTCTGGATCTGGAAGGGAGAGAAAAACTGACGCCAAGGATCAGAAAGGGGGATTCAGTCCCTGGACCACCTTCCCCCAACTTGCCTGGAGCCCCAAGTGCCTCCTGCTAGCGCAGGGCCCAGGGAAGGTGGCAGCTGGACAGGCCACCCCTCCCCCCCGCTTCTCTCCCGCTCCGGAGACAGGATCGGGCCATCGGGGAGACCGGTGCGAATCCTGCCTCCTCCTCGCCCGGCTTCTCTCCCCTCCTGCTGGGTCTCCGCCAGGCCCACCCTCCCCTCCCCTCCCCCTCGCATGGAGACGACGGCTGGGGATCATGGGACCCGGGAAAAGCCCCTCCCTTCACCCGGGCACGTCTGGATGTCCCCCCGCCAGACTCTCCCGTTGCCTCTCCGTCTCCTTCGGCGTCCCAGGGGTTGTGGAGAGCGAAGCGGCATCCCAGAGCGGCAAGGCTCAGCAATGTCCCTTCCTTCGCCGCCGCGTCTCGAAATGTAGCCGTGACTTCGCCCTCCAGTAGCCCAATGGGGAAACGCCTGGAGTTCCTTTCCCTTGGCGGGGCAAAGGGCCTGGAGGGGTAGAACCGGCGGAAAGACGAGCGCATGGGAGGGGGAAGGGAGAGGGCGGGGATGATGGCTTTGGGAGTAGCGGGAAAGGCCCCTCTCCATGGCTCCCTGTCAGACAAAGGCTTCGACGTCTGTGCTCCTTTTCCCCCTTTTGTATGAACCCAAATGCCTCGAAGGAGGTTTTCGTCTTCTGTGGCGTTTCTAGAGCAGTTTGGTTATTTTTTCTATATAAAGTGCAACTCCACCTCTGCCTCTTTCATTAGGTCCGCTTCTATATTTATTTAGAGGAGAGAAGAGGAGAGAGAAATCTTCTTTGAGGAAATCCCTGAGATATTGGAAGATGCCACCGTCTCCCCTCGTCCTTCTTTCGTCAGATCAGACACACCCAGTTCCAGCAACCGGTTTCTTAAAAATATCTTTTAGCCTCCATCTTTGTTGCTCTTCTCTGCACTCTTTCTAGAGTCTCAAGATATTTGTTTATTATACAAAACACAAAGAAAAATAGAAATAGGAAAATAAGGGAAGGAGAAAGAGGGGAAAAGAAAGTCTGAGGTACAAGAGAAAAAAAGGGGGGGGGAGATGTTGACTTCTATTTAGCAGCGTGCAAGATTAAAACAAAAATAAAACCATACCACCCTGACAATTCAATCTAATCGACAAAAGCAAAGTCATTTTGGGTCTTTTTCTTTTGAACCCTTTAAATGTGAAAATATCCCGTTTAATGGCTGGAGAACTAAAGCGCACAAAGGTCCCAAACTCCCCGTTGTGGCTGAGTGAGAGCGGGCTCCTGCCTGAGGGGATCTGTGCTCTGATTGGTTGCTGAGGGTAGAAAGGGGGCGTTTCCCTTTTCCCCTCCTTTTTCTTCTCTGGGCTATTTGAGATTTACCTCGGGATGTTTCTGAGGAGTCTTTCAAGGAGGGGAATTTTTCTCCCTTTTTCTCCCCTGAAGCGAAGTGGCACCTTTCCCTGGTTAAGCTGAGGGTTTTCCCGGGCTTCCCTTCGGATGAAGGGACTGGGAGGTTGCCCCTGCCCCCCTTATCATCCAGTGGGGCAGCTCTTCCTAACGATAAAGGATAAGCACAATCTTATCATTTAATGAATATTTATGTGTTTCTGTGTGTGTGTGTGTGTGTGTGTGTGTGTGTGTGTGTGTGTGTGTCGGCGCAGAACGAGCTGAAGCACCAATGGGAATTCTCCCTGCTTCAGCGTCATCAGTCTCCGGGCATAGTTCTTTGTAACTTCACCTGAAGGAAGAGAGCGTTCGGCTCAGAAAACGAAGCTGAAAGTGGAAGGGGGAGATCCTTTCAGTCTTTCCTTTCAGCCCTGTGGGGACCCTTCACTTTCTTTGCTCTCTTCACGATCCTCAACTAGACTTTCCTCTATGCCCATGCAGGGGTGGACTAGATGTCCATTTAGGTTCCCAAACTGTCCCAGGTTGTCCTCCCAGTGAGTTCAATAAAGTAGAAGGAAGGGAAGGACGGAAGAACAGAACAGCATAGAATAGAATAACAGAGTTGAAGGGAACTTTGAGGTCTTCAACCCCCTACTCAGGCAGGAAACCCCATACCATTTCAGACCGTCTCTTTAACAAATTAACAGAGGTGGAAGGAACACTGTAGGTCATCTAGTCCAACCCCACCCCCAAAAGCAGGAGACTCTGCACCCTTTCTGACAGAGGGAAGTCCAGGCTCTTCTTGAAAGCTCCCACAACTTCTGAAGGCAACTCCTATCCTGTTGGTTGATGGCTCTCCCGGTGAGGAAGGGAATCTCTTCTTAGTTTAGTTTAGTTTAGTTTATTGTCATTGCACCTGGTACAACGAAATTAAATACCATCTTCAGTGTACAACTTATGACCATGAAAATAAACACAAACACATCCCTCACACTCCACACATAGAATTGAAAAACCCTGATATCGCATTATTTCAGTATACAGTAGAATTCAACATAGCTCCTGTCCTGGGACAGAAGCTGTTTTTTGCCTATTTGTCCTTGTTTTTATTATCCTGTACCGTCTGCCAGATGGCAACAGTTAAAAAAAGAGTTCCCAAGATGAAATGGATCTTTGAGACTGTTTTGAACTTTCTTAAGGCAGCGGAAGCTCCTGCCTTCCGGGGCTTTGGAGAATGGGTTCACACACTGAGAGGGATGGGTCTTACTTTCCCCCCATTGAGATCCACAACAGCGATCCTTGAACCAAAAATCGAGCTGCTACCGGTATTTGCGGTGGGTCACAAAATCCCACAGCGCCGGGGGCATAACTGGCCCTCCGGCAGCCCCTTTGCCAGGAAAGGAGCCAAAGGCAGAAGATTTGTGGGGGAGGGCTGGGAGGGCAGTCACCCCGTGTGTGTGTATGTGTGCGTGTGTGTGTGTGTGTGGGTGCCCAAGGACTCCCCAATCAACTGGCTAAGAGACCTCCAAGTCCTCGCTGGCTGTGGGGCTGCGCCTCCCCTTCTCCCATCCACTGCAGCCCTACTCCACGCCGGATTTGGCGGGGGAGGGCAAAAGGAAGTCCACACTCCCTTCCAGGGCTGGCCTGAACCCCCACTTGACCTGCAGACCCCCAAGATTGAAAAGACCCCCCCCCCACTTTCTCCGCTTCTCTCTCTGCGCCGAACTACCTCCTCCATCAGGTAAAGTCAAGAGAGACTCTGCCCGGAGACCGATGACGCATCAGAGGGAGAATTCCCATTGGTCCTTCCGCTTTCATGGACCCTAAAAATCCCGAAGTTAGAGGAAAACGCCCCCTCCCCCCAATCCAGACCCTCCCCCCCCATTCCGCCTCTGGGGTTGGGAGCCTCCGCGCCTTCCTCCCCTCTCTTTGGAGGCGCTTGTGGGGTGGCGTCTACGGACTCCCCCTGGTGCTGCTGGTGGGGGCGCTGGGCCGGATCCACGGAAGCGAAGAGGGGAAGGAGACCCCCGATAAGGAGGGGGCTGGGGGGGAGGAGAGGCGATGGGAGAGGCCGTCAGTGCTCCTGGGGGGAGAAAGGTCCTGAGAGACCCCCGTAATGGGGAAAGGGGTCGAGGGGCGGGAACCTGAGAAGCCTTGATTTCCGCGTGGTCTCCACTCCCTCCCTCGCCCCACTTCACTGAGGGGGACGAAGAGGGGCCGCCGTCTCCCTTCCATGTGACTGTGGAGGGGAGGGGGTCGTGGGAAGGCTGCCGAACTGACAGGAGACACGGTCGGACCCATATCGCCCCCCCCACCGGTGACTGGGTGGGAGTGGGACCTTCCGGGCCCCGATTTAGACCGGATCCGGAGCCCCCAAAGTCGGTTGCCTGGAAAGGGGAAGGAGGAGGAAAGCGAAAGAGGGAAACTGTGGCATGTTCAGAGCTGAATCCACAAACGGCACCAAAAGTAGAAAAAACATAGAATTTTTGCAGCTTCAGAAACTTCGTTTTTTTCGCCCTGAGGCGGTGAAGGTCAGGCAGGATTTGAGCCTCGGTCTCTTCTGGGGGGCTCTGAATTTGGGGAGGAGACCAAGACTCCCCTCCCCATAATCCCCCACCGCCCGATCAGGACCTTGGCGGGGGGAGGGGGAGCCACGAGGGGGGGAACTGATGAATGGGAGGAGCTCTGAGTTGCTCTCCTCAATTGCCCCCCCAAATCTAAACCCTCTTGTGAAGAAGGTGGAGACCCTCCTTTTGGGGTGGTCTTTGGGGGGCTATTTTGGGGAGATGAGAGAGTCCCAATTCCTAGAAGGGCTGAAGATTAGGGGGAGGTGAAAAGTTGAGGGTAACCAGAGGAGGTGGCGGTTGAAGGGAGGGAGCAGCTGGGAGACCCCAGAATGATCCGTTCGGATGTCCCCATTATTGCTCCTCCTCATATCCCCACCCCCAAGGAAGAGAGAGAGACGGAGGCATATTTTTTTTATTTATGTTACTTTTTTATGGTGCCCATCTTGTCTGAAACGGTCTGAAGGGATTCCTGCCTGAGGGGGTTGGACTAGATGACCTCCAGGATCCCTTCCGTTCTTCTGTTCTATGATGCCTCCCCTACAAGGAGACTCTGGGCGGCTTACAAGGTATAATCGAAAATTAAATATATTGAAATCTCCTAATATAATATGTTTAAGTGTATATTTCATATACATCTCCTCGCCATCCTCCCTCCCTCCCTCGGTCTTGCCTGCCGATTTCGGGGACGGGGGCCCGGTCGGTCCCCCTGGGAGGGAAAAGGGGGCCGGGGGGTGCGAAACCTCCGATGGGGATCCGGCCTGGAAGGGCTGTCAGGGAGGCGGTCGCACTCCCCGTTTCTCCGGGGCGGTCCAAGGGCTCCTCCTGCCTCGGGCGGCGGGAGCAGAGAAGCGGCGGCTCCGTCCTGGGAGTTGCAGCCCTGCGAGTCGCTCTGAGGCGAAAGGCCCAGAATCTCCTCCTCCTCCCTCGGCTTCCTCGCCCCCTTCCCCTCCGCGCCGGAGCCTCCCGGCCGGCCTCCCTCCCTCCCTTCTTCCCCCGCGGGGTCTTTTCGGGGGCCTCCGATGTCTCCGCAGCCCTCCGCAGTTCTTGAGGGAGGCAAGTTCGGATCCCTCCGAGAGGCTTTTTTCCTCCGTCCCCACCGACGGTTCCTGGGCACGAAGGAGAGGAAGGTGGAGAAAGAGCGGCCTTCGAAGTCCTTGACAGGGAGCCATGGAGAGGGGCCTTTCCCGCTACTCCCGTCCATCATCCCCGCCCCTCCCTTTCCCCTCCCATGCGCTCCTCTTTCCCGCCCTTTCTACCCTCCTGATGTTTTGCCCCAAGTCCATCAGGTGGCGGCCTCCGCCAAGGGAAGGGAACTCCAGGCGCTTCCCCATTGGGCCACTAAAGGGCGAACGTCGCGGCTGCCTTCCTAGAGGAGGCGGCGAAGGAAGTGACATCACTGAGCCTTGCCCCTCTAGGACGTCGCACTCGCTCTCCTCCAGCCCTGGAGCGCCGCAGGAGTCGGAGAGGCTGCGGGAGAAACATCCAGATGTACCCTGGGTGAGGGGGACCTCTTCCTGGGTCCCATGCTCCCCAGCTGCCCTCTCCATGCGAAGGGGGGAGGGGAGGTGGGCCTGGTGGAGACCCCACAGGATAGGAGAGAAGCTGGGCAAGGAGGAGGAGTAGGATTCGCACCGGTCTCCCCGAGGGCCGCGATCCTGTCTCCGGATGGGGAGAGGTGGGGGGGGCTCTCCAGCGCCCTCTTTCCTGGCCCAGCTAGGGGGGGGCCCTGGGCCCTGCGCTGGGAGGAGCCTCTTGGGGCTGCGAGCGGGTTGGGGGAGGGAGGTCCAGGGGCTGAATCCCCCTTTCTGATCCTGGGCGTCTGTTTTTCTCTCCCTCCCAGATCTGGAACCTCGGAGCCCTCAGCAGCCTCTGCAAGCCAGGATTTCCTCTGCAGCGGGAGGGAGGGAGGGAGCGGAAGGACTGGCAGGGATCCGTCCTGTGGCCCCAGAGATGGTCCCGTGAAGGAAGAGGCTCTTGGAGACCCCCCAGAGTCCCTGGAGCCCTTTGGGGCTGCTCTGTCGGAGAGAGGAAGGATGGAGACACCCCCTTTGGCCAAGGAGGGGTGCATTAAAGGCCCTGCGGCTGTTCAGCCTGGGAGCTGTGGGGAGAGCTGGACCAGAACCGGGCAGAAGGTTGTGCATGAGGGAACCATCCTCCCTTCAGAAGTTCTGTCCTGGACCTCAATCCGATGCTGGGAGGCTGAGGGTCCCCGAGGAGTTTGCAGCCAACTCCATGACTTGTGCAGGCGATGGCTGAGACCAGGAAAGCACAGCAAAGCCCAGATGCTGGACATGGTGGTTCTGGAGCGGTTCCTGGCTCTCCTGCCCCCAGAGCTGGAGGGCTGGGTGCGGGAGTGTGGAGCAGAGACCAGCTCCCAGGCGGTAGCCCTGGCGGAAGGTTTCCTCCTGATCCAAGCAGAGAAGCAGAAGGAGCAGTGGCAGGTGGGAGACTTTAGGGAGCTTGGAAGGGAATAAATAGAAAGTCTGAATGCTTCACTCCTCCTTCCCAAACTTCTCCCATGTTCATAATATGAGGCAATTCTCCAATTCTGGTAGGACGTTGTTCCATTGTTTTCTCACTCAGCCACGCAGATGGATATTGGAGGCTTTGAGGTTGTGTTCCGAATGTAAGAATCCACGTTATGTCGTGTGACGTATGTACATTAATTCTGCTTCTTCCTCCTATTTGAAGTGCTTCAGTGTGGAGATCAGAGATCCTGAGGGAAAGAAGAAACCAACAAATCACCCTCAGGAGCTATTTTTCAGGAGGATCCCTTGGGAAGATCCAAGTCAGGACACCTCAGGAGGTAATGGAAGATCCTCCTATTACCCATTTGTCTCACTTGTGATCTCAGAAGCAGATCCCAGAGTGGGGCAGTGTCTCCAGGGATCGCCCCTCAGCTGACAGAAGCCCGGAGAAGGTCAATCACCCTGGGACGGAAAATGGGATTGGTGCGAAACCTCCGAGGGCGATACGACCTGCATCAGCAGGGATTTCCTGGCCATGAGAACCGATTAGTTGAAGGGGAAGAAGCGGTTTAGCTGAGGGTTTTCCGGGGCTTTCCTCCCCCGCCCATCCCTCTCCTTTCTGGGGGTCTCCTTCCCCCCTTCGCTTCTGGGGATCCGGGCCAGCGCCCCCACCAGCAGCATCAGGGGGAGCCCAGAAGAGCCCATGAATGCCGCCCCATAAACACCCCCAAAGAGGGTGGAGGAAGACGCAGAGGCTCCCGGCCTCAGAGGAGGAACAGAGGGTCTGGATGGGGGGGGCAGTTTTTCTCCAACTTTGGAAGACGGAGAGCCTAGAAAGAGCAGGAGGACCAATGAGAATCCTCCCTTCTGAAGTGACGTCGGTTTCCGGGCAGAGTCTCCCTTGACTTCTCCCAATGGAGGAGATAGTTCAGCAATGGAGGAGATAGTTCAGCGCAGAGAGAGAAGCAGAGAAAATGCGAGGGGGATCTTTTCAGTCTTGGCTGGCTGCATTCTAGGGGGGGTGTTTCCTGCCAGCTCCAGAAGGGAGGGTGGACTTCCTTTTGCGCCCCCCCCCCATGATTCTCATCCAGTCTCCTTTTCTCTGTGCGCCTGGAGGGGTGGACTAGATGCCCTTTTAGTGCCCACAGTGCCCAGAGGTTCCTCTGGTTAATTGCCTTCACTGTAAGGAAGATTCTCGTTAATTTGAGATTGCTTCTCTCCTTGATTATTTTACATGCATTGTGTCTTCTTCTATCCTCTGGTGCTTTGGAAAATAAATTGACCCCCTCCTCTTTGTGGCAGCCTCTCAAGTACTGGAATACTTCTATCCTATCACTCCTAATCCTTTTCTGTAGACTAGCAACCCCCAAACCCTGCAACCGTTCTTCATATGTTTTAGTCTTCAGGCCTTTAATCCTCTTAGCTGCTCTTCTTTGCACTAAACATCTTGTTTGTTTTTACATTATGTAAGATTCAACCTTGTCTGATTTGGATGAGAAAGGCACAATATGCACACACATACAAATCTATAGAGACATGGTGGGTCAGGGGTTAGAATGCAGTACTACAAGCTAATTGCCCACAGCTAGGTGTTCGATCCTGACCGGCTCATGGTTGATTAAGTTTTTCATCCTTTTGAGGTCGCTGAAATGAGGACCCAGGAGTGGTATATAAGTCTAAGTGGAATTGCTATTTCTATATAGTTTCTCCCGAGCATGGATCCTTTTCTGAGAAATAAGATGACTATTCTGAGAAAAACTCTTTCCACATTCCATGCATTTAAATGGTTTCTCTGCTGTATGGATCTTTTTGTGTTTTTAAAGAACACTGTCCTGAGTAAACGTCTTTCCACACTCCATGCATTTAAATGGCTTCTCTCCTGTGTGGATCATCTTATGGGAAATAAGATAACCTCTTTGAGCAAAGGTCTTTCCACACTCCTTGCATTTATAGTTAATTGGAAATTGGGATAGTTAGTTAGGAATTGGGAACTGTCCCCTTAAGGGAATGCATCATGGTAAATGTAGTTAAGGCATCTTGGGAAATGTAGTCCATGTCATGTGGCCATATCTGTAATCCTGATTGATCACTGAATTGACCCTTGGCTTGGTTGGGGGAGGTTCCTTCACTCTTGCCTGGACCCCAGCAGCATGCTGGTGTCTCATCCCCTTGCTCCTTCGTTATGGGATGAAAGATTACTATTCTTTTACACCATAAAGTCAGCTATGCAAAGATTTAGACATTGAGATGAATCTTGACATAACCGTGAGTTATATTTGAGGATGCCTGGTGAACCAATAAAGAGACTTTGTATGGAGTTAGTCTGTCTGCCTTATATTCAGCTAGTAATTAATTTTTGGTAGTTTGGCAAGGATTGCTTCTTGCGTCATGAACTGGTCAAGGCAAGCAAGTCCAGGTAAGTCAGAACATTCTTTGGCTGTTCACAGCTGTGTAAGGATGGTGGAAAATTCCTCCAGCCTTCGGGTTTCTTTGATGGCGATACGCGGGAAACCGTCTAGTCGTTCTAAGAGCGAGTATTCCATCAATGTGGTATTGCCATACTTTCGGTCCAGAGCATCCCATGCTTGTTTCAGAACAGTGCCTGGGTCATTTAGTATGCCTGAGTAAATGTCTTTCACCATATCAGCAGACCATGGTCCCAGCCATTCCAACAGAAATTTAAGTTCTTTGCCGAGATGCGGCCTTTCTTGTTGAATGGTATTTGTGAAAATGCACTTCCACAGTAGGTATTCTCTGCCTGGCTTGTCATTAAATTTATACACACCGTTAGCTGCTAAGCCCAACTTTTCCCATAGTAGTAATGGTTCTCTGTTTCTTCTCTGTTATGGCAGATCATCTCTTGGTATGACGTCCTCGTAGGCATAGTGTTCTGGCTCAAGGTCATGTGTTGTGGACGGTTCATGGTTTTCCTCAGAATACTTTATGAGGAGGCCGTGATCTGTTAATGCAAACGCAGGTAGTCTCCTGCTGCCAGTTGTGGGAACCACATTTGTCTCGCCTCATGACTGCGTGAGAGTTGCCTTGAGGGTGTGGCAGGAACTCTTTTGCCTGTGGATTGAGTGTGGCAACTGTGGCTGTTTGCATGCCTACCTGTTGAGAAGGCTTTGTGATCACTGGTGGGCTAAGTTTTTTTTTTAATTCATATTTATATCCTGCCCTTCTCTGGAGACTCAGGGCGGCTTACAATTTTTGGGATACAACCCAATGCTCTCAGCAATAGCCTTCATTCCATTGTATATGCCTGCTTATTACTAGGGCTTTTGGCCTCCCCCCCAAGCGGCATTTTTACAAAGTCAGCTTATTGCCCCCAACAATCTTGGGTCCTCAATTTACCTACCCCGAGAGGATGGAAGGCTGAGTCAACCTTGAGCCTGGTGGGATTCGAGCCTGCACTAATTGCAGGCAACTGGAACTTAAGTGCTAGGCATTTAACAGCCTGCACCACCAAGGCTTATTTCCCATAAGATGATCCACACAGGGGAGAAGCCATATAAATGCATGGAGTGTGGAAAGACGTTTACTCAGAGCAGTGGCCTTAGAAGCCACTGTTATATCTCCTTCCATTTTTCTTAGTATATTCTCATATCTTATTTTACAATGTAATCTAAGATTCTCACCTTCTTTCTATTGTCATTTCTTATATTATTATTTTTTTCCTGTCACATTTGTCATTTTATCAGTCCTTATCTGTAAATATAATTGTCCCCCCCAGTTAGTAATTCGAGCTAACCACCTTCATTCTTCTTTGATATCAATCTTCCTATCTAGTATAAAATGCAAATATATATATTTTTCTCAAATTCCACATTATATTTTCTCTATAAATCATCTATACATTACAAAATATTATTTTCAATATATTCTTATACATCACAACATATTACCTTGTGGAGGCACTTCCGGGTTGAGCCTTCTCAAGAACGGGCGGCGGTTTGTGATCATCCACGACCGCAGCCTGGCTCTTGAGTCTGAGAGCCCCGATCCTGCAAGGTTCGGGGCTGAAGCTGCCTCAGAGGGCGGGCGGAGAAAGGGAAATCTGCCAGCCAGAGTGAGGGGAGCCACATCTCCCCTTTTCTGGTCTTTTCCCTCTGAAGACGCCAAGAAGGGTGGTCAGAAATGGCCACCTCGAAGAGAAGGTCTCAGCGGGATTAAGATTGGTGCAGGAGGAAAGAGAGAAGTCGACAGCAGAGGAACCGGGAGTATCGGATGGTAAGATCAAGGCACCCGGATTAAGATAAAGATGAGTTTTAAAAAGAGAAACAGCGGCGCAGTTCCAAGTGATGGAAAAATAAAATATTTTTGACAGCTATAAGGGGCTTCAACCGGGAAAGGAAGAAGCCAGTAAGAACTTAAGTTTGGGGCTCGGAAAACTTTGAATATCAAAATAAAAGGAAAGGGTTAAGACTCTGTGCAGAAAGTGCCACTTTGTGGAGAAAATTGGAAGCTAAAGAAGTAAGAAACTATCTTGTTCCTTTGTGGATTGGAGTTGTTACATTTTAAAGAGACGCAAGACTCATAGAAAGTGAAAGCTTGAATATACAAAGACGGACTATCGGACTAATTGGTGATATTGATATAGACTCTGGACCTGGGTTAGGATCATAGAAAATTTAAAGAAGAAGAAATAAGGAAAATTAAAATTTTGGTGGTCATCCAAAGAATTAAAATGGAGTTTAAAAGTATGAAAGAACTGTTACAGGAAGTGACTGAACTAACTTGGCATGTTGCAGAAAATATGGGCATTCAAATGCTGAATAAAGAAGAAGGAGCCTGGAAAGGGTGGAGCCAGCACAAGAGAAAGCCATTTAAAAGACAATTAATACAAAGATTAATACAAATAAAAGGGAAAGGAAGGGTGGCTAAAAAACGGAACCTAAGAAAGTATCTAAAAAGGGGAACATTTACGAAATTAAGCATGTTAGAAAGGTTCAGAAGGAAAGGGAACAGAAAGGTAAAGAGAGAGAGAGGGATTTAAACTGGATAGAGAAGGGAGCAGGATAATAGGGAGGAAAAGGGAGTCAGCACAAGCGAAAGCCATTTTAAGAAAACAACTAACACAAAGATTAATACAAATAAAAGGAAAAGGAGGATGGTCAAAAAATGAAACTTAAGAAGGTAATTAAAAAGGGAACATTTATGAAATTAGCATGTTAGAAAGGTCCAGAAGGATAGAGAGCAGAAAGGTAAAAGAGAGAGAGAGGGATTTAAACTGGATTGAGAAGGAAGAGGGATAAAAGAGGAGAGAAGGAACAAGAAACAAGAACAAAAGATAGAGAGACACGGGAGATACATAATAAAGAAACTTGTTTGCATAGAGATAATGGCTAACGTATAAAAGGGGGTTCTGCATGAAGAAATGGTAATAAGAATATATTGATTATAAAAGTATAAAACAATAGGGGTTACTGACAATTTTTACTGGTTAAAGGTCACATTTTTATTTCTTATTTACAAAAGAAAGCTAAATGATGATTAGATGAATTAATTGAAATGATTTTAGAAAATGTCTAAAAATGAGGTTTGTCAATAACCAAGATTAGTTATTTTTATTATTATCTTGGAACCATAAACAAATCTTAGGGGGGATATGTGTTGCAGAACCCGATCGATTAGAGATATATTGTAAGGAGCTTTTTCCTATTTTCTTTTTTTTCTTTTTTCTCTATCTTTCGTTTTAAAGGGAATGAATATGATTATGCTACTATATTAACCACTGAGGTGCCACTTTCAAAGTAGTAAAAGGGGGCAAGTCTAGTTTTTTTTTCTTTCATTCTTTTTAGTGTTAAAATTTGTACGGATTTAGAATTATGAGAGTATGTGATGAAAGGGCAAATCTGACGGACAAAGAATTCTGTAAATGATAAAAGAGTATTAACAATGTGAAGATAATTAAAGGATATGGATGACCTTATCTTTAATATGATGGGCAAATATATTGTTATTTGTAAGATTTATAAATGAAGTTTTTAAAAATATATATATATTTTGCAATTAACTCGAAATGAACAGGGGGCTATACAGATTGAGATTAAGATTTGAGATTAGGATTAATTTATTTGATCCTTTGTCTGCTAAAATGGAATAGAAGTGAAGTCAAATGTTTAAAATGAATATAGATTTACTGTCATATTTGCATGTAAAAGTGACGACCCGGGAACATGCTGTCTACTGAAAAGAGCTGTTTTAAAAAATTGTTAAAAATTGAATAAAATTTGTTTTAAAAAAAAAACATATTACCTTGTGGAATCCCCTTCCTTATCCCTTTTTTTTTCACCCATTATGTCTCACTCTTTGGACAATGTACCTTCTTTTCATCCTTGTTTGATTCCTGTTCCTCTTTATTTTCTGGTCCTTTCTCTTAATTCCCTTTTTTCCCATTCTTATTCCCCTCCTTTTCTCATTCCAGTTATTAAACTTTTCTCTCTCCCTCCTTTGGTTTTTCTTTTGCACTTCCTTTTTCTGCTTTTTCTCTCTCTCTCTAACCATTTTCTAAACCATTCTTCCTTTTATCATCCCATCAGACCACAAATTTTTAATTCTAATTCCTTTCCCCCCCTTCTTAAATAATTGTTCTTTGTTTTGTCCTTCTAAGTTGGCTTCTTCTTTATAGAACTCCTCCCGCTCTGGTTTATTGTGTTCTTGTGTATGCTGAGTCACCATTTCCAATTTCTGTAGTACATAATTACACATTTCAAGTTTAATTTTTATCATGTTCCCTTGTATCTTGTATGTCCAATCTTATGTCTTGTAAGTCCAGTCTTATATGAACAAATAGCTCCTCCATTATATCCTCTCTGTTCCTTAAGAGCTGAAATTCTCTTCTTTAATAGATATATTCAATCCCAGGGTCCAGTATATTATTTCAGCCAATATCTTTTGAGTTTATTTTCAACAATTCATACTCTTGAGTCTTTATTCCAGGTCTTCTAATTGGCCCTTTCCCAACTGTTTCCCAAATTACTGGGTGGTTCTATGACAATATTAAAGTTCCTTTTATTTTCTTTTAAGTTCCAAAATCCAAACTCTCAAAAAGTCCAGACACTCTTTTTAAAACGTATTAAAGTTCTCCTGTACCATCAGGTGGCGCTCTTGAGTATTTTTCTCTTTAACGTTCTTTGTTGAATATATTTTTATTAAGTTCGCTAATTTCAATCATTAACTATTTCTTTTCAATACACTCAATTCCAGCTTTATTTATTTATTTATTTATTTCTTTATTTGACTTGTATGCCCCCCCCTCTCCGAACGGACTCGGGGAGGCTCACAACTAAAAACCAACAATAAATTAATTACTTTAAAAAATATTAAATACTAACAAGCCCAATTACTATAAAACCCCAATATATATTATACAATTTAAAAATTTAACCCCCGCCCCCAAGAAGTCAGCACAGCCCAGCCTGTTCAAATAACCAGGTATTTGAGTCGTGACGGAAGGTGCGAAGGTCAGAGGCCAAACAGAGTCCCGGGGTAACCGATTCCATAAGGTGGGAACCGCCACAGAGTAGGCCCATCCCCGGGGCACCACCAGCCGGCACTGGCTTGCAGACGGCACCCGAGGAGTCCCTGCCTATATGCTCGTACAGGGTGGTTGGCACTCGATATCAGTAGGAGATGCTCCCATAAGTATCCTGGACCCATGCCTTGCAGGACTTTGAATGTTAACACTAAAACCTTGAATCTCACCTGAAGGGCAACCGGTAGCCAATGCAGGTCACGCAGGAGGGGTGTAACATGGGAGTATCGGGAAACTCCCATCACCACCCGCGCAGCCGCATTTTGCACCAGCTGCAACCTCTGGATGGTATGCAAGGGCAGTCCTAGAGAGCGTTGCAGTAGTCGAGTCTGGAGATAAGTGCATGAGTGACCGTGCGCAGGGCATCTCGGTCCAGGAATGGGCTTAACTGGCGAACCAGCTGGACCTGGGCAAAGGCCCCCCTGGCCACGGCTCCCACCTGCTCCTCTAACCTGAGCCCCAAATCCAGTAGGACCCCCAGGTTCCGTGCCCTGTCCACAGGAGGCAACACCTCTCCCCCCATGACCAAAGGTAGGATCTCTTGACTGGACTGAGATGCCGGTATGCACAACCACTCAGTCTTGGCTGGATTGAGTCAAAGCATGTTCCTGTCCATCCACATCCGTACTGCATCCAGACAACGGGATATCACAGAGAGGGCATCACTGATGTGGCTTGGGGTGGAGATATACAACTGGGTATCATCAGCGTACTGATGATACCTCACCCCAAAACCACGGATGATCTCGCCCAACGGCTTCATATAGATGTTGAACAAGAGGGGCGAGAGGACCGACCCCTGGGGGACCCCACAAATGAGAGCCCTCAGAGTCGACCTCTGCCCCCCTGCCAACACCAATTGTGAGCGCCCCGAGAGGTAGGAGAACCACTGCAAAACAGTGCCCCCCACTCCCAACCCCCCAACAGGATACCATGGTCGATGGTATTGAAAGCCACTGAGAGATCTAACAGGACCAGGACAGAGGAAAACCCCCTGTCCCGAGCCCTCCAGAGATCATCCATCAGTGCAACCAATGCCGTCTCCATGCTAAACCCAGCCAGAAGCCCCAGGCCCTTTAAGTGCCCACAGTTCAATATATGTCCAGTTTGATTTCTAAACCTTTGTTGTATTAAAGTATTTTCCTTTAAAATTCTCCTCCAAATTAATCCAATACAATAATCCAATCCAAATTTATAAAATCCAATTTCTTTCTCTGGTCGCTGCTTCCACACACTTTCCTCCAGAATAACCCTTTAATTTGATACTGGGGTACCTCAAAAGCGATGTCCTTTGCCTGGTTTGCACTCTGCTCGCTACTTCTCTCTCCAGCACAAAACTTAGCTTCCCAGAGTGTTCTTCCTCTTCGTGGTGGCCATTTTAAGACCACCGCTGCAACTTGCCTTTGGGAGGGATTTTCCTGTCAGGGAGGGGAGTTGCAGCTCCCCTCGACCCTCCAGGCAATTTCCCCCTTCTTCACCACCTCACCAAGGTAGCTCCGGTCCCGATCGGGACCCTCCAGCAAATGAGCTCGGACGAAACCATGCACGATCGCGGATTCCACACCGACTCGGACAAGGAACAAACCGGAAGTCAAAGTTTCTGTCTCTTGAGGGATTGTTTTTAATAACTGGTAATTCTATAATGCTGAAGAACATTCAATTTTTTATTTGTAATTTAAAACAGGGATCTAATCTGGTTGCCACCCAGACAACATTTCAGATGTGGATTATTGTTTTTTTTCCCATAAAAAGCCCATTTGCATCTGGAAACGTTAAGGATCTTTGTGGAATAGCTAAAAAAAGGCAGTGGCATTACAAACTGAAAATCATGACTATTTGTTTGAACAAGAAATGTAAATTCTGGATGAGAAAATACTATTTCAGCAAGAAAATGGAGCATTTTTAAATCAGTGGAAATTGAAAAGTTTCAATTTAGCATTTTATTGAAAACATTTTCAATTCGTATAGATTACTTTTAGTTGGTAAACAGACTATCAGATGGCATGAATCATTTTTGTGGCCCAACCCAAAATTAATCTAATTTTAGACAAAAATCTACTGATAACATTTTGGGGCTCCAATTTGATGAGATGGGAGTTGCTGGAGAGAGATTTAAATTCACTTCTGGATCCACCAGTGAATCAGAAGATGAATTTTTTTTCTTTTTAAAGACCCCCCCAGAGACACAACTTTCTCCTTCTGCCCATCCAGGAATTGACGGAGCACTGGTGCCTGAAGTTCTAAGCCCAGTACAAGTCCTCACCCCTATCCACACTTTCGACTCAAGCAGGAGATCCTATACCATTTTAGGATCTATTCATATTCCTGTAGGATCTCTTTCAGACACGTGACTATCCAGTCTCTTAAAAATGTCCAGTGATGAAGCAACCACAATGTCTGAAGGAAAGCTTTTCCACTGGTTAATTGCCTTCACTGTAAGGAAGATTCTCCTTAATTCGAGGTTGCTTCTCTCCTTGATTATTTTACATGCATTGTGTCTTCTTCTGCCCTCTGGTGCTTTGGAAAATAAATTGACCCCCTCCTCTTTGTGGCAGCCTCTCAAGTACTGGAATACTGCTATGTCAATCCTAATCCTTTTCTGTAGACTAGCCACCCTCAAATCCTGCAACCGTTCCTCATATGTTTTAGTCTTCAGGCCTTTAATCATCTTAATTGCTCTTCTTTGCACTTTCTCCAAAATCTAAACATCTTGTTTGTTTTTACATTTGTTTTTACATTTTGTTAGGTTCAACCTTATCTCATTTGGATCAGAAAGGCACAATATGAACACACATACAAATCTATAGAGACATGGTGGGTGAGTGGTTAAAATGTAGTACTACAGGCCAATTGCCCACAGCCAGGAGTTCGATCCTGACCAGCTTATGGTTTGATTCAGTTTTTCATCCTTTTGAGGTCGCTAAAATGAGGATCCAGGAGTAGTATATAAGTCTAAGTGGAATTGCTATTTCTATATAGTTTCTCCTGAGCATGGATCCTATTGTGAGAAATAAGATGACCATTCTGAGCAAAACACTTTCCACATTCCATGCATTTAAATGGCTCCTCCCCTGTGCGGCTTTTTTTATGGGAAATAAGAGTGGATCTTTTTGTGCCTTTTAAGAACACAGTCCTGAGCAAAGGTCTTTCCACACTCCATGCATTTAAATGGCTTCTCCCCTGTGTGGATCATCTTATGGGAAACAAGATGACCTCTTTCAGCAAAGGTCTTTCCACACTCCATGAATTTAAACAGCTTCTCCCCTGTGTGGATCACCTTATGGGAAACAAGATGACCTCTTTCAGCAAAGGTCTTTCCACACTCCATGCATTTATATGGTTTCTCTCCTGTGTGGATCTTTCTGTGCCTTTTAAGAACACTGTCCTGAGCAAAGGTCTTTCCACACTCGATGCATTTATATGGCTTCTCTCCTGTGTGGATCTTTTTGTGCCTTTTAAGATCACAGTCCTGAGCAAAGGTCTTTCCACACTCCATGCATTTAAATGGTTTCTCTCCTGTGTGGATCTTTTTGTGCCTTTTAAGAACACTGCCCTGAGCAAAGGTCTTTCCACACTCCATGCATTTAAATGGCTTCTCCCCTGTGTGGATTATCTTATGGGAAATAAGATTACCTCTTTGAGCAAAAGTCTTTCCACACTCCATGCATTTAAACAGCTTCTCCCCTGTGTGGATCATCTTATGGGAAACAAGATGACCTCTTTCAGCAAAGGTCTTTCCACACTCCATGCATTTATATGGTTTCTCTCCTGTGTGGATCTTTCTGTGCCTTTTAAGAACACTGTCCTGAGCAAAGGTCTTTCCACACTCGATGCATTTATATGGCTTCTCTCCTGTGTGGATCTTTTTGTGCCTTTTAAGATCACAGTCCTGAGCAAAGGTCTTTCCACACTCCATGCATTTAAATGGTTTCTCTCCTGTGTGGATCTTTTTGTGCCTTTTAACATCACAGTCCTGAGTAAAGGTCTTTCCACACTCCATGCATTTAAATGGTTTCTCTCCTGTGTGGATCTTTTTGTGCCTTTTAAGAACACTGCCCTGAGCAAAGGTCTTTCCACACTCCATGCATTTAAATGGCTTCTCTCCTGTGTGGATCTTTTTGTGCCTTTTAAGAACACTGTCCTGAGCAAAGGTCTTTCCACACTCCATGCATTTAAATGGCTTCTCCCCTGTGTGGATCATCTTATGGGAAATAAGATTACCTCTTTGAGCAAAAGTCTTTCCACACTCCATGCATTTAAACAGCTTCTCCCCTGTGTGGATCATCTTATGGGAAACAAGATGACCTCTTTCAGCAAAGGTCTTTCCACACTCCATGCATTTATATGGTTTCTCTCCTGTGTGGATCTTTCTGTGCCTTTTAAGAACACTGTCCTGAGCAAAGGTCTTTCCACACTCGATGCATTTATATGGCTTCTCTCCTGTGTGGATCTTTTTGTGCCTTTTAAGATCACAGTCCTGAGCAAAGGTCTTTCCACACTCCATGCATTTAAATGGTTTCTCTCCCGTGTGGATCTTTTTGTGCCTTTTAAGAACACTGTCCTGAGCAAAGGTCTTTCCACACTCTATGCATTTATATGGTTTCTCTCCTGTGTGGAGCTTTTTGTGGCTTCTAAGCCCACTGTCATGAGTAAACGTCTTTCCACACTCCATGCATTTATACGGCTTCTCTCCTGTGTGGATCACCTTATGGGAAATAAGATTACATCTTTGAGCAAAGGTCTTTCCACACTCCATGCATTTAAATGGCTTCTCCCCTGTGTGGCTTCTTTTATGGGAAATAAGATTACCTCTTTGAGCAAAGGTCTTTCCGCACTCCATACATTTATATGGTTTCTCTCCTGTGTGGATCTTTTTGTGCCTTTTAAGAACACTGTCCTGAGCAAAGGTCTTTCCACACTCCATGCATTTATATGGTTTCTCTCCTGAGTGGATATTTTTGTGGCTTCTAAGGCCACTGCTCCGAGCAAAGGTCTTTCCACACTCCATGCATTTAAGTGGCTTCTCTCCTGTGTGGATCACCATATGGGAAATAAGATTACCTCTTTGAACAAAGGTCTTTCCACACTCCATGCATTTAAATGGCTTCTCCCCTGTGTGGATCATCTTATGGGAAATAAGATTATGTTTTTGAGCAAAGGTCTTTCCACACTCCATGCATTTATATGGTTTCTCTCCTGAGTGGATATTTTTGTGGCTTCTAAGGCCACTGCTCCGAGCAAAGGTCTTTCCACACTCCATACATTTAAACGGCTTCTCTCCTGTGTGGATCATCTTATGGGAAGTAAGTATATGTCTATAAGCAAAGGTCTTTCCACACTCCATGCATGTATAGGACTTCTCTCCTGCATGGCTCATCTTATGTAAAATAAGATGACTTCTTTGAGAAAATGTCTTTCCACACTCAATGCATTTATAGGGTTTCTCTCCTGAGTGGATCTTTTTGTGGGTTCTAAGTCCATTGTCATGAGCAAACATCTTTCCACATTTCATGCATTTATATGGTTTCTCCCCTGTGTGGATCCTTTCATGGAAAGTAAGTTGCCTGCTTGTTCTAAAACATTTTCCACATTCCAAATATTTATAAGTCTTCTCGTTTGTGTCAATTGCTTTTCGAGATGTAAGAAAGTTATTCCCAAGAGAAGGAATGCATGTTCCATTGTAATTTTGTCCATTGTGTTTTCTTGTAGAATCTCCTCCTTCATTTTGGTTTAAATAGTGTTCATTTAGTTGTACTTTAGCTTTGATTAGCTTCACACTTTTTCCAGTATATTTTTTCCTTATTTTCTCTTGTTGGGCAAGAAAGTCTTGCATCGGAGCATCACTGGAAGATGAAGTTTCCTGATGCCAATTCTTCGACTGGTTTCTCTCATGGTTTTCGAATTCTGTTGGAATTCCAAACTTCTCCATTCCATCTTTAGCATTGATCACTTGGAACAGTTCGCAGGAATCTTGATTCTCCTGCCCATTATTACCTTCAAAGCAAAAGGGAGATGAAAATGATGACAAGGTTAGGGAAAAAGATCAAAGTGTAGGAAGTCAAGTGACTTTCCTTCTGAATTTCTCAGAAATTCCATTAGGTTGTATGTTTGCATGCCTACAGTGGTGTGATATAGACATGATTTCTATATTCATGAGTCATGAAAGCTTTGAAAATATCTATAAAATATCTCTTTGCAATTATCTATAGAAATGCAAATCTCACTCAGAGTCAGTTTTGAGTTACGGAATAATCAAGGGAAACATCCAAGGACAAATTAGGAGAAAAGTTTTATTGAGGTGGCTTAATTTCAGCAGAGACTTGTGAGAAATGAAACAATTTTGAAACAAGCTTCTTCCTCCCCAGTGTACCTTGGAGCAACTGCTCCACGGTGTTTGTCTGGTGGGCGGGACCCCCATTTGGGCCTATTCATTGATCCCAGCAATGAGATTTTGGAGGTAAATCCCTTTCTGAAACTTCTCATTGCCTTGTAGACACTTTTCACGCTGAGACTGGAATGGTTAGGATTAGGGGTGGGATTCTACTGGTTCTCACTGGTTCTATAGAACCGGTTGTTAATGTTCCCATTGGTTCAGAGAACTGGTAAAAAGAGCCCCTGGCTGGTTCCGGCCCCTCTCCGCTAGCTCCTCCGCTCTTGGAATCGTTTTTTGTTATTGTGCATGTGTGACATTGTGCACATGCGCAACATGCCTGCAGCCTGCTTTTGCCCGCCAGGCCAGCCATTGTTGCTTGTCTATTGCTGCGGCAGAGCAAAAAGCTTACAAGTCCCTCTCCCTTTGCGAATCGGTTGAACCTGTTTCTCTCTGCTGCCCAGGAGCTGTTTCTGAAGGGAGGGGGACTTGCAACGTTTTTACTCTGCCAGGAGCAGCTCTCCCAGCAACAGCAGGTGAGAGAAGCAGCCTGGAGCTGACACGAGCCTCTCCTGATCTGCCTGCTCACAGGTAAGCCTGCGAGTCACGCTAGCCCTTTCCCCACTGTCCCCAGGGCTCCCCTGGCCTCGCCCAGCCTACCTAGCTGCCCTCCCAATGTCCCTGGGCTCAGCTGTCTGTCTGTCTCCGCCACCTCTGCCTGCTTCTTCCAGGGGCAAAACAGGAGGCAGCCAGGTCCGCTGCCTCTGCCGCCTGTGGAGATGCTTTCAGAGGGCTAGGGGGGTGCTCATGCTTTAAAGCAACATGATTTAAAGCATGCAGCTGTTGCTGCATGCTTAAAGCAGCAGGGCCATGAACACCCCCCACCAAAGCCATCGCAAATACACACACACACATATACCTGGTCTGGGACGAACTGTGATCCTACAAGCTCCAGTCAGCAGCGGGTGGCAGGAAAAGGAAGAAAGAGAGGAGGGGGTAGCATGCAACTGCAATGGGGCTTTGAGCACCCCGCACCCCAGCCATCTCTGTTCCACTCGGAGATACTTTCAGAAGGCTGAGGCAGGGGGTAATCATGCTTAAAGCAGGCATGCTGCTTTAAATTCTGCCTGCCACTTTAAGAATGAGTACCCCTGCCTCAGCCCTCCGAAAGCATCTCGCAGTGGAGCGGCAACGGCTGAGGTGCGCGGTGCTCAAAGCCCCGTTGCATGCCACCCCCTCCTCCCACACTTTCTTCCATTTCCTGCCACCCGTTGCTGACCGGAGCTGTTCATCCCAGACCACGTATGTGGGTGTTTGTGAGTGAGAGAGTGGGGGAAGAGAGGAGGGAGAGAAAGAGAGGGAAGAAGGGGGGGGGGAGAGAGAGGGAAAGAAAAGAGAGGGAAAGAGAGAATCCCACCCCTGGGTGGCTGCCCCCAGAGTGACAGAGATGGAAGGAATAATGGGGTCATATAGAAAGTCAGCATATAGGCATCTGATCCTGGTTGCATTAGGAACCTTTTGTTTACAATATCTGTAAATTTGGAGTTTTCCCTTCTGTGCTACAAATTCATTTTTGTTAAGAGCATGGGATGTTTGTTACATTTCTGAAATGTTTTTTGTATTCATTCATGGAAGTCGTTAACTTTGATTTGTCAGTCTTGGGTTGCCTGATTATTACCTTTAGGTGAATTCTTGAGGTTAAATAGAGTCTAAGTAAATAATAAAGTTTCTCCACTCACAGTTCCTAATGCCTGGTTTTTGAAGAAAGGATCATTTCTAAAGATGTTATTCTTCTTCTAAAGTTTGTTTTGTTTGTGTAAGTTCTCTGCAACAATGCCACATACAGAGACACAATGAAGAGAAAGAATATCTGGCTATGAGTGTCAGGGAATTAAAAGTACTGAGCCTGAGCAGGGGTGGGATTCTACCAGTTCTGTCCGGTTCTATAGAACTGGATGTTAGGGCTCCCGGTAGTTCGGAGAACCGGTAAAATGGCACCCTGGCTGGCCCCGCCCCCTCAGCCCGCTTCTCCACTCCCTGCCCAGTCAGTCCCTATTGCACATGTGCAACATTGTGCGCATGTGCGACATGCCTGCAGCCTGCTTTTGCCCGCCAGGCCAGCCATTGCTGCCTGCCTTCCGCTATGGCCCTGCCATTACTGATCTTCCTGGGTGAGTGAAGCTCTGAGGCCCTGATCACCTTCCCCCCCAACAACTTGCCTTTTGCTGCTGCAGCTGGTCGCCTTTCCCTTACCACTTGCCTTCTGCCGAGGAATACGTGGAGAGACTTGTATAGGTTGAATCCTGCTTTTCTCTGTTTGCCTGGCAGCTGTTTCTAATGGGAGGGGGGGGCTTCCATTAGAAACCCTGCCCAGCCCCTCCCAGAAGTCCCCACAAGGCTCATCTGGCTATTAGGTAGGGTAGCCTCCTGGGAGCAAAAACGGGGAGCTGGGGGGTCCAGCACCGCCCCCCCACCCCATTTTTGCTCGCAAGAGGCTCCAGGGAAGCTTGCTAGGCTGAAAACGGGGTGTGTGGGGAGGTCCAGCATTGCCACCCCCACCCCGTTTTTGCTCCCAAGAGGCTCCAGGGAGGCTTGCTAGCCAGGCCACAAAATGCCACCCCCCACCCCGTTTTCGCTCCCAAGAGGCTCCAGAGAGGCTTGCTAGGCTGAAAACAGGGTGGGGTGGGGTCCAGCGCCACCCCCCCACCCTGTTTTTGCTCCCAAGAGGTTCCAGGGAAGCTTTCTAGGCCCCATTTTGGGCCTAGTAGGCCTTCCTTAAGCCTCCTGGGAGCATCCAGCCATCCAGTATGCCTGGATTCAGTGTTTAGCAAAAAGAACATTTGGAGCTAATATAGTATTGATTCCTGCCTTGGGAATGTTCTGGGTAATCAAAACTATGCAGTCTCCTAAAACTGTTGAGAGCCAGTCTTCTTTCTTTCTTCCATATCCTCCTCTTCAAAACTAGTAAGTTGCTCTGCTTTTTCATGGCAGGCTTAGTGTGGTAAGTTCAGAGTGGATTTTGTAGAGAACAGCTTACCTTTAGGTCTCATTCATTTGCTCAATTTCAGAGCATACATTACACAATTTCCAAAGCATAATTCAGACTATTCAGCAGTTTGCCTAACTGCTGCTTCATTACTTCTATTGCTGTCACAAACTTTATGGAGTGTCCAATGGCCTTTTAAGTTTGACAAGCAAAAAACATAAATATTTCTCACAAACATTTTCCCTCTTCCACTTTATGTTTCATTTAACATACAAAATTATGTGCTGTGTTACTTACTATTCAGGCAGTTTGCAAACTTGTGTTTTTTGTTATTGGAAGGCAATTCTTTCATTTGAAGATGGTGGTAAATTCTTGGTAATAAAATGGCAAGAAAGGCTCACTTTTACTTGCCATTTAGAAAGGGTTAGAAAGAATGAGAAGGTTAACCTTTGCTTTGTTTACAATACCTTTTTCTTGACTTGGTTTTCATAAAAGGTAGCTTTGGAATTGAAGCCATATGTGTTAAAATTCTTTCTGTATAAATACAAGTATGCAAAATGTTTCAAGATTAATCCAAGATGTTTAATGGTTTTAAATATCTGGGTGTTGTACTAAGGTTTAAGTCAGAGGTCTTCAAACTTGGCAACTTTAAGACTTGTGGACTTCAACTCCCAGAATTCTCCAGCCAGCATAGCTGACTGGAGAATTCTGGGAGTTGAAGTCCACAAGTCTTAAAGTTGCCAAGTTTGGGGACCCTTGGTTTAAGTAGAAAGAGGTTCCAGCTGAAAATATACCATGAATACCATAGAGATGCTTTCTTTTCTTTCTTTCTTTCTTTCTTTCTTTCTTTCTTTCTTTCTTTCTCTCTCTCTCTCTCCTCTCTCTCTCTCTTAAAAGGAAGAAAAAGAAAGAGGGAAGGATGGGAGAAAGAAAGAAAGAAAGAAAGAAAGAAAGAAAGAAAGAAAGAAAAAGAAAGAAAGAAAGGGAGAGAAGGGAGAAAGAGGGAAAGGAATGTGAATGAGATATGGATGGATGGGTGGACGGACGGATGGATAGAAGGAGGGAGGGAGGGAGGGAGGGAAAGAAAAAGGAGGAAGGAAATACCACAAAATCTGGCACTAGACACAGCTTCAGAGGTTGCTTTGAAACAGCACAGAAATCCAGGGCTTGAAGGGACCTCAGAGGTCATCTAGTCCAACCCTGCACCAAGAGCATTGTTAATGTCAATTTCTATCTTTTGACCCACCCAGTCATATGACCAGCAAGCCATACCCAGCCAGTCACATGACCAGCAAGCCATGCCCAGCCAGTCACATGACCAGTAAACCACACCCACAAATTAGGCCACGCCCACAGAACCAATTGTTAAGAAATTTGAATTCCACCCCTGAGCCTGAGGCTCCTGTTTTGCCTGCGATCTTGGATTGGGGTTTGAAGGCTGTAAAGTCTCCAGTCTCTTTTACATCTACATAACTGCAACTGTTGTTCTTGGTTCTGATCTGGTTCAATAGCTTGTGATCCAATGTAAGAAGGATGTTGAGGAACAAAGAGTGAAAGGGTGCAGAAGTATTCATCCAGAATTGAAGGTTGGGCTCCTGGGGAGAAGGAGCATCTTTGGGACTGAAACTCATGTACTGTAAATACAATAAGAAGCACCAGTTGGGTCTCAGAAGGATCACCAATCTGAAATGTTAAAGGCTGCATGATTCTTCAACCCTCAGTATGGTGGTTCCTTCCTTCCTTCCTTCCTTCCTTCCTTCCTTCCTTCCTTCCTTCTTTCTTGCTATTGCCTTTCTTCTGGGCTGTTCTTATTCTATGATACTGTAGAACTTGGGTTGCTCTGAGCATCCTCTTGTTTCTAAGCTGCCTCGTTTGTTTCTGTTGGTTGCATGTATTTTTTAAGACCCTGTACAAAGATTAAAAAGCACAGTCCCTGCCTGCAGGCTTATTCTGAGAGGCAGAGTAATATAGAACAGGGCCAAACTGGGAGAATCCCACCCTTGAGTGTGTGTGTTTCAGGTGGGCTTCCTAGCTTTAGAAGGAGAGAGGGAAGGAGGAAGGGACAGAAAGAGAGAGAAAGAGGGAGAGAGGGAGGGGGGAGAGAGAAAGAGAGGGGGATACAGAAAGAGAGAAGAGAAAGAAAGGGAAAGAGAGGGGAGAGAAAGAAAGAGAGAGAAAGAGAGAAGGAAGATACAAGAAAAGAAAGAAAAGGGAAAGAAAAAGGGAGAAAGGAAGTGAAAGAAAGAAAGGGGGATGGAAGGAAGGGGCAGAAAGAAAGGGAAAGGAAAGAAAGAAAGAAAGAAAGGGAGAGAGGAGAAAGTAAATGATATATATGGATAGATAAATACATGGAAGAGGGAGGGAGAGAAAGAGAAAAAAAGGAGAGAAAGGAAGGACTTAAACCCTGGCTTCAGAAGACTTTGAAGCAGCACAGCAATCTAGGGCTGGCCTGCAAGGGATCTCAGAGGTCATCTAGTCCAGTGGTTCGTAACCTTTTTGAAAGAATCGCCCCCTTGAGCCATTGAGGAAGTTGTCATTGCCCCCTCCCCCAACATAACCACCCCCCTGCCGCCTCTTAGCGTCCCCAAGGGGGCTGGCAGAGGGGTGCTAAGAGGTGGCGGGGGGCGTTTATGGCACTGGCCCTGCAGGTTCACCCACTGACTGTAGTAACGCTCCGGAGCTGGCGCCTCCAATGTGGAAGCGGTGGCGCGTTATGTGCCACTGTGGCCGCATTTGACGTGCCGTCCCCCTGCCACCTCTCAGCGTCCCCAAGGCCAAGGGGGCCAGCATAGGGGTGCTAAGAGGCGGCAGGGGGCATTCGAGGCACTGGCCGGCCCTGCAGTTTCACCCATTTTGGTGCCAGCTCCAGAGCGGTGCTACAGTCAATGGGTGAGCCTGCAGGGCCAGTGCCTTGAACGCCCCCTGCCACCTCTTAGCGTCCCCAAGGGGGCCAGCAGAGGGGCGCTAAGATGCGGCAAGGGGGTGGCAAGTCGAACACAGCCACTGCTTCCACATTGGAGGCGCCAGCTCCGGAGCAGTGCTAGTCAATGGGTGAACCTGCAGGGCCAGCTGGCACCTCGAACGCCCCCCCGTCGCCTCTTAGCACCCCTCTGCTGGCCCCCTTGGGGACACTAACAGGCAGCAGGGGGGCGTTCAAGGCACCGGCCCTGCAGGCTCGCCCCATTGACTGTTGTACCACACCTGAACCAACACCTCGAATGCGGCAGCATGTTGGGAAAAGCCGCTGCCACCGCTTTCCCAAAGTGCTGCCGCTCTCGCATTCTTTCTGTCTGTCCATCCGTCGGTCCGTCCGTCCATCCAAACAAACTGTCTGTTTGCCTGCCTGCCTTCCTGCCTATCTATCTACCTGTCTGTCTTTTTGTCTACCTACCTACCTACCTATCTACCAATATAGATATCTCTCTCTCTCTCTCTCTCCCCCAATATATCTCATTCCATCACCCCCATATCGCCCCCCCTTCCATTCCTTCCACACACGTCGCCCCTTTTTGTTCCATCGCCCCCCTAAAAAACAAAATCGCCCCTTGGGGGGCGATATTGCCCAGGTTAAGAACCACTGATCTAGTCCAAACCCCTGCTCCAGCAGGAGATCCTTACAGAATCAAAGAATAGCAGGGTTAGAAGGGTGTGTGTGTGTGTGTGTGTGTGGCGTCAAAACACCAAAAGTAGCTCTATGGAGGTCAGTCGTAAATTAGAACATTTGCTAAGCAACTGGCCATTAAGTGAGGACCTGGTCATTAAGCGAGGACCACTTGCATTTGGTTTGCCATTCACATGGCCACGCCCACCTATCACATGACCACCTAGCAATGCCCAGTCAGCAATGCACTCACACCCCAGTCACATGGCCACCAAGCCACCCCACAAATTAGGCCACGCCCACAGAACCGGTTCTAAGAAATTTGAATTCCACTCCTGGTTGGGATGCTTCAAGAATGGCTATTTCGCTTCTCCAAAGTCTCATTGGCTTGCAAGGGCTCTTTGGCTGGATCTGGTACAGGCGTTAGTTCACATAGAACTAACCAGTTCTATGCACTACGTAGTGCAAGATCTCAGGCTACTAATCTCGTGTGATCTCGCACTGTAGTACTTTAGGCCTGTGTTCTTTTAAGAACTGAGGACTGCACAACATCCAGGTAAAAACTCTTTGAAAATGAAGAGGGGACTGGGTCTCAAGTAGTTGGAAGAGGGCTTATCATAACTTGGAATGGTTGCTAACTGAACTGTCGTAACTTGGGGATTACCTGTACCCTAGGATCCTCTGACTCACACTGCATGAGGCCTTTGTTCTTGAATTGGATTGGGAGAATGCTCTTCTGTGGCCTCAGAGTGAAAGTTCTGTTCTCACACAATTTGGGGAGGTTCCAGAGGACAAATGACAACACATTCACATGACCTCCAGAGGACACATAAAAGCACACCTCGTTCTTTTCAGCCTCCACAGAGAAGTTCAAATAGAAATGGAAAAATACTGATAAGAAATAGCACAGAAGGCATCTAAGTAAAGAGACATTGACTCTTTCCTTCCTTGGAGCATGACAAGGCCAGATCCTTTCCTTCTCCCTCCCAGGAGACAATATCTGATTAGTGGTTTTTTAAGAAAAAAAATAACTATAATCTGTCTTCTTGAACTCTCTGATTGGGGACTAGAAAACTCTTACCCAGAAAGACCACGTTCCTATGGTTTTCAAGCATGACTTCCGAATGCAGTGCTTTCTGGTCAGGATCCAGCTGAGACCATTCCTCCTCAGAGAAATACACAGCCACCTCCTCAAAGGACACCAGACCCCACTGCACACAGAAAAGAACAGAACAGGAGGATTCACAAGATCTGTTCATCTTCATCACTCATTTTGACAAGAGGATAGAAGAGGAACTCATCAAATTTGCAGACAAGACCAGATTGACAGGAATATGAACACTCCAGAAGATAAGCTTGAGATATAGAAGGATCGACAGATTGGGCCCCATCTAACAAAACAAAATCAACACTGAGAAATTTAAGGTTCTACATTTAGGAAACAAAAACCAAATGCACATGCATAGAATAGGTGATACCTGGCTCAGCAGTAGTAAGTGCAACAGGGATCTTGAAATCCTGGTGGACAACCACTTAAACCTGAGTCAGCACTATGCTACAGTTGCCCCCCAAAAAACCTCAACAGAATCATAGGCTGCATTAAGAGGGATAGAATCAAGATGACATGAAGTGTTAGTACCACTTCATAAGATCTTGGGACTCTAGAAAGAGGGCAGAGAAGAGCAACAAAACTTATTAGTGGACTGGAGGCTAAAACATATAAAGAACGGTGCCTGGAATTGGGTATGTCTAGTTTCATGAAAAGAAGGACTAGGGGGTGACATGATAGCAGTGTTCCAAGAAGCAATGGATGGAAACTATTCAAGGCAAGAACCAACTTACAAGTAAAAAGAAATTTCCTGACAGTGGGAACAATTAATCAGGGGAATGACTTGCCTCCAGAATTGTGGGTACTCCAACACTGGAGATGTTTATGAAAAAATAGGACAGTCATTTATTTATCTGAAATGTTATAGGGCTTCCTGTCTGAGCAGGGGGTTGGACTAGAAGACCTCCAAGATCCCTACCAACTCTGTTATTCTGTTCCATTCTTCCCAAATTCCCAAAGCAGAGAGATGCATTAAGTTAAATGGCTGTGCATCACACAGGTCCTAATTTTACGTGAGCAAATGGGAAAATCTGAAAATTGCTTTCACTGAAGAAATATTTGGGGAAGTTTTATCTAGTTCATTGATTCTGCAAAACCTTCAGCTCCTTTCAGTAAAGTAATCCCACTTCTGGATCAACTGATCTATCGCTCTGTCTATCACTGATTGATCTAGTAGTCTGAGCCATTGAAAGGAAGAAACCAAAGAAGAAAAAATTCTCTGGGAAAGTCATTTCTCAGTTGTTGCAAAGTGAGAATGTTTCATCTCCTAATTGAGGCAAAAATTAGAGGACTGGAAATTATTTTGTAACCCAAAGTACCTTGATTACATGCTCAATACGACCATTCCCTTTGGATTTTAATAGTCTGCTTTATTTTTTAATACGATTTGCTTATTTTTGAACTACAGGTTATAAATAAGGCTTCTTAAAAATGGTAATGTGGGAATGTGAGTATTTATTTTTCATTAGCTTTGCACAATTCCGAGTCAAAGAATTACCTCCCCCCCAAAATGTCTCTCTAGCAGTTCCTGCCACTGTGATATATTTATTCCTATTTCTCGAAGGACTTTTTAAAAATTGCTTCTGGTAAACTCCAAGATAGAAGAGAACCTAGCAGAACAAGATAAGCAGAGGAAGCTATGCTGGCCGACAGCAACTTGAACCTGCTATTCTGCTCTCCATGTTGTGGAAAAACACAAAAATAATCCAGGCCAAAGAAGGGGGGGGAAATGGAAGGAGAGAGCCCTCTAGACACCCACTTCACTTCCTGAAGGGAGAATACAAATCTAATAAACTTTTCCCTTTCTTACTTGATTTGGAGGTTCAATTGATGTTTGATCTCCGTCATAAAAAACAGAAAGCTTCATTCTTTGTTTCTCTGAAAGGAAAATATAATTTCTAAGTGCATAATTAACAAAATAGGAGGAGGTATTCTATAGAAGAAAAGAGAGAGCGAAGGGAAGACTAATGGGTAATCAGAGGATCTTCCATTACCTCCTGAGGTGTCCTGATTTGGATCTTCCCAAGGGATCCTCCTGAAAAATAGCTCCTGAGGGGGATTTGATGGGTTTTTTTTTCCCTCAGGATCTCTGATCTTCACAGTGCAGCCCTTCAAACAGGAGGAAGGAAGGAAGAAGCAGAATTAATGTACATCACACAAAGTGGATTCTTATATTCGGAACACAACCTCAAAGCCCCCAATATCCATCCGTGAGGCTGAGTGACAAAACAATGGAACAATGTCCTACAAGGCTCCGACTCAACCCGGCAAAGACTGAGTGGCTATCCATACCGGCATCTCGGATTACTCAGGATATACCATCTTTGGCCATGGGGGGTAGAGGTGTTGCCCCCCGTGGACAGGGCGCACAATCTGGGTGTCCTCCTGGATGCACAGCTCAGTTTGGAGGAGCAGGTGGGAGCTGTGTCCAGGGGTGCATTTGCCCAGGTGCAACTGGTCTGCCAGCTGCGCCCTTACCTGAGCCAAGATGCCCTACGGACAGTCACTCATGCACTTGTCACCTCCCGACTTGACTACTGCAACGCCCTCTACATGGGACTTCCCTTGCAGACCACCCGGAGGTTGCAGCTGGTGCAGAATGCGGCTGCACGGGCTGTGATGGGGGTGTCCTGATACTCCCATATTACACCCC
The DNA here is from genome assembly GCA_009733165.1 of Naja naja. Classification (NCBI taxonomy): domain Eukaryota; kingdom Metazoa; phylum Chordata; class Lepidosauria; order Squamata; family Elapidae; genus Naja; species Naja naja. Next base: position 4,593,806 of record CM019149.1, read on the forward strand.
TGCTGCGCGGCCTGCATTGGTTCCCGTTTGCCTTCTGGGTGAGATTCAAGGTGCTGGTAACAACTTATAAAGTCCTACATGGCTTGGGTCCGGGGTACTTGCGGGAGCATCTCCTGCCAGCATCACGTTCTGATCGCCCGGTATGCTCCCACAGGCAGGGCCTCCTTGGGATACCGTCAGCCAGACATTGTCGGTTGGCGGTGCCCAGAGGTAGGGCCTTCTCTGTGGGAGCACCCACCCTTTGGAACCAACTCCCCTTGAGCCTTCGCTTGGCCCCCGATCTCCGCTCCTTCCGCCATGACCTTAAGTGTTGGCTTTTTCAGCAGGCCGGTCTGGACTAACCAAGGGGAGGGGGGGTTGTTTTAGAGGGTTTTAAAATTTTAATTGAATTTTAATTGTTAGGCTTGTACATGGTTTAATTTATTTTTTATTGTAAATTTGTAATGGGTTTTATATTGTTAGCCGCCCTGAGTCCTTAGGGAGAGAGGGTGGCATACAAGTCTAATAAATTATTATTATTATTATTACAACAACTGGAGAATTGCCTCATATTATGAACATGGGAGAAGTTTGGGAAGGAGGGGTGAAGCATTGAAACGCTCTCTCTATTTATTCCTTTCTGAGCTCCCTAAAGTATCCCACCTGCAGCTGGTCCTCTGCCTGGCTCAGGAGGAAGCCTTCTGCCAGGGCCACCGCCTGGGAGCTGGTCTCTGCTCCACACTCCCGCACCCAGCCCTCCATCTCTGGGACCAGGAGAGCCAGGAACCGCTCCAGAACCACCAGGTCCAGCATCTGGGCTTTGCTGTGCTTTCCTGGCCTCAGCCATCGCCTGCACAAGTCATGGAGTCGGCTGCAAAGTCCTCGGGGACCCTCAGCCTCCTGGCATTGGATGGAGGTCCATGGTGGAACTTCTGAAGGGAGGAGGGTTCCCTCCTGTAGGACCTTCTGCCCGGTTCTGGTCCAGCTCTCCCCACAGCTCCCAGGCTGAAGAGCAGCAGGGCCTTTCTCACTCCCCTCCTTGGCCAATGGTGGTGTCTCCATCATCCTTCCTCTCTCCGGCAGAGCAGCTCCAAAGGGCTCTAGGGAGTCTGTGGTTCGTTCCTTCCTTCCTTCCTTCCTTCGCAGAGGAAATCCTGGCTTGCAAGGCTGCCGAGGACTCCAAGGTTCCGGATCTAGGAGGGAGAGAAAAACCCAGGATCAGAAAGGGGGATTCAGCCCCTGGACCCCCTTCCCCCAACCTGTCCGTAGCCCCAAGTGGCTCCTCCCAGCACAGGTCCCAGGGCTCCCCTGAGCAGGGTTGGGAAGGAGGCAGCTGGAGAGGCCGCCCCTTCCCCACTTCTCTCCCGCTCCGGAGACAGGATCCGGCCCTCGGGGAGCCCGGTGTGAATCCTCCTCCTCCTCCTCCTCCTCCTCCTCCTCCTCCTCCTCCTCCTCGCCCGGCTTCTCTCCTCTCCTGTTGGGCCTCCGCCAGCCCACCCTCCCCTCTCCCCACTTGGCATGGAGAGGGCGGCTGGGAGGCATGGGACCCGGGAAGAGCCCCCCCCTCACCGGAGCCACGTCTGGATTTTCCACCTCCAGACTCCCCCGCAGCCTCTCCGCCTCCTGCAGCGCCCCAGGGGTTGAGGAGAGCGACTGCAGCATCTTAGAGGGGCAAGGCTCAGTGATGTCACTTCCTTCTCTAGGAAGGCAGCCGCGACGTTCACCCTCCAGTGGCCCAATGGGGAAGCGCCAGGAGTTCCCTTCACTTGGCGGAGGGCGCCCCCTGGTGGATTTGGGGCAAAGGGCCTGGATGGCAGAAAGGGCGAAAAAGAGGAGCGCATGGGAGGAGGAAGGGAGAGGGCAGGGATGATGGGCTTGGGAGTAGGGGGAAAGGCCGCTCTCCATGGCTCGCTGTCACACAAAGGCTTTGCTGTCTGTGCTTCTTTTCCCCCTTTTATAGTAACCCAAATGCCTTGAAGGAGGTTTTCGTCTTCTGTGGTATTTCTAGAGTGGTTTGGTTATTTCTTATCTATAAAGTGCAAGTCCACCTCCACCTCTTTCATTAGGTCCGCTTCTATATTTATTTAGAGGAGAGAAAAGGAGAGAAGTCTTCTTTGTGGAAATCCCTGAGATATTGGAAAATGCCACCATGTCTCCCCTCATCCTTCTTTTCCTCAGACCAGACACACCGAGTTCCAGCAACCAGTTTTTGAATGTCTTTTAGCCTCCATCTTCGTTGTTCTTCTCTGCTCTCTTTCTAGAGTCTCAAGATCTTATTTATTTATTTATTATACAAAACACAAAGAAAAATAGAAATAGGAAATGAAGGGAAAAAGAAGAGTGGAAAAGAAAGTCTGAGGTACAAGAGAAAAAAGGGGGAAAAAAGATGTTGACTTCTTTTTAGCAAAGTTCAAGATTTAAAAAAAGAAAAACATTCCAGCCTGACATTCAATCTAATGGACAAAAGCAAAGTCATTTTGGGTCTTTTTCTTTTGAACACTTTAAATGTGAAAATATCCAATTTAATGGCTGGAGAAGGAAAGCGCACAAAGGTCCTAAACACTCCTTTGTGGCTGAGGGAGGGAGGGCTCCCACCTGAGGGGATCTGCGCTCTGATTGGTTGCTGCGGCTGGAAAGGAGGCATTTCCCTTTTTCTGGCCTTTTTCTTCTCTGGGCTGTTTGAGATTTACCTCAGGATGTTCTTGACTGTCTTCTCTGCTGCGAATGATTAATACATTTATATTGATATAAAAGTACAAGTTTCCACCTTCACCCCCTTTCTTCCTTGTGCGCTCTGATTGGTTGCTGCGGGTAGAAAGGGGGCGTTCCCCCCCCACCTTCTTCTTCTCTGGGCTGCTTGAGTTTTACCTCAGGATGTTACTGACTGTCTTCTCTGCTGCGACTGTTAAATACATTTATATTGATATAAAAATACAAGTTTGTCTGAGTGTCTCCCGCTTCCTTTGGGCAGCAGCTGCGTAATTCCCCCACATTCAATCTCTTCAGCTGCACCTGCCAATCGTGGGTTCCTATTTTATCCCATGAACGTATGGGAAGAAAAATCAGGTCCAGGAAGGAAAGAAAATGGAGGCTGCTTAAGAAAGGAGGTTGATTGACTGGCAGAACCGAGAACAGCCTGCAGTTAGAACAGAACAGAGCTGGAAGGGATCTGGGAGGTCTTCTAGTCCAGCACTTGCTCAGGCAGGATAACCTCCAGCATTCTAGACAAGGGGCTGCCCAGTCTCTTCTTCAGGGCCTCCAGTGACAGAGCACCCACAACTTCTGGTGGCAAGGAGTCCCACTGGCTGATTGTCCTCACTGTCAGGAAGTTTCTCTCCAGTTGCTTCTTCTCTCCCCGGAGAGTCTCCAGTCATTGCTTCTCTTCTTCTGGGGCTTCGGAGGGGAGCTTGGCCCCTTCTCTCTCCTCTGGGGCAGCCCCCCAAATCCTTTCTTGGGGCAGCTGGGAAAGGAGCCGGGCGAGCCAAGGATTTTCCTGCCATTTTTGCCACATCTGGTGATCCAGAGGCTCCTTTTGGGGGTGTTTCGTCCTCTGAGGAAGCGGTCAGGGCTGAAACTGTGGTTTTCTGGGGTTCCCATAAGAGAAAGGTCCTTCTTCTCTCTGTCCCCCGATCCCCTCCGGCCCCTCTTTCCCCTCCAGCCGGCTCTCTTGGGGAGGCCGCATCCTCTTGTCTGGCAGCCTTGGGGGAGGTGGGGAATCCCTGAGATGGTAGCTTTCCCCCCTTTTCACCTCCAACGGCTCCTGCGTTTCTTTTTTGGGCTCCTCGGTTCCTTTTGTGGGATGAAAAATGGGGGGCTTTTTTTGGGGGACCTGCGTTTCCTTCCTCCAAGAGTCTCAGGGGTGCAAAAGGAATAAAAAGGAGCCTTTTAGTTCAAGGGTGCTTCCTGCTCCAGGGCCGAAAGAGGCGGAGATTCTGGGGGGGAAAACTCCGGATCTGCCCTTTGATATGGGAGATGTTCCTTTCAACCTGTTTTACTTTATGTATATTTCATTTTTCTGCAGAAAAAAGTATATGGATTCTTAGACGGCTTGAGATGGTGGCAAGATAACAGATTAACAGAGTTGGGAGGGACCCTGAAGGTCATCTAATCCAACCTCTCCCCCCTCTCCCTCCCTCCCTCTCTCTCTCCCTCCCCCCCTCTCCCTCCCCCTCTCTCCCTCCCCCTTCCTCTCCCTCCCTCCCCCCCCTCTCTCCCTCCCTCTCCCTCTGTCTCTTTCACTCTCAGTCTCACTGTGACAACGTTTCAGTGCCTGGCTGGTGGGGCACTCAGGTAAGCCAATGCAGGGCATGGGAGGCAGCTCTGCACTCCACCGCCTTGCTTCGTGGCCACTGCACCAGTGCGTTGCTCAGCCTCCTGCCAGGTTATGGCAGCAAGCAAGGAGAAGTGGCGAAGAACAAAGATCAAAGCAAGGCCGGGAGCCCATTAAAACACAATGTGGCACTGCTCCACTCGCCCCTGGCAACTCACTCTCTCTCCCTCCCTCCCTCTAGGTGGAGAGCAGGTCATGCGTCCAGCACCAACAAAGTTGCCGATTCCCGCCAGTCAGGCAGCCAGAGAGTAAGAGGGAGACTGATTCGGCTTGATTTGGCTCTGCCTGCTCTCTTCTCTCCGCATTGCCCAGTTTTGCAAGGATTCAGCAGACTCTGCCTTGATGATGGAGTGGGAGGGGAGTTTTGTCCCATACTTTGCCTTCCAAATGTCTTCGGGGGCGCCCAGGGACTATATTTTCTGGCCACTTTGCAGAATGCATATGCATGCATGTGTCAGTGCTAGTGCTGCTGCTGCTGCTGCTGCTGCTGCTGCTGCTGCTGATTGGGATGATGCTTCTCTGAAGTGTGTGGGGTGATCTACAGCCTGACAGTCACTCCTTTTGCAATGCAGGGTTTATTTTTGTATCTTTCCAGAGAGGGAATGTGGTCGAATTTCCTTAGTTATTCCCTGGGTTTGTGGTTTGGGAAGTGGAGGTGGGGAGTGGGAGGCAGAGAGAGAGATGAGGGAGAGGGGGTGAGAGGGAGAGGGAGAGAAAAACAGAAAGATGAGAGATGAGAGGGAGACAGAGTAAAAGGAAAAGAGATGAGAGACAGAGAGAGAAAAGAGAGAGGGATGGGAGAGGGTGGTAGAGAGGGAGATAGAAAATGAGAAAGACAGAGATGAGAGAAAGATGACAGAGCGGGAGGGAGGGAGAGGGAGATAGAGAAAAAAGATGAGAGAGCGAAAGAGATGAGAGAGAGAGATAGACAGGGAGAGAGATGAGAGCAAGGAAGAAAGAGGGAGATACTTATTTCCCATAGAAAGGAAAACACGGGGAGCCACACAACCTGGGAAGGCATGGCTGGGTGGGAGTGAGTGACTTTGAGTTGGCCACGCCCACCCAGGTTGTGTGGCTCCCCGTGTTTTGTTTTCTGTGGGAAATGGGCCCAAGTGGCTCTTTGAGTGTTTAAGGTTGCAGACCCCTGGACTAGATGAATTAGAGTTATGTGGATGTAAGAAAGACACAGCATCTTCTCCTATTTTGTAGAACTTTCCTCACAGGTCTCTTGTGGATGTGTTTGCAATTTCTTACCCAGAACTTTACTTCGATCAAAGAATAAAGTCTGATTTTTTGTTTCCCAAGCCTCTGCTTAAGTTCATCTTTTTGCTCATTGTGAGCTTAAGTGTATTGCCAGACTTGACAGATGGATTAATGGGTGGGGAGCTGGGGGAGCCCTTCCAAGAAGGTCTTTAAAAGGTCCACTCCAGCTGAGAGTACTTTGCTAACAATGTTTCTCTCTGTTGAGGAATTGTTTTTAATAGCACTTAATTCTATAAAGCTGAAGAACATTCAATTAGTTATTTGTAATTTAAAGCAGGGATCCAATCTGGTTGCCACCCAGACAGCATTTCAGATGTGGATTTTTTTATTTATTTTATTTTCTTTATTTGAACTTGTATGCCGCCCCATCTCCGAAGACTCGGGACGGCTCACAACTAAAAACACAGAACAATAAATATTTAAAAAAAACATTAAACCAAACAAACCCAAATATAAAACACGACAATAAAATACATTAAAAAACCATCCCTCCCCCCAGGGTGGGGTATTGGGTTTTTTTCCTTCATAAAAAGCCTATTTGCATCTGGGAACATTAAGGATCTTTGTGGAATAATTAAAAAAAGGCAGTGGCTTTACAAAGAGAAAATGGTGATTTGTTTGAACAAGAAATACAAATTCTCTGCACCTGCTGCCCAAGGCAGGAGGTGTGTGTGTGTGTGTGTGTGTTATATATATATATATATATATATATATATATATATATATTTGTTTTCGTAGATTTTCACGGGTAAAGGTATGTAGGTCTTGGTGTATTCGGGTCTTGTCCCGTGTAAGATTGAGAATACCTTGGCAACGTTTCGACGAAATCTCATCCGTCATCTTCAGGCTGGTGTCTTCAGCTTCGTTCTCCTGGGAGAATATTATATATAATATTAAAAGATTTTAATATATTTTATTTTTGATTATAACCTGTAAGCCTCCCAGAGTTTCCTTGTAGGGGAGATATCATAGAACAGAACGGAAGGGACCTTGGAGGTCATCTAGTCCCACCTCAGGCAGGAAAGCCTTCAGACCATTTCAGACAAGATGGGCACCATAAAAATGTAACATACATAAAGACAAATACCTTATGCGTCCCTCTCTCTCTCTCTCTTCCTTGGGGGGGCAATATGGGGAGGGGGAACAATGGGGACATCCAAGCTGGGGTCCTTTTGAGGTCTCCCAGCCCCTCCCTCCCTCCCCTCAATCCCCACCTCCTCTGGTTACCCCCAACTTTTCCCCTCCCCCTAATCTTCTGCTATTCTAGGATTTGGGGTAGAATCGGGGCTCTGCCCCCCCCAAAAACAGCCACCCAAAGACCACCTCAAAGGGAGGGTCTCCACCCCCTTCACAAGAGAGGTAGATCTGGGGGGCCAATTGAGAGGAACAACTCAGAACTCCCCCCCCCCCATTCATCAGTCCACCCCTGTGGCTCCCCCTCCCCCTCCCAGGTGCTGATCAGGCAATGGGGGATTAGGTGGGGGGGGAGTCTTGGTCTGTCCCCAAATTCAGGGATTGAAACAGACATCTAGTCCAGCACTCCATGCCCAAAGAGGAAAGTCTAGCTGAGAATGGTGAAGAGAGAAAAGAAAGTGGAGGGTCCTGTCAGGGCCTGTCATGAACTCCCCTTGAGCTGCAGCCCCTCAAGATTGAAGGGATGCCCCTCCAACTTTCAGCTTCGGTCTCTGCCCCAACGCTCTCCTCCTCCTTCTGGGAAAGTCACAAAGGACTATGCCCAGAGATTGATGATGCTGCAGCAGGGAGAATTCCCATTGGTGCTTCAGCTCATTCTGGCCCCACCCAGCTCAAAAGTGCCTTGGTGGCTCAGGCTGTTAAATGCCTAGCACTTAAGTTCCAGCTGCCTACAATTACTGTAGGCTCGAATCCCACCAGGCTCAAGGTTGACTCAGCCTTCCATCCTCTCGGGGTAGGTAAATTGAGGAGCCAAGATTGTTGGGGGCAATAAGCTGACTTCGTAAAAATGCCACTTAGTAATAAGCAGGCATATGCAATGGAAGGAAGGCTATTGCTGAGCACACTGGGTTGTATTCCAAAAAAAATTGTAAGCCACCCTGAGTCTCTGGAGAAGGGCGGGATATAAGTATGAATAATAAAAAAAAAAGTTTGAGAAAAACGCTTTCTCTCCCTTGGCATACTTTCCTCCTCTGACACACGCACACACATATACACGTGTTCATTTAATGGGTAGATTCTGTCATAGGAAGAGCTGCTGCCCTAGATGACAAGTGGGGAGAGAGAGGTAGTGAGGGGAAGTTGGGGGTCACCCACAGACATCCCCCAAACAGGAGGAAAGCCCCGGAAAACCTTCAGCTAAACCAGGGAGAGGCGCAGCTTTGCTTCGGGGGAGCAAAAGGTGATTCCCCCCCTTGAAAGCAGCTCCTTCCAGTTTCCCACCCCTCCAACCCCCCCCTTTCTTTCCTTCTGTGGGTCAGGAGGACCCCCCCTCTTTTCCTCGCAAAGCCGCCCCCAACGGAGATTCTGGAGTGAAGTTTGGGCCGTTTCTCCTCTTCCCGCTCCTTTCCTCCAAGAACTTCGACCAGGGGTTGGACTAGATGACCTCCAGGGTCCCTCCCAACTCTGTTAATCTGTTATCTTGCCACCATCTCAAGCCATCTAAGAATCTATATACTTTTTTCTGCAGAAAAATGAATATATATATATAAAGTAAAACGGGTTGGAAGGAATTTCACCCCTATCAAAGGGCAGATCCGCAGCTTTTTCCAGGGGAATCTCCACCTCTTTCGACCGTGGAGCAGGAAGCGCCCCTGAACCAAAAGGCTCCTTTTCATTCCTTTTTCACCCCTGAGACTCTTGGAGGAAGGAAACGCAGGTTCCCCCCCTCAACCCCTCTTTTTCCACCCCCCAAAAGGAGCCGAGGAGCCCAGAAAAGAAATGCAGGAGCTGTTTCAGATAAATTTAATGAGTAAAAATGCAATAGAGACAACCTTAAAAACGTCTTAAAGACATATATACAAATACACACAGGAACCGGAAATGCCTCACTGAGGCACATAGAGATAGAAGACTAAAAGCAAACACAACCCCGTAACATCTCCCCTTTCTTGCTATGACCAACACTTTCTACAGATTGAGCCTGTCAGGGGGGCGTGAACATCTGCCACTCCGGGTGACGACTGGCTCTCTTATATGAACAGGGTCTCTTCGCAGTGAGAGCTTCTCCGACCTCACTAAAACCTGAGTCCAGCTCACCATTTCCTGAGACATCTAGCCTTTGGCTACTGCCAGGCACACTGACTTGCTCAGGACTTTCATCAATGTCGACTGTGCATTCTTTATTGTCCATAAGTGGGTTTGGTTTGGCGACTGGCTCTAACCCACCCACTGGGTATGAGAAGTCCGGTTGCTCAGCCACACGCAAATCCACATGATTACGCCGATAGTGCGTTCCTCCAACATCCACGAAATAGGAACCCGGTGCCACTTGTTGTAAGCAGCTACCCATTTCCCAATGGCCTGTCTGATCTCTGGGCAGTGGTCTCATCCGAATTCATTCCCCCACCTTCAGCTCTGGCAAATCTCTCACTGATTCGTCATATTTGGCCTTGGCTACCTGCTTCTTCTGTCACAGCCTTTCAGGGACCCCTTGTATCACTATTGGGTCGAGCAACTTATTTGCCATGAGTAAAGATGTCTTTAATCTCTGCGACATTAATCTTTGTGCTAGGCTACTATCCATACCTTCGGTAGGAGTATTTCTCCAATGTAAAATAGCCTTCCACGGATCTCTACTTTTGCCAAGTGCTTCCCTACATAAGTTCTTGACAATCTTTACAGCTGATGCGGCTTTACCATTCGCTTGCGGATGACGTGGCGATGAAGTAAGGTGGTCGAACTCCCACCCAGCAGCAAATTTCTGAAATTGCAGACTTACGAATTGAGGACCATTGTCTGTGATCACTACATTTGGCTGACCATAATGTGCAAACTGAATCTTACATTTCTTAATAATGGTCTCAGTTGAAGAGTCTGGAAGAAGTTCAATTTCCCAAAAGTCAGAATAGTGATCGACTATTATCAAATGCTCTTTTCCTGCATAATTAAACAAGTCCATACTAACGATCTGCCATGTTCACGATGGTATCTCATGTGACATCATAGTTTCTTTTTTTTTTAATTTTTAAAAATTATTTTTAAACAAACATACACAGAAAAAACATATGATATGCCGGTAGGTTGAAGCTCTTTTGTACATCTTTTCCATTCTCATCTATTAATTTATTTTTGTATACTCTCATATGCAATATGAGTTCCTGTTTGAGTCTCTTCACGAGTGGACCAAAAACTGCAACTGGGTGCAGTTTCGATCCATGCTCACCACTGGAGACCCCGAGCCAGCTGGCTTTGGGGTTAAAAGCACCCCGTAGAGGTGGTGAAGATGGGGGAGCTGCCAGCACAGTTGAGGAGAGCCACATCTGTTCTCCCCAGCTGGTTTTTTTCCCTTTCCTGAAGGTGGTAGCAGTGGTGGCCAGAAATGGCCACCTCAAAGAAGAACTCGAACGGAAAAGAATGTGCAGGAGGAAGCTTGAAAGAGAAAGTGTGACATACCGGGCTTGCTATTGAAAACAGCTATTAAAGGTACCTGGAATTTGAATAGCCAAAAATAATATTATCTCTAAAAGACTTTTACAGCAGCGAATGAAAGAGTCAAGAGAAAAAAATGGTTTATTTTCTTTCCTCTAATACTGATTGTTTTAAATGGTTTGGAATATTAAGAAAAGATTGATATAAGAAGTGGACATTGACTCACTTTGATGTTAATAGGCTGCTTTCAGCTGAAAATAAAGCGTCAAGTGATAAAGACTTCTGAATAAGTTCAAAGAATTCTTTTTAAAAAAGAGTCAAAGAAAGAAAATAGAGGAAGAAAAAGAGTGTAAATAGGGTGGAGTTTGGAAACAAAGGATGCCACCTGGAGTTAAATCTTATTGAGAGTGGATTTATAACAAGAGTGAAAAGAACACATCATAATTGAAACTTTGTTGCAAGCCTGTTGAAACCCCGGAAAAGCAAAAGTGAAAAAAGAAACAAGAAACAGCTTTGGACTCTCGGAGGATTCCTGGGCAGAGGATCTTAGCAAAGGATTAAAGTCATCTGGGGGTTGCTTTAAAAGGGAAAAAATCTCCTCCAGAATGTCATCACTTTTTGAAGAATTAAAAACGCTACTTAAAGACTTTAAAGAAGAGGCAAAATTGATAGAAATGGAGATCCTGAAATATAGAAAATTACAGGAAGCACCAGTCGAACAAGAAGGGTGGGACAAAGAAGAAGAAGCCATTTTCAATGATCAAATAACTTTAAACGTGATTAAGAAAAAGGGGAAAAGAGGAAAGAGAGTTAAAAGTTTAAGATTGGAGGCAACAACCAAAAAAAAATATAATCTGGGAAATAGTTATAATATCATAAAGAGTCAAAAGATAGGATTCCAGAAGGGGAAATTGAACATAAAAGGGGGAAAAATGGGAAGGGAGAAGAAGAGGGGAGAGTTGAAAAAAAGAGGAAGTGGTAAAAAATTGAATCAAGAGGTGCAACAGCAAGAAAAATACATGAAATTTAAAAGTTTTATATAACTAATTCAACAGTTAGATAATGGTTAATTTAATTTATTGAGAGGATTCTGCAAGGGTACATGAGATAAATATGGCTAAGTTAGAAATAGAAAGAAGTTAGTATTTTTTTCTTTCTCAATAAGTAAAGGAGGTAAAGAAGGAAAGAGAATAAAGCCTTTAATAATTTAAAGAGAGAGTACGAAAATTATAAGAAGTGTGGAATGTTTTAATATTGTCTTTTTGATGATGAAATATAGTGATATGGATGTGAAATGGTAATAAAATGGAAATATTTTAAATAGAAATGAATGAATGAGATGAATATTAACATTAATGGCTGAATTGAATTTGAAAAGAAATAATTACTTTAATTACTATTGTTATATATATGCATAACTTTCTTTTTATTTTTTTTCTTGTAAAGAATTTAATGGATATTTGTAGGAATGTACCAAGCAGATCCTGATTAATAATGGTTAGATGATATAAAATAGAGGGTAATAGAGGTAATAATGGTAAAGGTGAAATATAAAAGTTAAACAATAATTGGTTAGAAGAAACAGAGGTGTTATCCTTCAGGGTAGTAATTACAGGGTAAAATATGTTTTATAAGATAATATAAGATTCTAAACAAGACAGACAAAAGTGTAATAATATTGACTGGCAAGATACTGAAAATTGGAAAAAGAAATGCAACTAATGAAATGATGGAATGATGAAATAATTGAAATAAGATTATAGAAGCCAGAGAAAGGGGGGAAATTATGGAAAATAGTGGAATCTGTTATGACAAATGGAATAGAATAAACAAAATGAGTGTATAATTGAAGTTATATTTGTATGGAGAAGGGAGGGTCCGGTAGCATACTGTTCTCAAAAAAAGAATTTTTTGTTTTTTATATTTGTTTGTATGTATTTGTTTACCAGGAATGGTTTTGGGATGATAATATGAAGTGTTCTAAGATAAATTAATTTAAAAATATGGAATATTTTGCATCATAGTTTCTCTTTGTTGCCAATATGTGTATTCATTGCAGATAGAACAGTTGCTGACGAAGTCCTTAACCTCACCTCGCATATTTGGCCAATACAAAGTATTGCTGGCTTGTCTATAGCATGCCTCCCCGCCAATGTGGCTCGAATGAATGTGCAATAACATAGCCAGTCTCAATGACCTTGGCACTATGACTCTTGAACCCTTGTACAAGATGCCATTTTGTACAGTGATCTCATCTCTAAAGGACCAATATTCCCTCACTATTATGGGAACTGCCTCTTTCTCATCTGGCCACTCCCTCAGCACAATATCCTTCAATGTTTGTAAGGCCACGTCTGTATCCGTATGTTGCCTCAACTGATGTAACCGTCACTGTTTCGTAACATTAAGATAATCAGCTTGGTTGATTTCAGCAAAGAAGATTTGTTCCTGTCGCAACCAGCAAACCATCTGATATTCACATTCTCCTCCCGAGGCCACCTGATCTACTGTGGCTCTACTCAAAGTATCGCTGATATACATTTCACGTCCTGACTTGAAAACAATGTTGAGATTATAATGCTGAAGGCTGAGCATCATGCTTTGCAAGCGCTTAGGAGCACACAAAAGGGGCTTCTTAAATATGGCTATTAGTGGCTTATGATCTGTTTCAGCTATGATTGCATGTCTGCCATAAAGATAGTAATGAAAATGCTGGCAAGCAAATACAATACTTAAACATTCTTTCTCAATCTGCGCGTAATTCAGCTCTGCTGGCGAAAGAGCCCTGGACGCATATGCAACCAGCTGACCTTCTTGCAACAAACAACATCCCAGACCATTCTTGCTTGAGTCATTTTGAATAGTAACTGTCTTTGTGACATCGTAGTATTTTAACACCGGGGCAGTAGTAACCAAGCATTTTATCTCTTGTACTGCCTGGTCATGTTTAGGAAGCCAGTGCCAAACCGCATCTTTGTCCAACAAACGTCTCAATGGTTGGCACACTTCAGACAGGTGTGGCAAAAATTTTGCTACATATGTAACGAAGCCAATAAATCTCTGCACTGCTTTGGCATTGGTATGATGTCCATAACCTTGTCCTGCTTTTAAGCCTCCACTTCTGCCTCACCTGCCTCACAATAGTGCTATTAGCTTTCCATCATGGTCATGCTCCACATCGTCATCTGTTTTGCCACACCCAACTATAAGAATGTCATCAGCTATTGGCTCAATTCCGCTAAGGCCGCTTAATAGTTCATGCTGCTTTCTTTGATACACCTCTGGCGCTACGGAGACACCAAAGGGCAGCTTGAGCCATCTCTTTCTGCCCAAAAGAGTCCAGAATGTAGTCATGTAACTGCTCTCTTCATCCAGTTTACACTGTAAGAAGGCATCTCTAGCACCAACAAGCGTGAAAACCCGTGCTTTGGGCTGCTTGTTCAAAACATCCTCTAACGTTGGCATTAGATAATGTGATCATTTCAAAGCCATATTCAGAAACTTAGGATCAATACAGATTCGGATTTTCTCCGGCTTCCTAATCACAACCATGTTACTTATCCAGTCAGTCGGCTCAGATACTGAAATAATGTGTCCTTCTGCTTTGTACTTATCTAATTAGGGCCTTGGTGGCCCAGGCTGTTAAATGCCTGCACTTAAGATCCAGCTGTCTACAATTATTGTAGGCTCGAATCCCACCAGCTCAAGGTTGACTCAGCCTTCCATCCTCTCGGGGTAGGTAAATTGAGGACCCAAGATTGTTGGGGGCAATAAGCTGACTTTGTAAAAATGCCGATTAGTAATAAGCAGGCATATACAATGGAATGAAGGCTATTGCTGAGCACACTGGGTTGTATCCCAAAAAATTGTAAACCGCCCTGAGTCTTCGGAGAAGGGCGTAATAAAAATAAAATTGTGCTTTGACCTGCGACTTGATAGCTATGGGGACATTACGTGGGGCACTTTGTACTGGGGGGATAGTAGGATCAAGTTGAAAATGAACCTCTCCTGGAACAGATACAATAGGGCCCTCAAACACCTCCTCATAAACTTGGAGGACTTGATGTTTCATCAGTGGCCTCTCCAGGGATTTGGAGAAATGAGTTTCAACATTATGTAACTCCCTTGGAATGGTAAATCGCATTAGTCCCAAGTGCTCATACGTTGAGCCTGACAATAATGGCTTCTGATCAACGTCCACAATCTCAAATTCCAATTTATGAGTGCCCCCACGTATGCTACACTCTGTTTGAAATAGGCCCAAAGAGTCCATCAGTTCCCCAGAATATAACTTCAGTTTGGTACTACTAGGCTGAAGGGGTATCTTGGGTGCCAATTTCCTTTTATCCTTTAGACTCATCACATCACATGTTGCCCCCGAGTCCAACTGACAAGGTTGAACTGTATCATTAAATTTAAGATTTATAAACCACCTTTTGCCTTTTGCGTGTACCGCACCCACAGTCTTTCATATAAACCACATCAGTGGTAAACAATGATGCATCCTCTGAATCAACCGTTTGCTCCATCATATACAGCTTCCTTACTGCTACTTTCCGTGATGAACACACCCCAGCAAAATGATTCAGCCTCCCACACACTGTACAGTTCTTGCCGGCAACTCCTCAGTGTGGAAGCTACATTAATACAGCTGGTCTGTTTATCTCGCTCCAAAGCCCTCAACCATTTTTTTTAATTACATTTATATGCCGCCCTTCTCCGAAGACTCAGGGCGGCTTACAATTTTTGGGATACAAAATGCGCTCAGCAATAGCCTTCATTCCATTGTATATGCCTGCTTATTACTAAGCGGCATTTTTACAAAGTCAGCTTATTGCCCCAACAATCTTGGGTCCTCAATTTACCTACCCCGAGAGGATGGAAGGCTGAGTCAACCTTGAGCCTGGTGGGATTCGAGCCTGCAGTAATTGCAGGCAGCTGGAACTTAAGTGCTAGGCATTTAACAGCCTGCACCACCAAGGCTCATTTATCTGTAAGTTCTGTAGTCCGACATATTTCTATTGCTGTTTGTAGGCTTAAACTATGTTCCTTCAGTATGCGGCGGAATGTGCTTTCACTGGCAATGCCTAAAACTATTTTATCCCGAATAAGTTCATCTCTCAGGGGACCATAATTACAGCTTGCTGCCCTTTCTTTTAACCATGTAACAAAGGTTGCCTCTCCTTCTTCTTGCTTGCAGCTGCCAAAAAGATATCTTTCATATATAACATTCTTATGAGGTCTAAAAAAAGCTTCGAATGCATCCAAAATAGCCTTAGTATCACTCTTCTGTTCCTCCGTAAGGGGTAAACTGTGTTTATAAACATGAAGGCATTCTGCACCCATCAATCTTCTTAATGTAGCGGCCTGTACTGGTGGCCAGCTTATCATGCTCGGCTTTGAGGGCAGAACCACTTCTGACACCATGTTTCAGATAAGTTTAATGAGTAAAAATGCAATAGAGACAACCTTAAAAATGTCTTAAAGACATATATAAAAAATACACACAGGAACCGGAAATGCCTCACTGAGGCACATAGAGATAAAAGACTAAAAACAAACACAACCCCGTAACAGGAGCCGCTGGAGGTGAAAAGGGGGGAAAGCCCCCCTGAGGCTGCCGGACAAGAGCCGCAGGCAAAGCGACGCCTGGCTGGGCTTGGAGGGCAGGAGAAATTTTGTCTCTCGCCTTGGAAGCCTGGATGGCCGCGGGGTTGCCAAAGGCGGCAGAGACCTGGGATGCAGCCTCCCCAAGAGAGCCAGCCAGAGGGAAAGAGGGGATGGAGGGGATCAGGGGGATGGAGAGAAGAAGAGGTTTTCTCTGAAGGGAATCCCAGGAAGCTGTGGCTTCAGCCCTGACCGCCTCCTCAGAGGACAAAACGCCCCCAAAATGAGCCTCTGGATCACCACATGCAGCAAAAACGGCAGGAAAATCCTTGGTTTGCCCGGCTCCTTTCCCGGCTGCCCCAGGAGAGGATTTGGGGGGCTGCCCCAGAGGAGAGAGAAGGGGCCAAGCTCCCCTCCAAAGCCCCGGAAGACAAGAAGCAACGGCTGGAGAGTCTCCGGGGAGAGAAGAAGCAACTGGAGAGAAACTGCCTGACAGGGAGGACAATCAGCCAGTGGGACTCCTTGCTACCAGAAGTTGTGAGAGATCTGTCACTGGAGGCCCTGAAAAAGAGACTGGGCAGCCCCTTGTCTGGAATGCTGGAGGTTATCCTGCCTGAGCAGGGGCTGGACTAGAAGACCTCCCAGGTCCCTTCCAGCTCTGTTCTGTTCTAACTGCAGGCTGTTCTCGGTTCTGCCAGTCAATCAACCTCCTTTCTTAAGCAGCCTCCATTTTCTTTCCTTCTTGGACCTGATTTTCCGACACTTTCATGGGATAAAATAGGAACCCATGACTGGCAGGTGCAGCTGAAGAGACTGAATGTGGGGGAATCATGCAGCTGCTGCCCAAAGGAAGCGGGAGACACTGAGACAAACTTGTACTTTTATATCAATATAAATGTATTTAACAGTCGGAGCAGAGAAGACAGTCAGGAACATCCTGAGGTAAATCTCAAACAGCCAAGAGAAGAAAAAGGCCAGAAAAACAGAAACGCCTCCTTTCTACCCACGGCACCCAATCAGAGTGACGATCCCCTCAGGCGGGAGCCCACCCTCACTCAAACTGGATGTTTGGGACCTTTGTGGGCTTTGCTTCTCCAGCCATTAAATGGGATGTTTTCACATTTAAAGTGTTCAAAAGAAAAAGACTCAAAATGATTTTGCTTTTGTCCATTAGACTGAATTGTCAGGCTGGAATGTTTTTTTTTTAAATCTTGCACTGTGATAAAAAGAAGTCAACATCTTTTTTCCCTTTTTTCTCTTGTACCTCAGACTTTCTTTTCCCCTCTTTCTCTTTCCCTTAATTTCCTATTTCTACTTTTCTTTCTGTTTTGTATAATAAACAAATAGATAAGATCTTGAGACTCCAGACAGAATGCAGAAAAGAGCAACGAAGATGGAGGCTAAAAGATATTTTTAAAAAAGGTTGCTGGAACTGGGTGTGTCTGGTCTGAGTAAAAGAAGGACGAGGGGAGACATGGTGGCATCTTCCTATATCTCAGGGATTTCCACAAAGAAGATTTCTCTTTTCTCTCCTCCCCCTAAATAAATATAGAAGCGGACCTAAATGAAAGAGGCGGAATTACACTTTATAGGTAAGAAATAACCAAAATGCTCTAGAAACACCACAGAAGAAAGACGAAAACCTCCCTGGAAGCATTTGGGTTCATATAAAAGGGGGGAAAGCACAGACGTCGAAGCCTTTGTCTGACAGGGAACCATGGGGAGGGTCCTCTCCCCCTACTCCCAAGCCCACCATCACCACCCTCTCCCTTCCCCCACCCATGCACTCCTCTTTCCCGCCCTTTCTACCATCCTGGCCCTTTGCCCTGAATCCACCAGGGGATGCCTTCCGCCAAGGGAAGGGAACTCCAGGCGCTTCTGCATTGGGCCACTGGAATGTCACGGCTGCCTTCCCAGAGAAGGAAGTGACATCACTGAGCCTTGCCACTCTAGGACGCTGAACTCGATGTCCTCAACCGTGGAGCTGCTGCAGAAGTTGGGGAGGCTGCGGGAGAGTCTGATGGGAGGACATCCAGACTTGCCCTGGGTGAGTGGGTGGGGGCTCTTCCCAGGTCCCATGGTCCCCAGCTGCCCTCTCCAAGTGAAGGGGGGAGGGAAGGGTGGCCCTGGCCGAGGCCCAGCAGGAGAGGAGAGAAGCTGGGCAGGGAGGAGGAGGAGGCGGCAGGATTCTCACCAGGCACCCGAGTGCCCGGTCCTGTCTCTGGATGGGGAGAGAAGCGGGGGGGCTGCCTCTGTAGCTGCCTCCTTCCCATCCTTCTTGGGGGGGGCTGGGCCCAAGCTCAGAGGAGCCGCTTGGGGCTCCCAGCAGTTTGGGGGAAGAGGGTCCAGGGGTTGAATCTCCCTTTCTGATCCTGGGCATCAGTTTTTCTCTCCCTCCCAGATCCAGAACCTCAGAGCCCTCCGTAGACTTTGCAAGCCAGGATTTCCTCTGAGGGGGAAGGAAGGAAGGAAGGAAAGAAGGAAGGAAGGAAAGAAGGAAGGACCAGCAGGGATCCGTCCTGCGGCCCCAGAACTGGTCCTGTGAAGGAAGAGGCTCCTGGAGACCCCCCAGAGTCCCTGGAGCCCTTTGGAGCTGCTCTGCTGGAGAGAGGAAGGATGGAGACAACCCCTTTGGCCAAGGAGGGGAGCAGAAAAGGCCCCGCGGCTCTTCAGCCTGGGACCTGTGTGGAGAGCTGGACCAGAACCGGGCAGAAGGTCCTGCAGGAGGGAACCATCCTCCCTTCAGAAGTTCCTCCCTGGACCTCCATCCAATCCCAGGAGGCTGAGGGTCCCCGAGGACTTTGCAGCCGACTCCATGACTTGTGCAGGCGATGGCTGAGGCCAGGAAAGCACAGCAAAGCCCAGATGCTGGACCTGGTGGTTCTGGAGCGGTTCCTGGCTCTCCTGCCCCCAGAGATGGAGGGCTGGGTGCGGGAGTGTGGAGCAGAGACCAGCTCCCAGGCGGTGGCCCTGGCGGAAGGCTTCCTGCTGAGCCAGGCAGAGAAGCAGAAGGAGCAGCTCCAGTGGCAGGTGGGAGACTTTAGGGAGCTGGGAAAGGAATAAGTAGAGTGTTTGAATGTTTCACCCTTTCTTCTCAAACTTCTCCCACGTTCATAATACAGGTGAAACTCAAAAAATTAGAATATCGTGCAAAAGTTCATTTATTTCCATAGTGCAACTTAAAAGGTGAAACTAATATATGAGATAGACTCATTACATTAAAAACAAGATAGTTCAAGCCATGATTTGTCATAATTGTGATGATTATGGCTTACAGCTCATGAAAACCCCAAACCCACAATCTCAGAAAATTGGAATATGACATGTAATCAATAAAACAAGGATTGTACATAGAACAATATCGGACCTCTGAAAACTATAAGCATACATATGTACTCAGTACTTGGTTTGGGCCCCTTTTGCAGCAATTACTGCCTCAATGCGGCATGGCATGGAAGCTATCAGCCTGTGGCACTGCTGAGGTGTTATGGAAGACCATGATGCTTCAATAGCGGCCTTCAGCTCTTCTGCATTGTTTGGTCAGGTGCCAAGTCCTGTTGGAAAATGAAGTCAGCATCCCCATAAAGCTCGTCTGTGGAAGGAAGCATGAAGTGCTCCAAAATCTCCTGGTAGATGGCTGCGTTGACCCTGGACTTAATGAAGTACAGTGGACCAACACCAGCAGATGACATGGCTCCCCAAATCAACACAGACTGTGGAAACTTCACACTGGACTTCAAGCATCTTGCAGTGTGTGCCTCTCCATTCTTCCTCCATACTCTGGGTCCTTGGTTTCCAAATGAGATGCAAATGTTGCTCTCATCGGAAAAGACGACCTTGGACCACTGAGCAACAGACCATGTCTGTTTTTCTTTAGCCCAGGTAAGACGCTTCTGATGACATTCAAAGCCCATGTCCAGGATCCGTCTGTTCCGCTCTTGATGCACTGACTCCAGCCTCAGTCCACTCCTTGTGAAAGTCCCCAACATTTTTGAATGGCCTTTTCCTGACAATCCTCTCCAGGCTGCGGTCATCCCTGCTGCTTGTGCACTTTTTTCTTCCACCTTTTTCCCTTCCACATAACTTTCTATTAATGTGCTTTGATACAGCACTTTGGGAACATCCATCTTCTTTTGCAATTACCTTTTGAGGCTTTCCCTCCTTATGGAGGGTGTCAATGATGGTTTTCTGCACAACAGTCAGCAGTCTTTCCCGTGATTGTGATTCCTACTGAACCAGACTGAGAGACCATTTAAAGGCTCAGGAAGCCTTTGCAGGTGTTATGGCTTAATTAGCTAATTAGAGTGGGACACTTTGAGCCTACAATAATGTACCTTTTCACAATATTCTAATTTTCTGAGATTGTGGATTTGGGGTTTTCATGAGCTGTAAGCCATAATCATCACAATTATGACAAATCATAGCATGACCTATCTTGTTTTGCATGTAATAGGTCTATCTCATATATTAGTTTCACCTTTTAAGTTGCATTACGGAAATAAATGAACTTTTGCACGATATTCTAATTTTTCGAGTTTCACCTGTATGTGGCAATTCTCCAGTTCTGGTAGGACATTGTTGCATTGTTTTCTCACTCAGACATATGGATGGATATTGGGGCCCTTGAGGTTGTGTTCCGAATATAAGAATCATAAGACTTTTGTGTCGTTTGACGTACATTAATTTTGCTTCTTTCTTCCTTCCTCCTATCTGAAGTGCTGCACTGTGGAGATCAGAGATCCTGAGGGAAAGAAGAACCCATCAAATCCCCCTCAGGAGCTGTTTTTCAGGAGGATCCTTTGGGAAGACCAAAGTCAGGACACCTCAGGAGGTAACGGAAGATCCTCTGATTCCCCATCTGTCTTCCCTTTACTCTCTCTTCTCTCCTATAGAATACCTCCTCCTATTTCGTTAATTATGCATTTTGAAATTATTTATTCCTTACAGAGAAACAAAGAATGAAGCTTTCTGGTTTTTATAATGGTGATCAAACAGTGGTTGGACCTCCAAATCAAGTAAGAAAGGGAAAAGATATTAGATTTGTATTCTCCCTTCAGGAAGTGAAGTGGGTGTACAGAGGGCTCTCTCCTTCTATTTTCCCCCCTTGTTTGGCCTGGATTATTTTTGTGTTCTTCCCCAACATGAAGAGCAGAATTGTAGGTTCAAATTGCTGTCAGCTAGCATAGCTTCCTCTGGTTATCTTGTTCTGGTAGGTTCTCCTCCAACTTTGAGTTTAGAAGAAGCAATTTTTTAAAAGTCCTTGAAGAAATAGGAATAAACGTATCACAGTGGCAGGAACTGCTAGAGATCAATTTTTTTGGTAATTCTTTGACTTGGAATTGTGCAAGACTAATGAAAAATAAATAAATACTCACATTGCCACATAACCATTTTTAAAAAGCCTTATTTATAACCTATAGTTCAAAAATAAGCAAATCATATTAAAAAATAAAGCAGACTATTAAAATCCAGAGGGAGTGTCCATGTTGAGCATGTAATCATAGTACTTTGGGCTACAAAATAATTTCCAATCCTCTGATTTGCACCACGATTAGGAGATTCTGGGTTTTTTTTTTGGCAATTGTAGCATAGTGCTGACTCACATTTAAGTGGTTGTCCACTAGGACTCCAAGATCCCTGTTGCACTTAGTTTTGTTGAGCCAGGTATCACTTATTCTATGCCAGTGCATTTGTTTTTTTCTTTCCTAAATGTAGAACCTTACACTTCCCACTGTTGATTTTGTTTTTTAAAATGGGGCCCAATCTGTCGATTCTTCTATATCTCGAGGTTCTCTTCTGGAGTGTTGGTATTCCTGTCAATCTGGTCTTGTCTGCAAATTTGATGAGTTCCCTTTCTATCCTTTTGTGTAAATCAATGATGACAATGGACAGATCTTGCAATCCTCCTGTTCTTTTTTCATGTCCAGGAGGGTCTTGTGTCCTTTGAGGAAGTGGCTGTGTATTTCTCTGAGGAGGAATGGTCTCAGCTAGATCCTGACCAGAAAGCGCTGCATTCAGAAGTCATGCTTGAAAACCATAGGAACGTGGTCTCTCTGGGTAAGAGTTTTCTAGTCTGCAATCAGAGAGTTCAAGAAGACAGATTATAGTTAGTTTTAGATTTAAAAACCACTAATCAGATATTGCTTCCTGGGAAGTAGAAGGAAAAGATCTACCCTTCACATGCTCCAAAGAAGGAAAGAGTCAGTGTCTCTTTCCTTAGATACTTTTTGTGCCATTTCTTATCTGTATTTTCCCATTTCTACTTGAACTTATCTGTGGAGGCTGAAAAGAACAAGGTGTGCTTTTATGTGTCCTCTGGAGGTCCTGTGAGAGGAGTGTGTTGTCATTTTTCCTCTGAAACCTCCCCAAATTATGTGAGAACAGAACTTTCATGCTCAGGCCATGGAAGATCACTCTCCCAATCTAATTCAAGAACAAAAGCCTTGTTCTGTCTTTAACTTAACTTTCTGGTTGAATATAAAGACAGTTAGATAAACTCCACAAAGGCTTCCATACAAAGTTTCTTTATTGGATTGTAATAGGCATCCTCAACAAATAACTCACAGTTACGTTGAGATTCATCTAATATCCAATCTTTGCTTAGTCATCTTCATAGTGTGAAAATATAGTTATCTTCATCCCATAACGATGGAGCAAAGGGAAAGACACCAGCACAATGCTGGGGTCCAAGCAAGAATAAAGGAAACTCCCTCAATCCAACCAAGGGTCAATTCAGTGACCAATCAGGATTACAGATGTGAGCACATGACATGAACTACATTTCCCATAAGGCATTAACTACATTTTCCATGAGGCATTCCCTTAAGGGGACAGCTCCCAATTCCCAAACACCTATATACTGTCTGGACAGCACAAGCCTCATGCAGTGTGACTCAGAGCATCCAAGGTATAGGTAATCTCCAAGTTACGACAGTTCACTTAGCAACCATTCCAAGTTACGATCAACCCTCTTCCAAGTACTTGAGACCCAGTCCCCTCTTCCTTTTCAAAGACTTTTGTCCTGGATCTCGTGCAGTCCTCCGTTCTTAAAAGAACACAGGCCTAAAGTACTGCAGTGTGAGATCGCAAAAGATTAGTAGCCTGAGATCTTGGACTACTGGTCTCGTGTGATCTTGTACTAAAGTACTTTAGGCCTCCGTTCTCTGCAAAGCGATGCCTGTACCAGTTCTGGCCAAAGAGCTCTTGCAAGCCGATGGGACTTTGGGGCAGTGAAATAGCCATTCTGAAAGCATCCCACCCTTTCCAGTCTCAGCACGAAGAGCATTTACAAGGCAATGGGACGCTTTAAGCAAGGGATTTATCTCCAAAATCTCATAGTTGGAATCGAGGAACAGGCCAAATGAGGGTCCCACCCGACAGACAGACTCCATGGAGCAGCTGCTCCAAGGTAAACCGGGGAAGAAGGAGCTTGTTTAAAAAAAAATTCAGTTTTCACAGGTCTCAGCCACCCCAATAAATCTTATGTTTTCTCCTAATTCCTCCTTGGATATTTCCCCTGATTATTCCTTAACTCAAAACTGATTCTGAGTGAGATTTGCATATATATATAGATAATTGTAAAGAAAGATGTTTTCTAGATATTTTCAAAGCTTTCATGACTCATGAATATAGAAATCACACCATTGTAGGCATGCATACATACAGGCTATTGGTATTTTCGGAGAAAGTCAGAAGGAAATTCACTTGACTTTGTATACATTGATATTTTCTGTAACCTTATTGTCATTTTCATTTCCCTTTTGCTTTGAAGGTAATAATGGGCAGGAGAATCAAGATTCCTGTGAACTGTTCCAAGTGATCAGCGCTGAAGATGGAACAGAGAAGTTTGGAATTCGAATGGAATTCGAAAGCCATGAGAGAAAAAAGAATTGCAACCAGGAAAGCTCATCTTCCACTGATCCGCTGATGCAAGACTTTCTTGCCCAAGAAGAGAAAACAAGGAAAAAATATACTGGAAAAAGTGTGAAACTAATCAAAGGTAAAGTACAAGTAAATGAACACTATTTAACCCAAAACAAAGGAGAAGATGCTATAAGAAGACACAGTGGACAAAATTACAATGGGACATTCATTCTTTCTCTTGGGAATAACTTCCTTACATCTCAAAAAGTGATTGACACAAAAGAGAAGCCTTATAAATGTTTGGAATGTGGAAAATGTTTTAGAACAAGTGGGCACCTTACTCTCCATAAAAGGATCCACACAGGGGAGAAACCATATAAATGCATTGAGTGTGGGAAGACCTTTGCTCAAAGAGGTCATCTTATTTCCCATAAGATGATCCACACAGGGGAGAAGCCGTATAAATGCATGGAGTGTGAAAAGACCTTTGCTCATAGTAGTGGCCTTAGAAGTCACAAAAATGTGCACACAGGAGAGAAACCATTTAAATGCATGGAGTGTGGAAAGACATTTACTCGTGGCAGTGGACTTAGAAGCCACAAAAAGCTCCACACAGGAGAGAAGCCTTATAAATGTTTGGAATGTGGAAAATGTTTTAGAACAAGCAGGCAACTTACTATCCATAACAGGATCCACACAGGGGAGAAACCATATAAATGCATGGAGTGTGGAAAGACATTTGCTCAAAGTGGTCATCTTATTTCCCATAAGATGATCCACACAGGGGAGAAGCCGTATAAATGCATGGAGTGTGGGAAGACCTTTGCTCATAGTAGTGGCCTTAGAAGCCACAAAAAGCTCCACACAGGAGATAAACCATTTAAATGCATGGAGTGTGGAAAGACGTTTACTCATGGCAATGGACTTAGAAGCCACAAAAAGCTCCACACAGGAGAGAGACCATTTAAATGCATGGAATGTGGAAAATGTTTCAGAACAAGCAGGCAACTTACTATCCATAAAAGGATCCACACAGGGGAGAAACCATATAAATGCATGGAGTGTGGAAAGACCTTTACTCTGAGCAGTACACTTACTTCCCATAAGATGATCCACACAGGGGAGAAACCATATAAATGCATAGAGTGTGGAAAGACCTTTACTCTGAGCAGTACACTTATTTCCCATAAAAGGATTCACACAGGGGAGAAACCATATAAATGCATGGAGTGTGGAAAGACCTTTGCTCGGAGCAGTGACCTTAGAAGCCACAAAAAGCTGCACACAGGAGAGAAACCATTTAAATGCATGGAGTGTGGAAAGACGTTTACTCATAGCAGTGGACTCAGAAGCCACAAAAAGCTCCACACAGGACAGAAGCCTTATAAATGTTTGGAATGTGGAAAATGTTTTAGAACAAGCAGGCAACTTACTATCCATAAAAGGATCCACACAGGGGAGAAACCATATAAATGCATGGAGTGTGGAAAGACCTTTACTCGGAGTAGTACACTTACTTCCCATAAGATGATCCACACAGGGGAGAAGCCATATAAATGCATGGAGTGTGGAAAGTCCTTTACTCAAAGAGGTCATTTTATTTCCCATAAAATGATCCATACAGGGGAGAAGCCATTTAAGTGCATGGAGTGTGGAAAGACATTTACTCATGGCAGTGGACTTACTATCCATAAAAGGATCCACACAGGGGAGAAACCATATGAATGCATAGAGTGTGGAAAGACATTTGCTCGAAGAGGTCATCTTATTTCCCATAAGATGATCCACACAGGGGATAAGCCATATAAGTGCATGGAGTGTGGAAAGGCCTTTGCTCAAAGAGGTCATCTTATTTCCCATAAAATTATCCATACAGGGGAGAAGCCATATAAATGCATGGAATGTGGAAAGACCTTTGCTGAAAAACGTAATCTTATTTCCCATAAGATAATCCACACAGGGGAGAAACCGTATAAATGCATGGAGTGTGGAAAGACCTTTACTCGAAGAACTCATCTTATTTCTCATAAGATGAGCCACACAAAGGATAAGCCGTATAAATGCATGGAGTGTGACAGTGGAGTTAGAAGCCACAAAGAGCTCCACACAGGAGAGAAGCCATATAAATGCATGGAATGTGGAAAGACCTTTGCTCATAGATGAAATCTTATTTCCCATTAGAAACTAGGTGATGAAAGTTTATTATGTAAGAATTAAATACAAAGAGGGTTGACAATTAGAAACAAGTTGATATAATTAATGGAACTATAAATAAGCTAAATTCAGTTAAAATTATTTTCTTACACTATCATCATTTTAACTAGTATATATGTTGATATTTCTGTTTGTTTTTTCTTTTACTTTTTCATATATGATATGCCCTGAAAATGTACTGTATTCAAAATGTTTATGAATAAAAATAAAACATATACTCAAAAAAAATAGATGCATGGAATGTGGAAAGAGTTTTGCTCAGAATGGTCATCTTGTCATAAAATGATCCACGTTCAGAGAAACTATATAGCCATAGCAATTCCACTTAGACTTATATACCACTCCACAATGCTTTACCACACTCTCTGAGCAGGTTACAAAGTCAGCATATTTTCCCCAGCAATCTGGGTCCTCATTTTAGCAACCTCAGAAGGATGATTCAACCATGAGTCGGTCAAGATTGAACTCCTGGCTGTGGACAATTAGCCTGTAGTACTGCCTTCTAATCGACCACGTCAATATAGACCACATCTGTAATACTGTATTCTAACCACTGACCTACCATATCTCTATAAATTTGTATGTGTATGCATATTGTGCCTTTCTGATCCAAATGAGACAAGGTTGAATCCAACAAAACGAAATTTAATGTGGACAAAAGAAAGATTTTACACCTGGGCAGGAAAAACTGATTACAGGAAACCTGGCTCAAAGACAATAACTGTGAGAGGAACCTTGGGAGTCCGAATGGATGATCACTTAAACATGAGTCATGTGTGTCAAACAAGATAATATAATCCTTGATTGTATAAACAGAGGCATAAGAAATCACATGAAGTATTACTACCGTTTTATAAAGCCTTAGTAAGTTCTTCTCATCCTTCCTATTACCCATCTCTTCCAACTTATGACTTTAGAATTTACATTGTTTTATTTGTTCCCTGGTATGATTTGATTATTAGTAACCTATGACTGTCATTAAGTGTTGTATCTTGTGATTCTTGATGAATGTATTTTATTTTTTCTTTATGTACATTGAGAGCTTATGCTCCAAAGACAAATTTCTTGTGTGTCCAATCATACTTGGCCAATAAAGAATTCTATCCAATTGCAGCAGAAGAGATTATCTGGAGCTTAGTTCAACTCTGGGTCCTTGGGGGCTTCTGAGCTTGGTTGTTTCCTTGGAGACATTGAACTACCCAACTAGGTAACTGGGTCAGATAAATTTCCTCCATCCCTGAATTTTGGACACACAGCAGAAGGTGGAATGTGTGCTCCTCTCCCCAAGGGGGAACTGCCATTTTCTGGGGGTTCAGAGGGGAGGAAGGAGAAGTTGCTTGTACCAGGTGGATGTCGTGAACGACAAAGAATCCAGTTGATGAAGATTGGGAGAGGGGGGGAGAAGGTGAGGGAAATGGACAAACCTTGGGGTCAGTTGAGGAAGATGGGAAGATGGATTTTGTAGTCCTGGGGCAGGCATTTGAAAGAGGATGTAGTCCACAGAAGAGAATATCTGGAAGTTGGGTTAAACTCGGGTCGTTGGGGGACCTCGGTGCTTGGTTTGCTTGGAGACATTTCATTACCCAGCTAGGTAACATCCTCAGTGCAAAGGAGAGAGGGGATGAGCTGCCTGTTTGGATGCCCTGCCAGAGATTGTGGGGTTCCCTCCTGGATGGTTCCTTGATTGGAGGATTGTTTTCTGCCTGTTCGTTTCTCTGATGCTGATCCCTGCTTATCTATTGGCTGTTGGAGGGGAGGTGTGTCTTTTTCATCTCCTTCCTAGGTTTTTTTATTGTGTAAATGTGATTTATCTCTCTGCATCTATTGAAAACCAGGGATTGACCTTTTAGGGTTACTGGATAAGGAACTTGAAATAAAAATTGGAACTTTATTACTGTACAAGCTGAGTGCAGGCAGAATTCTTGGTGTGCAAAACTGGGAATATACCTCCATCCGCAAGATTGAAAGTGGATGGATGGAAGAAATGAGGGATTGGGCTGAGAGGGCGAGATGAACTGTTTGGACCAGAGAAAAGAAAAGATCCAGCTGTGTTCCAGCTACCTGGAAACCACTTCTGGACTTTGTGCTTGAGGCAGAAGGAGGGGAAACCTCTATAGGATTTGCTGATTAGGATTGCTTGTTACAGAAATGTACCAAATTTACTAAGAATGAACAGTAGAAGGAAGAATTGAGGCTGAAATTTCACTTTGTATAGTGCTTCCTTTTCCCATTTCCCTACGACCTTTATTTTCTATTTCACTCCATGAGAATCTACATAAAAAATAACAAAAAGGAGCCTTTTGTTTTAGGGGCACTTTCTCTTCCGCATCCGAAATATCCAGAATCCTGGGGGAAAAACTCATCCGGATTCCACAAATATATCTGCACGTTTCTATTGGCAAAAATTTTTCCGAAACGCTAGTTGATGTTTTTCTCTGCTGAAAGACAGAAATACCTGGCAATGATGGCAAAGAGGTGGAAGTTTTCCAAGGAAAGGAGCGGGAAGCGGAGGAGAAACGGCCCAACGGGATTCCGTGATCCTCCCTCGGGGCCCTGGGTGTGCAAGAAAAAGGGGGACCCTAATTACTGACCCACAGAAGGAGGGCGGTTCCTGGACATGAGGGGTCGATGGGGGGGAATCGGAAGGAGCCGGTTCATCCATACATTCAGAGCAAGGGAGACGCGTGTTTCAAGGAGGGAAACAGCGTTTTTCTCCCGTGAAGTGAAGCGGTGATTTTCCCGAGAGAGCCAAGCAGAGGATTCCCCCAGGGAAGGGAGGGGGGCGCTGGGAAGAGGATCCTGCTGGAGTACGAGGGATCCCTGCAGATCTTCTCCGCCTCTTCCTGACTTAGCTGAGGGTTTTCCGGGGCTTCCCTTCGGATTGGGGGGGGTGTCTGTCTGTGACCCCCAAGTCTTCCCTGCTATGGGGGGCCCCTCCCGCTTTTCCTCCAGCACAGAAACTCTTCCCACCGCAGGAATCTCCGAAGTGAACGCGGGGGGGGGGGAATCTCCTAATATAATATATTTAAGTGTATATACAGGTGAAACTCGAAAAATTAGAATATCGTGCAAAAGTTCATTTATTTCTGTAATGCAACTGTAATGCCGGCATCGAATACCTATCTCCATTCTCACTATCTCCATTCCTCCCACCTTAGGAATGTGGCAAGCCTGAAACCCTCTCCCCCATAACCAGCAAAGAGGGGAAAAAGGGAATATATGATAGGGCTAAATAAAATGGTTATGCATATGTCAATTTTGGGCTTGACAGGCTGCCCCCCCACATTTGAAAAGAAACCCCTGCAATGACATAGAATATACAAAGACTGAAATTAAGTTAAACACAATAATACAATACAGCAATTTAACCTCCTCTGCCACCCGCAGGATCCGCTTTGGGCTTGTGTGGATATTTTTCATGGAATTTTTCCACCAGTCTATCCAGCTATTTACCCAAGTTGCTTGTGAAATAGGATAGCCTTTCCAATAAATTAGATATTTTATCTTCCCTCTGAAAATCCTAGAGTCCAAGATTTTCTTAACCTCATAATGTTCATGCCCCGCAATGTTCAAAGGCTTTGGAGCTGCACTTTCTTTTTTTTAAATAAACTTTATTAATCTTTTATAACTTTAAAAAACCAAAAATAACAAAGAGTACAAATATCTTAACAGTTTGTGGCATTTGTCTTATACTACTGTTTTGTGGATTATATACAAATACATACAATTTATGTGAATGTAAACATTAGTTTATATGTTGCTTATCATTAATTCGGAGCTGCACTTTCTGCTGGCCTCAATGAGGAAGTTACAAATGGCTTTAACAAACTAGTATGAAAAACCGGAACCGAAAAACCGAGAATTTGGGTCCTTTGAGTGACATTTGTCCAACCCTCCATCGGTTTGTTTTCTGAGCTCTCCAGGGTCTCCTTGGGAGTCGGGAAGGGCCCCTTCAGCCACTTCCAGTGGGCCAGAGGACCTCATGGCTGCCCCACATGGAGATTCAGCCATTGGGAGGGGGACAATCCCTGAGCTGCCCTGGTGAAGAATCCAGGCTTGTTGCCTGCTGGATCCTGGCTACTTCCTCACTGCTGCTTCAGAGGAGCCCAACGCTTCAGGCTGGGGAAGCAGAACCCAAGCGCCTCTGCAGCTGATGGGGGTTGGAGGAAGAAGTGTGCATGTGCGTGCGCTTGTAGGGATGGGAGTGGCAGAGAGAATTCAGAGAAAATCACAATGTTTGGGGGAAGGGAAGCAGGAAAGGAGCCCAGAGGTTCTGCCTGGGTCAGGTGAGCACTGGACGCCCCACAGAGGCTGCCTGGATCTGGGCCTGACTTTGTGCGACCGGCTGTGTCCAGCGGTGAGCGGCGTGTAACCAGACAAAGGATTTTGGATTTTTCTTTGATAACCTCCAGAAACAAAAGGAAAGAGCCCTTGTTTAAGAGTGTGGCAGCGGCGAACAGAAAATAAGAGGAAATTATAAGGTAAATTAAAAAACAGATTAAAAAAGGACTTTAATGGAATTAGAGACCAAATTTGGAATAAGATACAGGAATTGGCATTAATCAGGCATTGGACAGAATGCTGGACTTGCCTGGAATTGACTATATTTGAAAGAGCTAATGGTTGAAAATTAGTGGAATTAATATAACTGAAAAGAGAAAAAAGAACTTTGAAAAGTGGAAAGAGATATAGAGCGCCATCTAATGGTTAAAGGCACTTTTTCCCATATGATTTTATGGAAAATTACTGGTCTTATAAATGTGTGAATGAGAAATGAAATAAAATAAAAGACTATATTATAACAATAACCCTGGAAGTACTAAAAAAAGGGGATTGTGGGAAAGGGACAAGAAAAGAAAATATCTTGGGACCGTTTGGTGTTGATTGTGACAAGGAGACAGAAGGACTAACAAGACGAATTGAGATAATGGATATCTTTGGCAAGAACTAAAATAAAGGACTCTGACTTTTAATAAAATTAAGAATAACTGATTTTTTAAAAATGGAAGAAATAAGCAAAAAATTCAAGTTGGAATTGCAAACTGAGAGGAATGTTAAAAGAAAGAATGGAATTATTGGACATACTGGAAGAAAAATTAATGGCAATGCAGTTCACAGAAGAACAAAGAAAATTCAAAGAGGAGGAGTTAAAAGAAGAGGAAAGCAGCTTAGAAGAGCACAGAGAACAAGGGACAATGCAAAAAGACATGAAAGGAATCAAAATCAAAACATTGATGATAGATGTAATAAATAAAAGGGAAAACACACCCAAGAATAAACAGAAGAAGGAGCAGTATAAGAAGAAACTTCAAAAGAGAGAACAGGAAAGGGTGGGGGAAAAATAAGGGATTGGCAGATGTAGTCATTGCTCTCTTCATCCAGTTTACACTGGAAGAAGGCATCTCTAGCATCAACAAGCGTGAAAACCCGTGCTTTGGGCAGCTTGTTCAAAACATCCTCTAACATTGGCATTAGATAATGTGATCGTTTCAAAGTCATATTTAGAAACTTAGGATCAATACAGATTCGGATTTTCTCCGGCTTCCTAATCACAACCATATTACTTATCCAGTCGGTCGGCTCAGATACTGAAATAATGTGTCCTTCTGCTTCGTACTTATCTAATTGTGCTTTGACCTGTGACTTGATAGCTATGGGGACATTACGTGGGGCACTTTGTACTGGAGGGATAGTAGGATCAAGTTGAAAATGAACCTCTCCTGGAACAGATACCATAGGGGCCTCAAACACCTCCTTATAAACTTGGAGGACTTGATGTTTCATCAATGGCCTCTCCAGGGATTTGGAGAAATGGGTTTCAACTGTATGTAACTCCCTTGGAATGGTAAATTGCATTAGTCCCAAGCGCTCACACGTTGAGCCTGACAATAATGGCTTCTGATCAACATCCACAATCTCAAATTCCAATTTATGAGTGCCCCCACGTATGCTACACTCTGTTTGAAATAGGCCCAAAGAGTCTATCAATTCCCCAGGATATAACTTCAGTTTGGTACTGCTAGACTGAAGGGGTATCTCAGGTGTCAATTTCCTTTTATCCTTTAGACTCATCACATCACATGTTGCCCCCGAGTCCAACTGAGAGGGTTGAACTATATCATTAAATTTAAGATTGACAAACCACTTTTTGCCTTTTACGTGTACCACACCAACACATTCTTTCATATAAACCACATCAGTGGTAAACAACGATGCATCCTCTGAATCAAACGTTTGCTCTATCATATGCAGCTTCCTTACTGCTACTTTCCGTGACGAACACACCCCAGCAAAATGATTCAGCCTCCCACACACTACAGTTCTTGCCATATGCTGGGCACTGATCTCTCCCATGTGCATGCACATTGCCACAGTACTTACATGGTTTGTGGTTATCTTCTAACAAATTATGAGGCTTGAATTTAGGCTGGTGCTGTTGCCAACAACTCCTCAGCATGGAAGCTACATTAACACAGCTGGTCTGTTTATCTCACTCCAAAGCCCTCAACTGTTTATCTGTAAGTTCTGTAGTCCGACATATTTCTATTGCTGTTTGTAGGCTTAAACTATGTTCCCTCAGTAAGCAGTGGTGTGTGCTTTCACTGGCAATGCCTAAAACTATTTTATCCCGAATAAGTTCATCTCTCAGGGGACCATAATCACAGCTTGCTGCCCTTTCCTTTAACCATGTAACAAAGGTATCTATTGTCTCTCCTTCTTCTTGCTTGCAGCTGCCAAAAAGATATCTTTCATATATAACATTCTTATGAGGTCTAAAAAAAGCTTCCAATGCATCCAAAATAGCCTTAGTATCACTCTTCTGTTCCTCCATAAGGGTTGAACTGTGTTTATAAACATGAAGGCATTCTGCACCCATCAATCTTCTTAATGTGGCGGCCTGTACTGCGGCTGGCTTATCATTTAGGCCTGTAGCCAGAGAATAATCTTCAAATTCTGCCTTGAAAGTATCCCAATTATTATCACACTCCCCACTCACCCTCATGGGCTGCGGGGGTGGTATGCTATTAGCTACTGCCATGGTGCTATAATTCTTGCTTCAAACACTCAGCTTTGAGGGGAGAACCACTTCTGACACCATGTTTCAGATAAGTTTAATGAGTAAAATGCAGTAAAGAGACAAACTTTAAAACATCTTAAAGACATATATACAAATACACACAGGAACTGGAAATGCCTCACTGAGGCACATAGAGATAGAAGACTAAAAGCAAACACAACCCTGTAACAGACACACACACCCCAATCCCAACAGAAGACCCAGAAAACCCTCAACTAAACCAGGGAAAGTTTCAGGGGAGAAAAAGGCGATTCCCCTCCTTGAAAGATGTGTCAGGAACATCCTGAGGTAAATCTCAAACAGCGCAAAGAAGAAAAGGGGGGAGAAGGGAAACGCCGCCTTTCCACCCGCAGCAACCAATCAGAGCGCAGATCCCCTCAGGCAGGAGCCGCCCTCACTCGCCCATAATGGAGTGTTTGGAACATTAGTGCGCTTTCCTTCTCCAGCCATTAAATGGGATATTTTCACATTTAAAGGGTTCAAAAGAAAAAGACCCAAAATGACTTTGCTTTTGTCCCTTAGATTGAATTTTCAGGCTGGAATGGTTTTTTTCTTTTCTTGCACTGTGCTAAAAATAAGTCAGCATCTTTTTTTCTCTTTTACCTCAGACTTTCTTTTCCCTTCTTTCTCCTTCCCCTAATTTCCTATTTCCATTTTTCTTTGTGTTTTGTATAATAAAATAAATAAATAAATAAGATCTTGAGACTCTAGAAAGAGTGCACAGAAGAGCAACAAAGATGGAGGCTAAAAGATATTTTAAAAAATTGGTTGCTGGAACTGGGTGAGTCTGGTGTGAGGAAAAGAAGGACGAGGGGAGACATGGCAGCATCTTCCAATATCTCAGGGATTTCCATAAAGAAGATTTCTCTCTCTTCTAAATAAATATACAAGCGGACCTAATGAAAGAGGCAGAGGTGGAGTTGCACTTTATAGATGTTAAGGTAAAATGCCAAACTGCTTTATTCATATAAGAAAAAATGTTCATTGTTGTTCCTAATATTAAGCATACAAGTTCCATGATGCATCACTGCATATTCCCCTCCCACTAAGTATAAAAAGGTACTGATTTCTGGTTTTGAGCTCTCTCCCCTCCCTCTCCTGAAAGAATGATGTACCTAAGAGAAAACATAGACATGATGTAAGTTTATATTTCTACAATAAAAGGGTTATTCTGATCATAAATATTTTTGAAGATTAATTTTGGCTAGATCCATTAAAAGTTATCAACAATAGATAAGAAATAACCAAACCACTCTAGAAACGCCACAGAAGAAAGACGAAAACCTCCTTCGAGGAATTTGGGTTCGTATAAAAGGGTGGAAAGAAGCACAGTAGAATCCTTTGTCTGACAGGGAGCAATGGAGAGGGGCCTTTCCCGCTACTCCCAAGCCCATCATCCCCGCCCCCTCCCTTCCCCTCCCATGCGCTCCTCTTTCCCCACCTTTCTACCATACTGGCTCTTTGCCCCAAATCCACCAGGGGGTGCCCTCTGCCAAGGGAAGGGAACTGCAGGCGCTTCCCCATTGGGCCACAGGAGGGCGAACTTCACTGCTGCCTTCTCCAGGAGGCAAGCGACATCACTGAGCCTTGCCTCTCTAGGATGCCGCACTCGCTTTCTTGAACCCTGGGGCGCGCCGCTAGGAGCGGAGAGGCTGCGGGAGAGTTTGGTGGCGGTGGGAGGACATCCAGACTTACCCGGGGTGAGAAGGGGCTCTTACCGGGTCCCATGCTCCCCAGCCGTCTTCTCCATGCGAAGGGGGGGAGGGGAGGGGGGGCTGGCGGAGGCCCAGCAGGAGGGGAGAGAAGCGGAACGAGGAGGAGGAGGAGGAGGAGGCAGGATTCACACCGGGCTCCCCGAGGGCCCAATCCTATCTCTGGAGGGGGAGAGAAGGGGGGGTGCCCTCTCCAGCTGCCTCCTTCGCGGCCCTGCTGGGGGCGGGTGTGTGTGGCTGGGCCCTGCGCTGGGAGGAGCCGCTTGGGGCTGCGGGCAGGTTGGGGGAAGGGGGTCCAGGGCTGAATCCCCCTTTCTGATCCTGGGCGTTGGTTTTTCTCTCCCTCCCAGATCCGAAACCTTGGAGCCCTTGGCAGCCTTTGCAAGCCAGGATTTCCTCTGCAGGGGAAGGAAGGAAGAGAGTGGAAGGACCAGCAGGGATTCATCCTTCGGCCCCAGAAATGGTCCTGTGAAGGAAGAGGCCCCTGGAGACCCCCCAGAGCCCCTGGAGCCCTTTGGAGCTCCTCTGCCGGAGAGAGGAAGGATGGAGACACCCCCTTTGGCCAAGGAGGGGAGCGGAAAAGGCCCCGTGGCTCTTCAGCCTGGGAGCTGTGTGGAGAGCTGGACCAGAACCGGGCAGAAGGTTCTGCAGGAGGGAACCATCCTCCCTTCAGAAATTCTGCCCTGGACCTCCATCCAATACCAGGCGGCCAAGGGTCCCCGAGGACTTTGCAGCCGACTTCATGACTTGTGCAGGCGATGGCTGAGACCAGGAAAGCACAGCAAAGCCCAGATGCTGGACCTGGTGGTTCTGGAGCGGCTCCTGGCTCTCCTGCCCCCAGAGATGGAGGGCTGGGTGCGGGAGTGTGGAGCAGAGACCAGCTCCCAGGCGGTAGCCCTGGCGGAAGGCTTCCTCCTGAGCCAGGCAGAGGAGCAGCTCCAGCGGCAGGTGGGAGACTTTAGGGAGCTCGGAAGGGAATAAATAGAGTGTTTGAATGCTTCACCCCTCCTTCCCAAACTTCTCCCTCGTTCATGATATGATGCAATTCTCCAATTCTTGTAGTACATTGTTCCATTTTTTTCTCACTCAGCCACACGGATGGATATTGGGGGCTTTGAGGGTGTGTTCCGAATACAAGAATCCACTTTATGTCATGTGACATACATTAATTCTGCTTCTTCCTTCCTTCCTCCTATTTAAAGTACTGCACTGTGGAGATCAGAGATCCTGAGGAAAAGGAGAACCCATCAGATCCCCCTCAGGAACTATTTTTCAGGAGAATCCCTTGGGAAGATCAAACTCAGGACATCTCAGGAGGTAATGGAAGATCCTCCGATTCCCCATCTGTCTTACCTTCTCTCTCTCTTCTCTTCTATAGAATACCTCCTCCTATTTCATTAATTATGCATTTTGAAATTATTTATTCCTTACAGAGAAACAAAGAATGAAGCTTTCTGGTTTTTATGACGGAGATCAAACAGCGGTTGGACCTCCAAATGAAGTAAGAAAGGGAAAAGATATTAGATTTCTATTCTCCCTTCAGGAAGTGAAGCGGGTGTGCAGAGGGCTCTCTCCTTCTATCCCCCCCCCCTTGTTTGGCCTGGATTATTTTTGTGTTCTTCCACAACATGGAAAGCAGAATAGCAGGTTCAAGTTGCTCTCAGCCAGCATAGCTTCCTCTGGTGATCTTGTTGTGCTAGGTTCTCCTCCACCTTGGAGTTTACAAGAAGCAATTTTTTAAAGTCCTTCAAGAAATAGGAATAAATGTATCACAGTGGCAGGAACTGCTAGAGACCCTTTTTTTCTCTGGTAATTCTTTGACTCAGAATTGTGCAAGGCTAATGAAAAATAAATACATTGCCACATTAGCATTTTTAAAAAGGCTTATTTATAACCTGTAGTTCACAATAAGCAAATCGTATTAAAAATTAAAGCAACTATTAGAATCCAAAGGGAGTAGGCATGTTGAGCATGTAATCATGGTACTTTGGGTTACAAAATAATTTCCAATCCTCTGATTTACACCTCGATTAGGAGGGCAAACATTCCCACTTTGCAACAGCTGAGAAATAACTTTCCCAACGAATTTTCTCTTCTTTGCTTTCTTCCTTTCAGGAAATGGCTCAGACTACTAGATCAATCAATGATAGACAGAGCGATAGATCAGTTGAT
Source organism: Naja naja (assembly GCA_009733165.1). Classification (NCBI taxonomy): domain Eukaryota; kingdom Metazoa; phylum Chordata; class Lepidosauria; order Squamata; family Elapidae; genus Naja; species Naja naja. Next base: position 4,630,587 of record CM019149.1, read on the forward strand.
CCAGAAGTGGGATTACTTTGCTGAAAGGCACTGAAGCTTTTGCAGAATCAAAGAACTTGATAAAACTTCCCCAAATATTTCTTCAGTGAAAGCAATTTTCATATTTGCCCATTTGCTCACCTAAAATTAGAACTTTTGTGACCTACAGCCATTTAACTTAGTGCATATCTTTTCTTTGGGAATTTGGGAACAGTGGAATAGAATAACAGAGTTGGCAGGGATCTTGGAGGTCTTCTAGTCCAACCCGCTGCTCAGCCAGGAAGCCCTATAACATTTCAGATAAATGGCTGTCCAATTTCTCCATAAACACCTCCAGTGTTGGAGCGCCACAATTTCTGGAGGCAAGTCATTCCACTGATTTATTGTTCTCACTGTCAGGAAATTTCTCTTTACTTGTAGGTTGGTTCTCTCCTTGAATAGTTTCCATCCATTGCTTCTTGGAACACTGCTATCATGTCACCCCCTAGTCCTTCTTTTCATGAAACTAGACATACCCAATTCCAGAAACTGTTCTTTATATGTTTTAGCCTCCAGTCCACTAATAATTTTTGTTGCTCTTCTCTACACTCTTTCTAGAGTCTCAAGAGCTTTTTTACATCTGCCAACCAAAAGAGGATGTGATATTCCAAGTGTGGTCTTACCAAGGCCTTATAAAGTGGTACTAACACTTCATGTCATCTTGATTCTATTCCTCTTAATGCAGCCAATGATTTTGTTGGGGTTTTGGGGAGGACAACTGAAGCATAATGCTTACTCAGGTTTAAGTGGTTGTCCACTAGGACTTCCAGATCCCTGTTCCAATTTCTACTGTTGAGCCAGGTATCATCTATTCTATGCCAGTGCATTTGTTTTTTTCTTTCTTAAATGTAGAACCTTACATTCTCACTGTTGATTTCATTTTGTTAGATGGGGCCCAATCTGTCGATCCTTCTATATCTTGAGCTTATTTTTTGGAGTGTTGGTATACCTGTCAGTTAGGTCTTCTCTGCATATTTGATGAGTTCCCTTCTATCCTCTTGTCTAAATCAATGATGAAGATAAAGAGATGTTGTGAATCCTCCTGTTGTGTTCTTTTTTCCGTGTCCAGGAGGGTCTTGTGTCCTTCGAGGATGTGGCTGTGTATTTCTCGGAGGAGGAATGGTCTCAGCTAGATCCTGACCAGAAAGCGCTGCATTCGGAAGTCATGCTTGAAAACCATAGGAATGTGGTCTCTCTGGGTAAGAGTTTTCTAGCCCCCAATCAAGAAGATAGATTGTAGTTAGTTTTTTTTATTAAAAAACCATTGATCAGATATCGTCTCTTGGGAGGGAGAAGGAAAGGATCTGGCCTTGTGGTGCTCCGAGGAAGGAAAGAGTCAATGTCTCTTTGTTTAGATGCTTTCTGTGCCATTTCTTATCTGTATTTTTCCATTTCTATTTGAACTTCTCTGTGGAGGCTGAAAAGAACAAGTTGTACTTTTATGTGTCCTCTGGAGGTTGTGTGAGAGGAGTGTGTTGTCATTTGTCCTCTGGAACCTCCCCAGATTGTGTGAGAACAGAATTTTCATGCTCAGTCCATGGAAGATCACTCTCTCAACCCAATCATTTGGGCCTCATGCAGTGTGACTCAGAGCATCCTAGGGTACAGGTAATCCCCAAGTTACAACAGTTCACTTAGTGACCATTCCAAGTTACGACCAGCCCTCCCACAAGTACTTGAGATCCAGTACCGAAATTATGAGTGTTGCAGTGCCACAGCTGTGGTTCACACTTGCAAATGACAGCAGAGGCTCTGCAACATTCGCCCTACCCCATCTCGCAGGGACTTACTGTATTTTTCGGACTATAAAACACACTCCCCCCCCCCAAAGGGAGTGGAAATGTCTGTGCATCTTACAGAGCTGTTTTTGTCCTCCCAAACCTTCCGCGGGTCTCATTTTTGCCCTCCCCGGCATCGGGAAGGCTGAAAAAGTGACGCATAGAGGGCTTGGGAGGCTGAAAATGGGCCCGTATTTCTCATGCAGAGTGCTTCGGATGCCGGGGTGGGCAAAAACTATTTTTTTCTTGTTTTCCTTCTCTAAACTTAGGGGCATCTTATGATCTAGTACATCTTATAGTTCAAAAAATACGGTACCTTGCGACAATCTGGCGAGCCATTAGTTGCTTTTACAGCTCTGGTGCATTTGCAGAAAAAAGAGGCCTAAAGTAGTGAGAGATATGCAAGATCAGCAGTGGGAAATCTAGCACTATTGATCTCTCATGATCTCACACTACAGTGCTTTAGGCCTCTGTTCTCTGCTAACCAAGGCCTGCACGAGATTCAGGGCAATGCTTTGCAAACAGAGGGAACCCCTCTTCATTTTCAAAGACTTTTTCCCTACATCTTGTGCAGTCCTCTATTCTTAAAAGAACACAGACAATGTGAGTACTGCGATGTGGAATTACGCGTGATTACTAGCTTGAGACCTTGCACTACTGGTCTCGTGTGATCCTGCACTAAAGTAATTTAGGCCTCCGTTCTCTGAGAACCGACGCCTGTGCCAGATCTGGCCAAAGAGCCCTTGCAACCCGATGGGGCTTTGGGGCAGCAAAATAGCCATTCTTGAAGCATCCCAACCTTTCCAGTCTCAGTGTTTACAAGGCAGTGGGAGGCTTCAAGCAAGGGATTTACCTCCAAAATCTCATTGCTGGGATCAAGGAACAGGCCAAGTAGGAGTCCTACCTGCCAGACAGATGCTGTAGAGCAGCTGCTCCAAGGTAGATCAGGGAAGAAGGAGCTTGTTTCAAAATTGTTTCATTTCTCACTGGTCTCTGCTGAAATTAACCCACCCCAATAAATCTTAAGTTTTCTCCTAATTCCTCCTTGGATGTTTCCCAATTATTCCTTAACTCAGAATTGATTCTGAGTGAATTTGCATATATATAGATAATTGTAAAGAAAGAGATATTTTCTAGACATTTTCAAAGCTTTCATGACTCATGAATATAGAATCATCATGTCTATATCACACCACTATAGGCATGCAAACATACAACCTAATGGAATTTCACAGAAATTCAGAAGGAAATTCATTTGACTTTCTACACTTTGATCTTTTTCTCTAACCTCGTTGTCATTTTCATTTCCCTTTTGCTTTGAAGGTAATAATGGGCAGGAGAATCAAGATTGCTGTGAACTGTTCAAAGTGATCAATGCTAAAGATGGAACAGAGAAGTTTGGAATTCAAATGGAATTCGAAAGCCATGAGAGAAACCAGTCAAAGAATTGGAATCAGGAAAGCTCATTTTCCACTGATGCTCCAATGCAAGACTCTCTTGCCCAACAAGAGAAAATAAGGAAAAAATATACTGGAAAAAGTGTGAAGCTAATCAAAGCTAAAGTACAAGTAAATGAACTCTATTTAACCCAAAACAAAGGAGAAGATGCTATAAGAAGACACAATGGACAAAATTACAATGGGACATTCATTCTTTCTCTTGGGAATAATTTCCTTACATCTCAAAAAGTGATTGACACGAAAGATAAGCCTTATAAATGTTTGGAATGTGGAAAATGTTTTATAACAAGCAGGCTACTTACTATCCATAAAAGGATCCACTTGGCAGTGAAACCATATGAATGCATGGAGTGTGGAAAGACCTTTGCTCAAAGTGGTCATCTTATTTCCCATAAGATGACCCACACAGGGGAGAAGCCATTTAAATGCATGGAGTGTGGAAAGACGTTTACTCGGAACAATGATCTTAAAAGGCACAAAAAGATCCACACAGGAGAGAAGCCATTTAAATGCATGGAATGTGGAAAGTCCTTTGCTTATAGATATATACTTATTTCCCATAAGATGATCCACATGAAAGGCCATATAAATGCAAGGAATGTGGAAAGACCTTTGCTCATAGATGAAATGTTATTTCCCATTAGAAATTAGGTGAAGAAAGATTACTGTTATGTAGGAATTAAATACAAAGAGGGTTGACAATTAGAAACATGTTGATATAATTAACAGAACTATAAATAAGCTAATACAAGAAATTCAGTTAAAATTATTTTGTTACACTATCATTATTACTAGTATATATGTTGATATTTGTTTTTTCTTTTGCTTTGTCGTAAATGTGCCCTGACATATTGTATTCAAAATGTTTATGAATAAAAATAAAACATACTCAAATAAAATAAAATAAAATGCATGGAATGTGGAAAGAGTTTTGCTCAGAATGGTCATCTTATTTCTCATAAAAGGATCCACGCTCAGGAGAAACTATATAGCAATAGCAATTCCACTTAGACCTATATACCACTCCACAATGCTTTGCCACATTCTCTGTGCAGGTTACAAAGCCAGCTTATTGTCCCCAGCAATCTGAAAAAAGTATAGAGATTCTTAGACGGCTTGAGATGGTGGCAAGATAACACATTAACAGAGTTGGGAGGGATCCTGGAGGTCATCTAGTCCAGCGGCCCACTGGTGGGCTGTGGAGAAATTTTGGTGGGCCACAGGAGAAATGGCCCCCTGTGGAGATCATTGTGCAGGGTGCCAAGATGTCTGACTACCTATGAAATGTTTATTCCTTTTATAGGGTTTTACACAAGACAAAGGCAACATAGATACAGCATTTGGATTGGTTACATTTGGAGAATAGATGCAGCATTGGTGAAACTTTTAACCAATCCTTGAGAATAATAATGATCTTAGAAAGTGAAATCATATGCCTGCTCGTAACAACTTTGTAACTTCTGGTTGATAAGTACAAGGTTATATAATTGCTAGCTCGGGACTCACCAGCCCGAGAGTGAGATAAGGGGAAGAGGCTGTGTAGGAAATGTAGTGCAGATTGCTGCTACTACCACCATCTACAGGAATATTCTTGCCACTACATCTCACTCTTTTTTATTTTGTTAGACAAAGAATAAAGATTACAATCATTAGAAGTACAAGCTTGTAGTTGTTTATACAGGGCATATACCTGACCCTTAGACAATGTAGGAGGGGTTTAGGGTGAAAAGCTGTGATACGTATCTTTATCTTTATTATGAGATTTATATGCCGCCCTATCTCCCTGAGGACTCAGGGAGGCTTACAAAACTAAAAACCATGAAATACAAATATTAAAAATGAATTAAACCCCAAAAATCTCATAAATCACAAAAATCTAAAATTTAAACAACCACAAAAAAAAGCCATCCCCCCATCAGTCCAGGTAGGCTAGTTGAAACAGCCATGTTTTTAGGCCACAGCGGAAAGAACGGAGGTCAGGGGCCACCTGGAGCTCCAGGGGCAGCTGGTTCCAAAGGGTGGGCGCCCCCACAGAGAAGGCCCTACCCCTGGGGACCGCCAGCTGACATTGCCTAGCTGACAGCACCCCAAGGAGGCCCTGACAGTGGGAGTGCACGGGGCTTTGGGAGGCTGTTATTGGCAGCAGGGTCTCCTGCAAGTACCCCAGTCCAATGCCATGAAGGCCTTTATAGGTCAGCACCAGCACCTTGAATCTCACCCGGAGGGCAATTGGTAACCAGTGCAGCTCACGCAGGAGGGGTGTAACATGGGAGTATCGGGATCCTCCCATCACAACCTGCGCCACTGCATTCTGGACAAGTTGAAGCCTCCGGGTGGTCCTCAAGAGCAGCCCCATGTAGAGAGCATTGCAGTAGTCCAGATGGGAGATGATGAGTGCATGAGTGACCGTACGTAGGGCATCTTGGTCCAGGAGGGGTCACAACTGGTGCACCAGGCGAACCTGGGCAAAGGCCCCCCTGGCCACGGCCCCCACCTGCTCCTCTAAATTGAGCCATGCATCCAGGAGGACACCCAAGTTGCGAGCCCTATCTATGGGGGGCAACACCTCTCCCCCCATAGTTAACGATGGAATGCCCTGGCTAACTTGAGATGCCAGTACATACAGCCACTTGGTCTTAGTCGGGTTGAGCCGGAGTCTCTTCCTCCCCATCCAGACCCGCACCGCTTCCAGGCACCTGGACATCACTTCGAGGGCGTCACTGGGTTGGTCAGGGGTGGAGATGAAAAGCTGGGTATCATCAGCGTACTAATGATACCTCACCCCAAAACCACGGATGATCTCCCCCAGCAGCTTCATATAGATGTTGAACAGGAGGGACAAGAGGACCGACCCCAGGGCACCCCACAAGTGAGGAGCCTCTGGGCCGATCTCTGCCCCCCTGCCAACACTACCTGCGTATGACCCGAGAGGTAGGAGAACCAATGTAAAACGGTGCTCCCCACCCCCAACCCCTTGAGGCATTGCAGTAAGATACCATGGTCGATGGTATCAAAACCCGGTGAAAGATCTAACAGGACCTGGACAGAGGAATGACCTCTGTCCCGTGCCCTCCAGAGATCATCCACCAGTGTGACCAACACCATCTCCATGCTGTACCCGGGCCTGAAACCTGATTGGTATGGGTCTAGATAGTCGGATTCCTCCAGAAACATCAGGAGCTGTCGGGCCACCATGCTCTCAACAACCTTCGCTACAAAGCAAAGGTTGGAGACTGGACAAAAGTTGTTTAAATCAGCTGGGTCCAAGGCAGGCTTCTTGAGGAGGTGCCTCACCACCGCCTCCTTCAAGGTGGAAGGAAAGGAACTCTCACTCAAAGAAGCATTTATAACTGCCTGGAGCCAGCCTCGTGTAACCTCTCTGGCAGCATACACCAGCCAGGAGGGGCACGGGTCCAACAAACACATGGCAGCACTCAGCCTCCCCATGATTCTGTCCACCTCACTTGGAGTCACAGAGTCAAACTCTTCCCAGATAATATTACTAAGACCAGTCATCAGACTCCCATAGGACTCTGCCCAGTAGGAGTCCAAGCCTGTCCAAATCTGAGCGATCTTGTCCGTCAGATGTTGACTAAACTCCTCGGCACATCCCTGAAGGGTCGTCCCACACATCTGGTTAAGGAGGGAATGGGAGACCCTGAACAGGGTGGCTGGGCGATTATCTGCGGATGCGATGAGAGCGGAAAGTATGCACACTTCGCTGCTCTCATCGCAGCAAGATAAGACCTAATTTATTATTTTATTAGACTATAACATAGGTTCTTAGCTGCAATCGGTCAGATTCAGACCTGCTGGATGTCCAACAGCTCTTTAGGCCTCTCTTCCACTGCTTCATTTCCCGGAGCTCCGCAGAAAACCAGGGAGCTACTCGGGATCTGCGACAGGCCAGAGGCCGCAAAGGAACAACTCAGTCCAGCAGCCCAGCGGCAGCCATCTGCCAGACGTCCACCAGGGTCTCCACTGAGCTGTGGGCAAAGGAGGCTGGAATTGGCCCAAGCGCTGTCTGGAACCCATCCGGGTCCATTAGGCACCTGGGGTGGAACCATCTCATCGGTTCCGCCTCCCAGCGACGGGGTGGCATATTGGAAGGCCAGTCAAAGAAGATAATGGTCTGTCCATGACAGGGATTGTATAGTTAAAGAACCTCCCCCCCCAGACCATTTCTCCACTGTCCCGAGATAAAAACCAGGTCGAGCATGTGCCCCCCCCCATGAGTCGGACCCGGTATTACCTGAGTCAGGTCCAAGGCCACCATGGCAGCCTTGAACTCCTGCACCAACCCCTTCCCAGGGAAGGCAAGCTGAAATCCCCCAGCACTATAAGCCTGGGGAACTCAACCGCCACCTCTGAGAGGACATCGAGCAGCGCAGGCAGGGCTGTGGCCATGCAGCTGGGAGCTAGGTACGTGAGCAACAAGCCCAACTGACCACCAGGGCCCAACCTGAGCCTTGGTAGCTCAGGCTGTTAAATGCCTGCTCTTAAGATCCAGATGCCTACAATTATTGTAGGCTCGAATCCCACCAGGCTCAAGGTTGACTCAGCCTTCCATCCTCTCCGGGTAGGTAAATTGAGGACCCAAGATTGTTGGGGGCAATTAGCTGACCTTGTAAAAATGCCGCTTAGTAATAAGCAGGCATATACAATGGAATGAAGGCTATTGCTGAGCGCATTGGGTTGTGCTCCAAAATTGTAAGCCGCCCTGAGTCTTCGGAGAAGGGCGGCATATAAATGTAATTAAAAAAAAAAAAAAAACCTCAAGAGGAGAAACTCACATCCGCCTATCTGCGGGACAGTGGTCTCCCTTGGACAAAGTGCCTCCCTGATCACAACCGCCACTCCTCCGCCCCTACCCTGGGCCCAAGGCTGGTGTAGCACACGGAAACCCAGCAGGCATAATTCCACCAGAGGGACTCCCCCCTCCAGGCCCAACCATGTTTCCGTAATGCAAGCCAGGTCCGTGCCTTCCTCCTCGATCAGACCCCTGACGAGGAGAGCTTTGTTCACCACGGACCTGGCATTTAGATACACCAGCCTGAGCCCAGGGCCCTGGTCCTTCAAGCCCCTGGGGATGCAGGGATGCAGGGTCGGAGTGTGCTATCGCTCGAAGACAGCGGGGGTACACTCCCAAAAACTGATATGGCCCACCGTCCCTACCTCTGCTGCCATTCCCGAACAACATGGGGATCACTCCCCCATCCTCTCCTCCAGAGCCCCCACCAGACCCAACACCACCCCCTCCCCGCCATGACCCATTTCTAACCAGGACTGAGGGTAACCCAGTGGAGCCCCCCTCAAATTCCAACTGGGCTAGACAACCCACCCTCATCCCTAACCCCCTTAAAAATTTATCTAAAAATTTAAACAAACCAGCCTTGGGGCCCCTTTTACCCCTCCCCAGATCTGCGCAATGCCACCTCTTGGGATTCCAAAATCCATCATCAAGGTAGGCCAACGAAAGTCCAGCAGGCCATGTCCAGGATAGGGGGGAATCCCTTAAGGCCTGCAGTTCCGTGGGAAGATGTGTCCACATAGCTCGAATAAATAGTCCAATCATGGGGAAAGATGGTACACAAAGTGGAAATGTCCAGATGGAAATACTCGGTCCAAAAAGATGTTTCCAACCAAATTGGAGTCGTCCAAACCTCGGGTGCCCTCTCACGACAGCCAGGGGTGGGCGATGGCAAGGCCTCCATGGATCAACCACTGCGCTCTCACTGTCAGTGTGGACTTCAATGGTTGGTAGGCCAGATGGTTAAGGCCAGATGTTGCGACCAGCCAGCCTGTGGGATGAGTGCCCAGCCCCTGCTGTCCTCACACAACAGGGTGGGTACACTCACAAAAGGTTCTCCGATGCCCTCTCACCACGACGGAGACCGTCCCAGCAGGCCACATCAAAACTGAGGAAAAAAGAAGGGGGGGGGGAAACCCATATGTTGCAAAGGGAACAAAGCAGCACACACCCACTAATTAAAATAGCATAAATAATGACTACATAGTGTAAAATATTTCCCATTAAGCCTGTGGGCAACCAAGCCCAAAAGCTTTCCCACCAAGATCTTAAATTATCAATTTTCAAATCTGAGGCCAAATTGTTTAAAATATTAATCTGGTGCTGGATGGTTCGTGACCCATCAAACAAATTAAAACAACATAGATTTTGTAGAATAGTTTTTCTCAATGCTTGCATCTTGTGGTTGATGATTGAGACAGCTGAAGAAGTAGCATTAATTGTTTTTGCTAAATTACATGCAACAGAGTTAATGTTAAGGTGAGCACGAGCAACAATTGCTGGCACACCCACTACAGGCAAAGCTAGCACTACGTATTCTGCTTTATTAAGTAAGGCTGCTTCAGAGTCACAAGTGCTATCTAGCGTGATCCCACGTCGAGAACGATTTGAATGATGAATTTGTTGTTTAGAAAGCAAAACAGGAATTAGCCGGCTAAGGCAGCATTGTGCTTCACTAATATTAGCAGGAATATAATTAAACGTTTCTTGACCACATGTAAAAAAACATCCTTGCGGTAGCCAAACATGAGCAAAATTAAAGGAAGTCTCTTCAAAAGCTGTGTGGTTCAGAGTAGGTGAGCTAATATGATGACAGTGAGGTTTTTTACTTGAAGATGTACAATTAACTATTTTTGCACAGGTTAAATTTGCAGGAATTGCTACTATCAGGGTGTACAAAGCAATCGCATCAGGGGGTGAATAATAAGCAGTAAATCCCCCATTAGATATAGTCCCATAGTTAAAGCTTCCATTTAATAAAAATCTGCTTAAGCCAGTGAAGTTTTGAACTACTGTAGAAGGAGTGCAGACAGGAACTAAACATGTAGAAAGCAAATTTTCCATATCATAGGCTTCAGATAAGCAAAAGACATTCATTCTGTGTGATGTTATGTATGATGTTAGCCAATTGCACCCATAAGTTTTGCAATTCATTCGTTGCTCAAGTGAGTGTGTGGATGGAATGACAGCTGCAGAGTCCCATTTCTAGGACCGGATCCGACATCCTTGGCTGGATGGATGCAACGAACCTGTAAGAGCAAGCACAGCAGCATAGCCCTTCCCCCAAGTAGTTAAATTTTAAATAGAAACATTTAATTGATTTAACGTAACATGATTAGCTGTTTCCCCTCATTGAGGGGTAGCCCAAATAGCTCCTGAATAAGTATAGAAGGAGCCAATGAGAGAACATGGGTAACATCCATTTACCAAAGTTGATGATGAAACAATATGGAAAAAGAGTGACAAAAAAATCTGAAAACAAACATAACTGCCTTCAATAAAAACAAGGCCATGAGATGAGGATCAATCCTGGGATGATATAAGCATCTGGAAGATTAAAAATAATTTGACACACATAATGAGAGTTAGAGATTAAATTGAAAAGCTGTTGAGAAAAAGTTTTGAAAGCCAAAATAGCAGCAACCAATTCTGAACGTTGAGGTGAGGACTGTACTGCAGTGTAGGACACTTTCCAGATATCATCATGAGGGTCTTTATAAGCAATCGCTCCTCTCGTTCATCTGCCATCTGAAAAAATAGTAGCTTATGGCAGAAAGCAATGGACAGACAAGAAAGTAAAAAGTAATTAAGCAGGTAAGCCGAGGACCTTTAGGCAAATGATATGCAATACAGCCTACATATTCAGTTAAAGCACATTGAAGAGATAGGTTATTCTGAAAAGAAAATTGAAAATCAGATTTACACAACTCCACCATTTGCACCCTACTGAACTTATCAAAAATTTCAAAGAAAAAATTAAACTGGGAACTGAGCCATCAAAGATAATTGTTCCAGGCAAATTGCCAATCTGGGAACTGAGTCACCTTTAAAGATAATGTTCCCGTCTTAGCCTAGTAATCCAAGGTTACTTTGTTCGCAAAAGCACTGAGAAAAATCATGAGATGGAACGACTACTGGTATAAACTATGTACGCTATAAAAAAAGTCACCCTCCATCCCCACCTCTCTCAAAGCAGAGAGAAAAGAAAAAAAAATTAAACGAGCAGAAATTCTCACTCCCCCCCCTATTCCTGCCTCTCTTATATTTCAAGGGTAAAAAGTTTGTGAGCAAGAATCTCACTCTCCCCCCCCTTTCTCCTGCCTCCACTTTTACAAGGCAAAAAGTTAACAAGAAGGAGGGGGAATGTTTAAAATACTGCACAGAAATCTTGTCCATTTTCTCCACTCAACATTCTTTAAACAAAGTAAGTCCACACAAATAATTCTCACTTTCCAGTAAATCACATACATTTCTCCATGGAATCTTTATGTCTGGACCATACTCATTTCCTTGCACACGCTATTTCTTACTCTCCTTTTAATCTGGGATGGGGGTCAACACACAGACATTTATACCAACTTTTTTACCATCCACAGACTCACAAATTTATGCTGTAATCAGACTGCTTGCATACCTACAATTCTGGGAGCCAATAAGCTCCATTGTTAAAATAAATTTGTATACTGTTATGAGAGGGTCTCATCCTCCAGGTTTAGAGATGAATACACACAGACGCATTCTCATACACAACACTTCCAGACCTGGGAAGGTTTTGTCCCTTTAAATCTCCTCTTTTTCTTCAATCCAATCCTATTAAATTCTGCATACAATTATTTTACATTATTATACATACACAGCTAAATTCTATTCTGCATGCAATTATTATACATTATAAAACATCTAAGAAGTTTTAATGGAAATCACATTATGAAAAGAATAATACAATAAACATTTTCTTCTTCTCTTGGTTCTTACTATCAAAAATAACAGCATCAATTAACCATATCTTCTTTGATCAGCCTCAAAGTACTATATGGAGGGGCTTCCCAAAACGGATCTGTGTCTCATTCCATTCTTCTGAACAGCAGAGCTAACGGTGGACCATTGAAATCAATGGGGCATGCCTTCCACACCCGACTCTGCCATCCAGGGCATCAGAAGAGAGCAGTTGCCCACATTTTAAATCTCCTTAAGCATTAAATAATTAAAAAAGGATTAAAGATAATTAACAAGACAAATTTTTAAACAATAAACTGTTACTATATTTCTCTGTCCTGGGTTTCTAGCTTTTATCTCCCCCTTTTTCTAATTGTTCCTCTAACACTTGCATTATGGGGGTGTACAATGGCCATGGAGAATTAAAAGATTTAGCCTCCTCAGAAGGAGCTGAAGGTCCAATTGGAGATTTAGGGGTGACAATTTTTACCTGATCATAATCAGAAGGGGGCTTGTAGTCAATTGTTGTTTTGCTGAGACATCAGAGCTAGATGTTTCCACTGCTTGACAGTATTGATACCATCGATGTAATATTTGGACTGGAGCCAGTCCAATCTTTTAACCCGAGCGTTTGCACTCAGGATACCATTTCCCTATTTCCCACCAGCTTCCTTTCTAGCGTCGGGTGTGTAGCACTTGATTTATGTAGCAGGAATTTAAATTCCTGAACATGTTTACACCGGTGATGAGATAGATTGCAACCCATACTTACCATTAAGTGGTCCCATGGGACGAAGGTGCGCACCTTAGGGGTCTGTGCCAGATGATGGTAAGCATGTTGGGAGTTGATGGCCCCCCAGGGTTAATTAATGTCCCTGTTCGGGCACCATATGTGGAGATCAAAGACCAGTCATTGTGCAGGGTGCCAAGATGTCTGACTACCTATGTAGCATTTATTCCTTTTATAGGGTTTTAAACAAGACAAAAGCAACATAGATATAGCATTTGGATTGGTTACATTTGGAGAATAGATGCAGCATTGGTGAAACTTTTAACCAATCCTTGAGAATAATAATGATCTTAGAAGGTGAAATCATATGCCTGCTCGTGACAACTTTGTAACATCTGGTTGATAAGTACAAAGTTATATACAGGGGTGGGATTCAAATTTCTTAACAACCGGTTCTGTGGGCATGGCCTAATTTGTGGGTTTGGTTTACTGGTGATGTGACTGGCTGGGTGTGGCTTGCTGGTCACGTGACTGGCTGAGCGTGGCTTGCTGGTCACATGAGTGGGTGGGTCAAAAGATAGCAATTAACTTTAACAATGCTCTTGGTGCGGGGTTGGACTAGATGACCTCTGTGGTCCCTTCCAGCCCTGGGTTTCTGTGCTGTTTCAAAGCAACCTCTGAAGCTGCATCTAGTGCCACAGTTTGTGGTCCTTCCTTCCTCTCCTTTTTCTTTCCATCCCTCCTTCCCTCCCTCCCGCCCTATATCCATCTGTCCATCCATCCATATCTCATTCACATTCCTTTTCCTTCGCTTTCTCCCTTCCCTCCCTTTCTTTCTTTCTCCCATCCCTCCCTCTTTTTTTTTCTTCCTGTTAAGATAAAGAAAGAAAGAGAGCGAGAGTGAGCGAGAGAGAGAGAGAGAAAGCAAGCAAGCAAGCAAGCAAGCATCTCTATGGTATTCATGGTATATTTTCAGCTGGAACCTCTTTCTACTTAAACCAGGGATCCCCAAACTTGGCAACTTTAAGACTTGCGGACTTCAACTCCCAGAATTCTGGGAGTCCACAAGTCTTAAAGTTGCCAAGTTTGAAGACCTCTTACTTAACCCTTAGTACAACACCCAGATATTTAAAGCCATTAAACATCTCGGATTAATCTTGAAACTTTTTGCATACTTGTACTTATACAGAAAGAATTTTATTTTAACACATATGGCTTTAATTCCAAAGCTACTTTTTATGAAAAGCAAGTCAAGAAAAGGAGATTGGAAACAAAGCAAAGGTTAACCTTCTCATTCTTTCTAACCCTTTCTAAATGGCAAGTAGAAGTGAGCCTTTCTTGCCTTTTTATTGCCAAGAATTTACCACCATCTTCAAATTAAAGAGTTGCCTTCCAATAACAAAAAACACAAGTTTGCAAACTGCCTGAATAGTAAGTAACACAGCACATAATTTTGTATGTTAAACATCGAACCACAAAGTGGAAGAGGGAAAATATTTGTGAGAAATATTAACTGTGTTTTTTGCTTGTCAAACTTAAAAGGCCATTGGACACTCCATAAAGGTTGTGACTGCAATAGAAGTAATGAAGCAGCAGCTAGGCAAACTGCTGAATAGTCTGAATTATGCTTTGGAAATTGTGTAATGTATGCTCTGAAATTGAGCAAATGAATGAGACCTAAAGGTAAGCTGTTCTCTACAAAATCCACTCTGAACTTACCACGGTAAATCTGGCATGAAAAAGGAGAGCAACTTAATAGTTTTGAAGAGGATATGGAAGAAAGAAAGAAGATTGGCTCCAACAGTTTTAGGAGACTGCATAGTTTTGATTACCCAGAACATTCCCAAGGCAAGAATCAATACTATATTAGCTCCAAATGTTCTTTTTGCTAAACACTGAATCCAGGCATAGTGGATGGCTGGATACTCCCAGGAGGCTGCAGGAAGGCCTCCTAGGCCCAAACTGGGGCCTAGCAAGCCTCCCTGGAGCCCCTTGGGAGCAAAAACGGATGGAGGGGTGGTGCCGGACCTCCCCCACACCCCGTTTTCAGCCTAGCAAGCCTCCCTGGAGTCTCTTGGGAGCAAAAATGGGGTGGGGAATGGCATTTTTGGCCTAGCAAGCCTCCCTGGAGCCTCTTGGGAGCAAAAACGGGGGACTGCCCACACCCCGTTTTCAGCCTAGCAAGCCTCTCTGAAGCCTCTTGGGCAACGTGACCAGATGTCCCACTTTTGGCGGGACAGTCCCGATTTCTAACAATTTGTCCTGCGTCCCACAGCGTTTTAAAAAAGTCCCAATTTCTGGAGAGAATGCAGGACCCTAACAACTAGGCCACTTGCACGGCAAGGAAATCCCACCTTCTGCACCTTAGATTGGCTCAAGGAAGCTACCGGGAGGAGCAACATCCTCACCCAGCGGCCATTGGCTGCACAGGCTGCCGTTCACGGCCTCTCAGAATCTCCCCCACAAGGAAGGTTTGAAAGT
Organism: Naja naja; assembly: GCA_009733165.1. NCBI lineage: Eukaryota > Metazoa > Chordata > Lepidosauria > Squamata > Elapidae > Naja > Naja naja. The sequence goes on from CM019149.1 coordinate 4,645,800, forward strand.
TGGGCGGGTGGCAACCCTCGTGAGTTGCGGAGGAGCGGGAGTGACTTCGCAGAGACAGGAACGAAGCGGCTGCAGAGACCTTGGTTGAGATCTCGGTTGAGGCAAAAAGCCAAGCTAAATACTGTGGAAATAATGAAAGGAGGACAAAAAGGCAACGGCGGTGAACTCTGCACCTCTGCTTACCGATTCAGAAGGGAGCAGGGTAAAAAACTTTAATGGGGATGAAACGCGCGCGTGGGGCTGCGCTTTGCATTTCCTTGCGTTTAGGTAAAAGCTGCTTGGATTATAGCATCCATGCATTTTCTGATTGGTTCGAGTAAATATTGATTGCCCGCAATGTGATTTACATGAGCTCAATTGATTGACGTGTCACTGAATCGCTTTCCACTCCCAGCGACTACATGGGGTTTTTTCCCACCGTCTGCGGAATCTACGTGGGTTTTTTTCCCACCCACGGAATCCCGTTGGCAATTCATTCGGACGTCTTTTCTCTCTCCCTCTAGAAATCGCATTTCCCTTCCCCCCCTCTAGATTTTCCTTCCCGTGACAGTTGCATTTCTCCTTTCCTACAGGCTGGGGGAGGGGGGACAACTTATTCCACACAGACTCGTGATGCAAAGATTTCCACGCCGGTCTGTCCCTGCATTCTCCAGGTGCTAGACCTGAGTATCAGAGAGCCTCCGCAAAAAAGGAGCCCGTGGAAGGACTCCAGCTTGTGTTATTTCCCCACCGTGGCGTAGGATGGAAAACCGGGCTTCCATAGGAAGAGGCAGGGGGAAGAGGATAGTTGTGATAGCACGCTTCCCTTTAAACTTAAAAGTTTAAAGTTTAAAAGTTTAAAGGGAAGCGTGCTATCACAATTATCCTCCCCTGCCCTATGCAAGTTCGGTTTCCATCCACGGGGAAATAATGTTATTTCAAATAACATTATTTCCCCAATGTTATTTCAAATAACATTATTTCCCCACCGTGGAGTAGGATGGAAAACCGGGCTTGCATAGGAAGGGGCAGGGGGAAGAGGATAGTTGTGATAGCACACTTCCCTTTAAAGGAACGGCGGGAAAACTTTGAGGAAAAAAAGAGTGGCAGATTAAGGGCACATTAATGGCTAGGATATATAGGGTGGTTAGTTCAGGGTTCGGGATACCCTTGGACCCAGACAATGGACTTGACTGGATAAATTGGAGGGGCACATTCCGAAGTCAGCTAATGATATTTGAGAAAGACAGTGCCCACCTCTGCTATAAGAACCCATGTGTGAACTTGAAGTAGATCCTTTAAGAATAGTGACCTGCAGTTTATGTTGTCCTTAGGTCGCTCAGATTCGGGCTGGCTTGGACTCTGACTGGCAGGATGTTGACGATGGCGTGGCGATGAGTCTTGTGGATCCTGTTTGGGTTGAGTTTGACTCTGTCTCCCTGGATGAAGTGGACAGGATCATGCGGAGGCTGTCCTCCACCACGTGTTTATTGGACCCGTGTCCTTCCTGGTTGGTTTATGCCTCCAGGGAGGTTACACGTGGTTGGCTCCAGGCAGTTATCAACGCTTCCTTGAGTGAAGGGTTTTCCTGCCACCCTGAAAGAGGCGGTGGTGAGACCCTCCTTAAGAAGCCTGCTCTGGACCCAACCATTTTGAATAACTATCGTCCAGTCTCCAACCTTCGCTTTTTAGCGAAGGTTGTTGAGAGCATGGTGGTTCAGCAGCTTCCGGTGTTCCTGGAGGAAACTGATTACCTTGACCTGTACCAATCGGGTTTCAGGCCCGGACACAGCACCGAGACAGCATTGGTCGCATTGGTGGATGATCTCTGGAGGGCTCGGGACAGGGATTTTTCCTCTGTCCTGGTCCTTTAGATCTCTCAGCGGCTTCGATACCATCAACCATGGTATCCTTCTGCGGCGCTCCGGGGGTTGGGAGTGGGGGCACCGTGTTACGTGGTTCTCCTCTTACCTTCGGACCGTTTCGGTGTTGACGGGAGAGCAGAGATCCTCCCGAGGCCCCTTAGTTGTGGGGTGCCTCAGGGTCGGTTCTCTCACCTCTCCTGTTTAATATCTACATGAAACTGCTGGGTGAGATTATCCGTGGTTTTGGGGTGAGGTATCATCAATATGCAGATGATACCCAGTTGTATATCTCCACCCCAGACCAGATCAGTGATGCTCTCTCGGTGATGTCCCGGTGCCTGGAGGCGGTGCAGGCCTGGATGGGGGTAATAGGCTCAGACTCAACCCAGGCAAGACTGAGTGGCTGTTCTTACCGGCATCTCGGTGTTCAGTGGATGTGCCATCTTTGGTCATGGGGAGGTGTTACCCCGTGGATAGGCGAGGAATCTGGGTGTCCTCCTGGATGCACAGCTCAGTTTGGAGGAGCAGGTGGGGCTGTGGCCAGGGGCTTTTGCCCAGGTTGGCTGGTTCGCCAGCTTAGCCCTTATCTGGACCGAGATGCCCTTGAACGGTCACTCATGCTTCGTCCGTCCAGAATCGACTACTGCAATGCTCTCTACATGGGGCTTCCCTTGCGGATTACCGGAGGTTGCAGCTGGACCTGCATTGGTTGCGGCGCCTTCGGGTTTCCTTCAAGGTGTTAGTAACAACTTATAAAGCCCTTAATGGCTTGGGTGCAGGGTACTTGCGGGAACGCCTCCTGCCGCATCACAGTCCAATCGCCTCAGCCCCATAGGAGGGGCCTTCTGGGAATACCGTCGGTCAGGCATTGTCGGCTGGTGGTTCCCAGAGCTAGGGCCTTTTCTGTGGGAGCACCCGCCTGTGGAACCAGCTTCCTCTGGATCTGCTTTGGCCCCTGATCTCCGCTCCTTTCGAGAGACCTGAAGACTTGGCTGTTTCAGCAGGCCGGCCTGGATTGACCATGGGGTGGGTAGTTTTAACAATGTTTGCCTATTTGTAATTTTATTGTTTTAGTTGTTTTGCAATTTGGACTTGTTTTTATTCGTTTTTTATTGTATATCTTTTTGTATGTTCAGCCCTGAGTCCTTCGGGAGTAGGGCGGCATACAAGTCTAAATAAATAATAATAATAATAATAATACTTCCTACCTTTACAAGGCAGTGGCTAAAAGCCCCATAGATTACAAGTTTTTCATGTAGGTTTCATGCAGTCTAATGTCTTAAAACCTCCTCCTCCCTTAAAAAGAGGCGATTCTGTCTCATAATAATGAAATCTATAGCTCACAATGGCTTCCTGCTTTCCAGATGTAATGGTGCCCACAGGTTAGGTGTCTCCATTTGCCAGTTTGCATGGATAGCTCAAATGGGAGATTCCATGCCCAGTGGCAATCTACCTTGAGTCTATCGGATACTATCATGTGCAGGGGGACAGGAGGAAGATCTGGGGTCTCCGTGGCTTCATTGCTGCTCCTTTCCCTTTGCCTTCCCACTTTTGGGTTTCCCCTAAGGATCCCATGGCTCTACCTTCCCCTCCCACAAGGCCATGTGGCTATTTCGCCAGGATATGAGTTTCATATTATTTTTGTTAATTTTATAATTAATGCAAATTAATACAAATTTTTACATGCAAATTTTTAATCAAGAAATACCCCTCACACCCCCACACCCCGGTCAATGGTGTCCCGCTTTACCAATGTTAAAATCTGGTCACCTTACTCTTGGGAGTAAAAACGGGGTGGTGGGGGTAGCGCTGCTCCGCCCCCAACTCCCTGTTTTTGCTCCCAGGAGGCTACCTTATACTTACCTGGTAGCTGGACGAGCCTCGTGGGGACTTCTGGGAGGGGCTGTGCAGGGTTTCTAATGGAAGCCCCCCCTCCCATTAGAAACAGCTGCTGGGCAATCAGAGAAAAGCAGGATTCAACCTACACAAGCCTCTCCACATGTTCCTTGGGGGAAGGCAAGTGGTAGGGGAAAGGCGACCAGCTGCGGCAGCAAAAGGCAAGTGGGTAGGGGGAAAGGTGACTGGTGGCAGCAAAAGGCAAATGGGGGGGGCAATGACCGGGGCTTCAGAACTTCACTCACCCAGGAAGATCAGTAAAGGCAGGGCCATAGTGGAAGGCAGGCGGCAATGCGTGGCGGGTAAAAGCAGGCTGCAGGCATCTCGTGCATACTGTTGCGCATGTGCAATAGGGACTGACTCAGCAGGGAGCAGAGAAGCGGGCAGAGGGGCGGCACCAGCCAGGGGGCCATTTTACTGGTTCTCGAGCTACCGGGAGCCCTAACATCTGGTTCTATAGAACCGGACAGAACCGGTAGAATCCCACCCCTGGTTATATAATTGCTAGCTCAGGACTCACTAGCCCCAGAGTGAGATTAAGTGAAAGAGGCCCATTCAGGAAATGTTGTGCAGTTTGCTGCTACTACCACAATCTACAGGAATATTCTTGCCACTACAGCCCCTGAAAGCAATTATTCTGGGCTGCGCAGTTCTCGTGCCGGCTCTTTGAGGGACTCCGGAGTCAGGTCCCTGAGATGCAGCACCAACCAGCTTCCACACATGGCAGGCGGCGGCAACAACAGTCCCCTCCCCCGGCGCCCATTGTTAGCTCTCTCCATTAGTTCTCTAGTTTTCAATTGCTCCCGCCTCTCTCTCTCTTTGCTTCCCCCTCCCCCCTCCTGCGCCCACTTGCAGGCAGGCAAGGAAAGGGAGATGGAGGCATGTGCAGCTCTCCGCTTTTCCAGTCCTCGCTGCCTCTCCCAACATCGAAGCCTCACAGATGCAGGCAAAACCGCCACAGCCGTAGCGCCCTGAGTTGCTTGCTTCTCCACTACTGCCTCCTCCTCTTCCAGCACCTCCTTCTCTTGGTAGGGCGATTCTGAACTAACCGAGCATGCTAAGGCAACTCGGGTGCTACCGCTGCAGCAGCTTTGCCCTGCTGCGCGCAGAAACTTGGGAGGCTGCCGGTGCTGAGCAAGCCCATGTCCACGCTGCCTCCCCCACCTCGGCTGAGGACGGAGCGGGGCACCAGGTGCCCAGCGGGTAAGGAGACCAAGGCTGCGCGAGGTTGGTAAGCCCAGGCTAGTGCCCAAGCGGGATCAGAACCAAACAGCCAATCACAGAGGCCATCCGCGATTAGGAATTCCAAAAAGTGAGTGGGGGGGGGGGTGAGAGAGAGAGAAGGTGAAAAGAGAGGAGGCTGGAGAGGGTGGTCGGCCTGGGGCATGCTGGGAGCAGAGGCACGTGGAGGAGCCCAGCCCCAGCCTGGCTCCGTGAGAGGGGCGAAGGCACCAAAGGGTGTCCGCCACCAAGACTGTTAAGTCTGCATGAAGAGTCAGATGCGAAGAGTTCCAGCAAAGAGTTTATTCAGTGACTACAGCTTGAATGGACCCGAGTTGGCTGGGGTACGGCTGCCTCTTATAGCCTGCAGCCGTAGTTGCCAGCCAATGGGAGTGCAGGGTTTCTTCCCGCACTATTTAAACCAATACCATTTGACATTTTACAAGAACAGTTCAAATAAACCAATAACATTCAAACCTACATACATAACAAAGACCAGAAAGAAACTCTGCTCGCCTCCCGATTGGTGACAGGTGTGGGAGCGCTTAAGGCCAGGTGACTCCGGGGGAGAGTAAAGCGAAGGAAATGGAGCCTCCTCCGAAGGATCGCTGGTCCTGGCGTCGTTCCAGCTAGGGCGCCTCGCGGTTGGGAGAAAGCTTGTCTCCGCCGAGCATCAGCAATTACGAGCGAGGGGCATTGCCGAGGGGACGCCGTGTAACGTGGATGGCTGGAAAGAGGCCCGGAAGCAGCAGGAAGCAGGAAGAGAAGCGGGGGGGGGGGGGCTCCCCGGGGGGGGCTCCCCTGGCTAAGCAAGTGGGGGAGAGAAGTGGGGAAGGGGCAAAGCGAGGGGCTCCTCTCCACCCCCTCTTCCTTCAGAGGGGAAGGCAAATGCTGCCTGGTCGGTTCGATTCAGTAATAAAATCGCCTCCCGCCGCTTCGAAGCTTATTCAAACGCCAGTCCTGGCTGAATTCTGACTATTAAAAACAGACCGGTGGAGTCCCCTGCTAATACGAGAGATGCTGTGTCTCTCTCCCCCCTCCCCCACCCCCAAATAATCACTGGCTGTGGCTGGGTTTGGCAGCAAAGTGCCCCCAGAGACACCTTTCTTTGCCTGCCTCCAGGTGAGGCTGGAAGAGCCCCGCCCCCAGCTTTTCCTGGGCTGCAGATCTGAGCTCTCAATCCTCCATTCGGGATCTGAAAGGAGCGCCCACTTTCTCTCCCTCCCCTCCCCCAATTAATCACCAAAGGCAGCAGTCCTTCTGTAGGCAGATGCCTGCTGAGAAGCCCCTGGAATGGCGGCCAGGGGGTGCTGTCCCCCAAGGAGAGCAAAGCCCCCTTTCTGCCTCTGGTTCTCCCAGCGGCAGTTGCCCCGAGGCAGGCCCCTCAGCTCCGCTCTTCTGTCTCTTTGGAAGGTGCAGGTGGGGGGAGGCTTCCAGCCCAGAACATTTATTTGTTATCATTAAGCATTTACATTTTTGTTATAATTAAATAAGTGTGTATGTGTGTAACTGCAGGCTGTTCTTGGTTCTGCCTGTCAATCAACCTCCTGTCTTAAGCAGCCTCCATTTTCTTCCCTTCTTGGACCTGGACCTGATTTTTCTTGCCGCACTTTCATGGGGTAAAATAGGAACCTTCAATTGGCAGGTGCAACTGAAGAGATTGAATGTGGGGGAATCATGCAGCTGCTGCCCAAAGGAAGCAGGAGACACTGAGACAAACTTGTACTTTTATATCAATATAAACCTATTTAACAGTCGCAGCAGAGAAGACAGTCAGAAACATCCTGAGGTAAATCTCAAACAGCCCAGAGAAGAAAAAGGCGGGGGTGGGGGAGGGAAACACCTCCTTTCCACCCACAGCAACCAATCAGAGCGCAGATGCCCTCAGGCGGGAGCCCACCCTCCCTCAACCACAATGGGGTGTTTGTGACCTTTGTGGGCTTTCCTTCTCCAGCCATTAAATGGGATATTTTCACATTTAAAGTGTTCAAAAGAAAAAGACCCAAAATGACTTTGCTTTTGTCCATTAGATTGAATTGCCAAGCTAGAATGCTTTTTTTTTTAATCTTGCAAAAGAAGTCACATCTCTTTTTTCCTCCTTTTTTCTTTTGTGCCTCAGACTTTCTTTTCCCCTCTTTCTCCTTCCCTCAATTTCCTATTTCTATTTTTCTTTCTGTTTTGTATGATGAAGAAATAAATTAAGATCTTGAGACTCTAGAAAGAGTACAGAGAAGAGCAACAAAGATGGAGGCTAAAAGATATTTGAAAAAGCAGTTGCTGGAACTGATTGTGTCTGGTCTGAGGAAAAGAAGGATGAGGGGAAACATGGTGGCATCGTCCAATATTTCAGGGATTTCCACAAAAGATTTCTCTCTCCTCTCCTCTAAATAAATATAGAAGTGGACCTAATGGAAGAGGCGGAGCGGGAGTTGCACTTTATAGATAAGAAATAATCAAACCGCTCTAGAAATGGCACAGAAGAAAGACAAAAACCTCCTTCCAGGCATTTGGGTTCCTATAAAAGGGGGAAAGAAGCCTTTGTCTGACAGGAGAGAGGCCTTTCCCCCTACTCCCAAGCCCCCTCCCATGTGCCCCTCTTTCCCACCCTTTCTCCCATCCCGGCCCTTTGCCCCAAGTCTACTAGGAGGTGGCCTCCGCCAAGGGAAGGCACTTCCCCATTGGGCCGCTGGAGGGCGAAGGTCACGGCTGTCTTTCAAGAGTGGGCGGCAAAGGAAGTGACATCACATCCTTGCCTCTCTAGCACGCCACACTCGCTCTCCTTAACCCGAGGCGGAGAGGCTGTGGGAGAGTCTGGCGGTGGGACATCCAGATGTGCCCCGGGTGAGGGGGGGGCTCTTCCCGGTTCTCATGCTCCACAGCCGTCCTCTCCATGCAAAGGGGTGAGGGGAGAGTGGGCCTGGCGGAGGCCCAGCATGAGTGGAGAGAAGCCTGGCGAGGAGGAGGGGGAGGAGGCAGGATTCACACTGGGCTCCCCGAGGACTCGATACTGTCTCCGGAGGGGCAAAGAGGGGAGGCAGCCTCTCCAGCTGCCTCCTTCTTGGCCCTGTTCGGGGGCCCTGGGCCCTGCGCTTGGAGGAGCCGCTTGGGGCTGTGGGCAGATTGGGGGAAGGGGGTCCAGGGGCTGAATCCACCTTTCTGATCCTGGGTGTTGGTTTTTTTCTCCCTCCCAGATCCGGAACCTTGGAGCCCTCGGCAGCCTTTGCAAGCCAGGATTTCCTCTGGAAGGAAGGAAGGAAGAGAGCGGAAGGACCAGCAGGGATCCGTCCTTCGGCCCCAGAAATGGTCCTGTGAAGGAAGAGGCCCCTGGAGACCCCCCAGAGTCCCTGGAGCCCTTTGGAGGTGCTCTGCCAGAGAGAGGAAGGATGGAGACACCCCCTTTGGTCAAGGATGGGAGCGGAAAAGGTCCCGCAGCTCCTCAGCCTGGGAGCTGTGGGGAGAGCTGGACCAGAACTGGGCAGAAGGTCCTGCAGGAGGGAACCATCCTCCCTTCAGAAGTTCCGCCCTGGACCTCCATCCGATGCCAGGAGGCTGAGGGTCCCCGAGGACTTTGCAGCCGACTTCATGACTTGTGCAGGCGATGGCTGAGCCCAGGAAAGCACAGCAAAACCCAGATGCTGGACCTGGTGGTTCTAGAGCAGCTCCTGGCTCACCTGCCCCCAGAGATGGAGGGCTGGGTGCGGGAGTGTGGAGCAGAGACCAGCTCCCAGGCGGTGGCCCTGGCAGAAGGCTTCCTGCTGAGCCAGGCAGAGGAGAAGAAGGAGCAGCTCCAGTGGCAGGTGGGAGACTTTAGGGAGCTCAATAGAGGGAATCAATAGAGTGTTTGAATACTTCACCCTCCTTCCCAAACTTCTCCCACCTTCATAATATGAGGCAATTCTCCAATTCTTGTAGGGCATTGTTCCATTGTTTTCTCACTCAGCCTCATGGATGGATATTGGGGGCTTTGGTGTTGTGTTCTGAATAGAAGAATCCTCTTTATGTTGTATCACATACATTAATTCTGCTTTTTCCTTCCTTCCATGTATTTGAAGTGCTGCACTGTGGAGAAAAGAGATCCTGAGGGAAAGAAGAACCCATCAAATCCCCCTCAGGAGCTATTTTTCAGGAGGATCCCTTGGGAAGACCAAAGTCAGGACACCTCAGGAGGTAATGGAAGATCCTCCAATTCCCTATCTGTCTTACCTTTGCTCTCTCTTGTCTCCTATAGAATACCTCCTCCTATTTTGTTAATTATGCATTTGGAAATTATTTATTCCTTACAGAGAAACAAAGAATGAAGCTTTCTGGTTTTTATGATGGAGATCAAACTGCGGTTGAACCTCCAAATCAAGTAAGAAAGGGAAAAGATATTAGATGTGTAATCTTCTTTCAGGAAGTGAAGTAGGTGTGCTCTCTCCTTCTATTTCCCCCACTTCTTTGGCCTGGATTATTTTTCTGTTCTTGCACAAAATGGAGAGCAGAACAGCAGGTTCAAGTTTCTGTCAGCCAGCATAGCTTCCTCTGGTTATCTTCTTCTGCTAGGTACTCCTCCAACTTGGAGTTTGCAAGAAGCATTTTTTTTAATTAAAAAAAAATTATTTATTTAACATAAATTTAAAACAAACCAACAAAACCAACACACACACATATATACATATATACATTTTACAACATATATTGAGCAATGGTTAAAATCTATCCTTTTCATTAACGTGATCTACCTTATTAGAATAACTCCTTTGTTCTTTTAACATTTTAGTTTCTCTATATCATTTAATATTAACTACACATCTTCTAACTATTTCTTGACTTATTGAAGTGTCAAATGTCACGTTTTCTTTATCCACTCATACCAAATATTCCATATTTCATAATAATCACTATCTTGTTTATTTTTTAACAACTTGGTTAGATTATCCATTTCAGCACATTCATGAATTTTTTTAATTACCATATCGTCTGAAGAGATAGATGTCAATTTCCAATTTTGTGCATAAGTTATCCTGGCCGCAGTTATAATATGCAGAATTAAGTACTGATATTTTTTTCCATCTTTAAATTTATCATGCTTAAAAGAAAGGTTTCAGATTCAAGTTTTAACTTTTGTTTTGTCATATTTAAAATTCAATTTCTTATGTTCCTCCAGAATTTCTGGGCACATGGGGAGGTCCATCACATATGGAAGTACATTCCTTGTACATAATTACATTTCCAACAGTTAGGTGGTAAGTTGGGGTACATCTTAGCCAATCTCGCAGGGGGTAAGTGCCAACGATGAGCCATTTTTTATAGATTTTCTTTAAAAGTGACAGACAGGATTAATTTATAACTTATTTGCCAAATGTGTTCCCATTTATCTAATTCAATACTATGGCCCCACTTCTAGCCCATATTATCATAGAGTCTGTGACCGTTTCTTCTTTTAATTTGTAATCCAAAAGATATTTATATATTTTACTAATTGCTTTCTTTTCCTCTCCTAACCATATTTTATCAAATTCTTGTAGAGTCGTATTGAAGCCAAACTGTTCTCTGTCTTTTTTGTAGTGGGTTTGGATTTGTAGAAAGGGCCACCATGCTATCTCCTTTCCTTGTATTTTTATTTGGTTCCTATTTTTAAGCTCTCCTGTATCATTCAATAAATCTTTATGCCTGACAATATTTTCATAGTCCGTTACATTTGGGTGTGTCACTGCTTCTAATGTGGATAACCACAGTGGAACCTTTAGGTAATGCTTTTTAAAAAAAATCTTTTCCCAAAAGCTAAACAATACATTTCTTACATGGTGTCTTTGAAAATATGAATGATGTTTAAATTTTCCGTCCCACATAAAAACGTGCCAGCCAAGTTGAAGATCGAAGCCCTCTAATATTAATAGTCTTCTATTTTCTAGTTTAGCCCAATCCTTAAGCCAATTTACTATAGCAGCCTCATAATATAGTTCAAAATCTGGAAGGCCAAATCCTCCTTTTTCTCTGGCATCCTGCAATAATTTAAATTTCACTCTAGGTTTTTTCTTCTGCCATATAAATTTAGATACATATTTATTTAATTCTACAAAAAAAATTTTTAAAGGCCCTTCAAGAAATAGGAATAAGCTATCCCAGTGGCAAGGAACTGCTAGAGACCCTTTTTTGGTAATTCTTTGACTAGGAATTGTACAAGGCTAATGAAAAAATAAATACTCACATTGCCACATTACCATTTTAAAAAAAGCCTTATCTATAACCCGTAGTTCAAAAATAAGCAAATTGTATTACAAAATAAAGCAGTCTATTAAAATTCAAAGGGAGTGGCTGTGTTGAGCATGTAATCATGGTACTTTGGGCCACAAAATAATTTCCAGTCTTCTGATTTATGCCTGGAACAGAATACCAGAGTTGATAGGGATCTTTGGAGGTCTTCTAGTCCAACCCTCTGCTCAGACAGGAAGCCCTATAACATTTCAGATAAATGTCTGTCCAATTTCTCCATAAACACCTCTAGTGTTGGAGCACCCACAATTTCTGGAGGCAAGTCATTCCACTGATTTATTGTTCTCACTGTCAGGAAATTTCTCTTTACTTGTAGGTTGGTTCTCTCCTTCAGTAATTTTCATCTGTTTCTTCTTGGAACACTGCTATCATGTCACTCCCTAGTCCTTCTTTTCATGAAACTAGTCATACCCAATTCCAGCAACCATTCTTTATATGTTTTAGCCTCCAGTCCACTAATAATTTTGGTTGCTCTTCTCTGCACTCTTTCTAGAGTCTCAAGATCTTTTTTACATCTGGCAACCAAAACGAGGCAATATTACAAGTGTGGTCTTACCAAGTCATTATAAAGTGTTACTAACACTTCATTTCACTTTATTTCTATACCTCTTCTTGCAGCCTATGATTCTGTTGGGTTTTTTTGGGGGGTGGGCAACTGTAGCATAGTGCTGACTCATGTTTAAGTGGTTGTCCACTAGGATTCCAAGATCCCTGTTGCACTTAGTACTGTTGAGCCAGGTATCACCTATTCCATGCCAGTGCATTTGGTTTTTCTTTCCTAAATGTAGAACCTTACATTTCTCACTGTTGATTTCGTTTTGTTAGATGGGGCGCAATCTGTCAATCCTTCTATATCTCGAGCTTATCTTCTGGAGTGTTGGTATTCCTGTCAATCTGGTCTTGTCTGCAAATTTGATGAGTTCCCGTTCTATCCTCTTGTCTAAATCAATGATGACGATGAACAGATCTGGCAAATCCTCCTGTTCTGTTCTTTTTTGCGTGTCCAGGGGGGTCTGGTGTCCTTCGAGGATGTGGCTGTGTATTTTTCTGAGGAGGAATGGTCTTGGCTGGATCCTGACCAGAAAATGCTGCATTCAGAAGTCATGCTTGAAAACCATAGGAACGTGATCTCTCTGGGTAAGAGTTTTCTAGTCCCCTATGAAGAAGAGAGGTTATAGTTAGTTTTTTATTTAAAAAACACTAATCAGATATAGTCTTCTGGGAGGGAGAAGGAAAGGACCTGGCCTTCTCATGCTCCAAGGAAGGAAAGAGTCAATGTCTCTTTGCTTAGATGCTTTTTGTGCCATTTCTTATCTGTATTTTCCCATTTCTATTCGAACTTACCTGTGGAGGCTGAAAAGAACAAGTTGTACTTTTATGTGTCTTCTGGAGGTCATGTGAGAGGAATGTGTTGTCATTTCTCCTCTGAAATCTCCCCAAATTGTGTGAGAACAGAACTTTCACTCTGAGGCCACGGAAGAGCATTCTCCCAATCCAATTCAAGAACAAAGGCCTCATGCAGTGTGACTCAGAGCATCCTAGGGTACAGGTTCTCCCCAAGTTATGACAGTTCACTTAGCAACCGTTCCCAGTTACCATCAGCCCTCTTCCAAGTACTTGAGACCCAATTCCCTCTTCGTTTTCAAAGACCTTTTCCCTACATCTTGTGCAGTCCTCTATTCTTAAAAGAACACAGGCAATGTGAGTACTGCGATGTGGAATTAACACGAGATTAGTAGCCTGTGATCTTGCACTACTGGTCTCGTGTGATCCTGCACTAAAGTAATTTAGGCCTCCGTTCTTTGAGAACCGATGCCTGTACCAGATGCGGCCAAAGAGCCCTTGCAACCTGATGGGACTTTGGGGCAGCAAAATAGCCATTCTTGAAACATCCCAACCTTTCCAGTCTCAGCATTTACAAGGCAATGGGTGGCTTCAAGCAAGGGATTTACCTCCAAAATCTCATTGCTGGGATCAAGGAACAGGCCAAGTGGGGGTCCCGCCTGCCAGACAGACACTGTAGAGCAGCTGCTCCAAGGTAGATCAGGGAAGAAGGAGCTTGTTTCAAAATTGTTTCATTTCTTACTGGTCTCTGCTGAAATTAACCCACCCCAATATATCTTAAGTTTTCTCCTAATTACTCCTTGGATGTTTCCTGATTATTCCTTAACTCAGAACTGATTCTGAGTGAGATTTGCATATATATAGATTGAAGCAATGAAGACACGTAGTCAATGTTGGAATAGAATTGCTTGCTTTATTCAGTCAGTCTTTCCTCTATATATACATACTAATTCACCTAATCTTAAACAATACCTAATCCTAAACAATACATCTGCTATCACTGGTTAATAGATATACTTTATTACTATTTGCTTCAGCAGCTTTCATCTATTCTTTATTTAAGGATTAACCTATGTTCCAGTTCCTCTGTATGTTCAGTTCTTGTTTTTCTAAAGCAACCTCCTTCATCTTCCAGCGGCATTGTGTGTGCACGGAAGGCTCCGTATCTGAGGTTTGCCATCCAAGACAAGAGCATTCTGGCACGTATAATGCCTACAATAGATAATTGTAAAGAAAGAGATGTTTTCTAGACATTTTCAAAGTTTTCATGACTCATGAATATAGAAATCATCATGTATATCACACCCCTATAGGCATGCAAACATACAACCTAATGGAATCTCAGAGAAATTCAGACAGAAATTCACGTGACTTTCTACACTTTGATCTTTTTCTCTAACAACATTTTCATTTTCATTTCCCTTTTGCTTTGAAGGTAATAATGGTCAGGAGATGCAAGATTCCTGTGAACTGTTCCAAGTGATCAATGCTAAAGATGGAACAGAGAAGTTTGGAATTCAAATGGAATTCGAAAGCTATGAGAGAAACCAGTCAAAGAATTGGAATCAGGAAAGCTCATCTTCCACTGATGCTCCGATGCAAGACTTTCTTGCCCAACAAGAGAAAATAAGGAAAAAATATACCGGAAAAAGTGTGAAGCTATTCAAAGCTAAAGTACAAGCAAATGAACACTATTTATCTTATTACAATGGGACATTCATTCTTTCTTTTGGGAGTAACTTCCTTACATCTCAAAAAGTGATTGACACAAAAGAGAAGCCTTATAAATGTTTGGAATGTGGAAAATGTTTTAGAACAAGTGGTCACCTTACTATCCATAAAAAGATCCACACAGGGGAGAAGCCATTTAAATGCATGGAATGTGGAAAGGCCTTTGCACGGAACAGTGATCTTAAAAGGCACAAAAAGGTCCACACAGGAGAGAAACCATTTAAATGCATGGAGTGTGGAAAGACCTTTGCTCAAAGAGGTAATCTTATTTCCCATAAGATGATCCACACAGGGGAGAAGCCGTTTAAATGCATGGAGTGTGGAAAGACCTTTGCTCAAAGAGGTAATCTTATCTCCCATAAGATGATCCACACAGGTAAGAAGCCACTTAAATGCATGGAGTGTGGAAAGACCTTTGCTCAGAGCAGTGGCCTTAGAAGGCACAAAAATAGCCACTCAGGAGAGAAACCATATAAATGCATGGAGTGTGGAAAGACCTTTGCTCAGGACAGTGATCTTAAAAGGCACAAAAAGGTCCACACAGGAGAGAAACCATTTAAATGCATGGAGTGTGGAAAGACCTTTGCTCATAGAAGTGTACTTAATTCACATAAGATGATCCACACAGGGGAGAAACTATATAAATGCATGGAGTGTGGAAAGACCTTTGCTCGAAGGGGTTATCTTATTTCCCATAAGATTTTCCACACAGGAGAGAAGCCATATAAATGCATGGAATGTGGAAAGACCTTTGCTCGAAGAGGTCATCTTATTTCCCATAAGATGATCCACACAGGAGAGAAACCATTTAAATGCATGGAGTGTGGAAAGACCTTTGCTCAAAAACATAATCTTATTTCCCATAAGATGATCCACACAGGGGAGAAGCCATTTAAATGCATGGAGTGTGGAAAGACATTTACTCGTCGTTCTGATCTTAAAAGGCACAAAAAGATGCACACAGAAGAGAAACCATTTAAATGCATGGAGTGTGGAAAGACCTTTGCTCAAAGAGGTAATCTTATTTCCCATAAAATGATCCACACAGGAGAGAAGCCGTTCAAATGCATGGAGTGCGGAAAGACCTTTGCTCAAAAACATAATCTTATTTCTCATAAGATGATCCACACAGGAGAGAAGCCATTTAAATGCATGGAGTGTGGAAAGACCTTTGCTCAAAAACATAATCTTATTTCCCATAAGATGATCCACACAGGAGAGAAGCCATTTAAATGCATGGAGTGTGGAATGACCTTTGCTCAGGACAGTGTTCTTAAAAAGCACAAAAAGATCCACACAGCAGAGAAACCATGTAAATGCATTGAGTGTGGAAAGACCTTTGCTCAAAAACATAATCTTATTTCCCATAAGATGATCCACACAGGAGAGAAGCCGTTCAAATGCATGGAGTGTGGAAAGACCTTTACTCAAAAACATAATCTTATTTCCCATAAGATGATCCACACAGGAGAGAAACCATATAAATGCATGGAGTGTGGAAAGACCTTTGCTCAAAGAGGTCATCTTATTTCCCATAAGATGATCCACACTGGGGACAAGCCGTATAAGTGTATGGAGTGTGGAAAGACCTTTGCTCAGGACTGTGACCTTAAAAGGCACAAAAATATCCACTCAGGAAAAAAACCATATAAATGCATGGAGTGTGGAAAGACCTTTGCTCAAGACAGTGTACTTAAAAGGCACAAAAGGATCCACACAGGAGAGAAGCCATTTAAATGCATGGAGTGTGGAAAGACCTTTGCTCAGGACAGTGTTCTTAAAAGACACAAAAAGATCCACACAGGAGAGAAGCCATTTAAATGCATGGAGTGTGGAAAGACCTTTGCTCAGGACTGTGGTCTTAAAAGGCACAAAAAGATCCACACAGGAGAGAAGCCGTTTAAATGCATGGAGTGTGGAAAGACCTTTGCTCAGGACAGTGTTCTTAAAAGACACAAAAAGATCCACACAGGAGAGAAGCCATTTAAATGCATGGAGTGTGGAAAGACCTTTGCTCAGGATAGTGATCTTAAAAGGCACAAAAAGATCCACACAGGAGAGAAACCATATAAATGCATGGAGTGTGGAAAGACCTTTGCTCGGAACAGTAGCCTTAGAAGCCACAAAAAGATCCACTCCTTTTTCCCCTAAAAGAAGCCACACAGGGGAGGAGCCATTTAAATGCATGGAATGTGGAAAGAGTTTTGCTCAGAATAGTCATCTTATTTCTCATAAAAGGATCCATGCTTGGGAGAAACTATATAGAAATAGCAATTCCACTTAGACTTATATACCACTCCTGGGTCCTCATTTCAGCAACCTCAAAAGGATGAAAAACTTAATCAACCATGAGCTGGTCAGGATCGAACACCTGGCTGTGGGCAATTAGCCTGTACTACTACATTCTAACCACTGACCCACCATGTCTCTATCGATTTGTATGTGTGTGCATATTGTGCCTTTTTGATCCAAATGAGACAAGGTTGAATCTTACAAAATGTAAAAACAAGTTGTTTAGATTTTAGAGAAAGTGCGAAGAAGAGCAGCTAAGAGGATTAAAGGCCTGAAGTCTAAAACATATGAAGAACGGTTGCAGGGTTTGGTGCTAGCTAGTCTACAGAAAAGGATGACGAGTGACCTGATAGAAGTATTCCAGTACTTGAGAGGCTGCCACAAAGAGGAGGGGGTCAATTTATTTTCCAAAGCACCAGAGGGTAGAAGAAGGCACAATGCATGTCATAAAGGAGAGAAGCAACCTCAAATTAATGAGAATCTTCCTTACAGTGAAGGCAATTAACTAGAGGAACAGCTTTCCTTCAGACATTGTGGTTGCTTCATCACTGGATATTTTTAAGAAGAGACTGGATAGTCACTTGTCTGAAAGAGATCCTGTAGGGATATCAATAGAACCTGAAATGGTATAGGATCTCCTGCTTGAGTTGAAAGTGTGGATAGGGGTGCCAGCCGCTAAGGACTTAGGTCTTAGGGCTTCAGGTACCAGGGCTCCATCAATTCCTGGATGGACAGAAGGAGAAAGTTGTGTCTCGGGGGTCTTTAAAAGAAAAAACTTCCGATTCACTAGTGGATCCAGAAGTGAATTTAAATCTCTCTCCAGCAACTCCCATCTCATCAAATTGGGACCCCAAAATGTCATAGGTAGATTTTTCTCTAAAATTAGGTGAATTTTGGGTTGGGCCATAAAAATGATTCATGCCATCTGATTGTCTGTCTGTTTACCAACTAAAAGTAATCTATACAGATTGCAGATGTTTTGAAGTAAAATGCCAAATTGAAACTTTTCAATTTCCACTTATTTAAAAATGCTCCATTCATTTTCTGGCTGAAATATTTTTTTTCTCATCCAGAATTTGCATTTCTTGTTCAATCAAATAGTCACGATTTTCACTTTGTAAAGCCACTGCCTTTTTTAGCTATTCCACAAAGATCTTTATTTATTTTATTTATTTGATTTGTCAATCTCTTACAAGATAATAGGTATAAGTATAAACAGTTATGAATACATGAAATGGATACATATAAGAAAAATAAAAAGAAACAATAGGACAGGAACGGTAGGCACGTTGGTATGCTTATGCACGCCCCCTACAGACCTCTTAGGAAAGGGGTGAGGTCAATAGTAGACTTAATGTTCCCAGATGCAAATGGGCTTTTTATGAAAAAACAACAACAACAACTAATAATCCACATCTGAAATGTTCCTTGTCTGGGTGGCAACCAGGTTAGATCTCTGCTTTAAATTACAAATAACAAATGGAATGTTCTTCAGCATTATAGAATTAACAGTTATTAAAAACAATCCCTCAAGAGAGAGACACATTGTTAGCAAAGTACTTTGAGATGGAGCGGACCTTTTAAGGCCCTTCTTGGGGGGGCTCACTCAGGACCCCCCCCCCAATTCCATGTAAGAATTGTGCCAGTTAGAACATTTGGTGAAGAAGGTCAAGAGGAATCCCGTCCGAGGCTCTGCGGTGATCCTGGGATCTGCCTGATCTTCTCAGCCTCCATCTGCCCACACCTTCCCTTTCCTCAAGATCCTCCTCCATCCCTTCTACCTTCTCTGCCCCCCTCATCCCGGGCTAGCCAGCTGCAGACAGACCCTGGTTGAAGTGGGGGTGTCTCCCTCTGCATTCTCCCAAATCCTCCCCCCCAGCAAGGATGTTGGCATGGCCCTGGCAAAGCGTTGGTACATCCTGGAATCAGAGGATGGCCAGGGCTCAGGACCCGGTCAGTCTCTTGTGGCATCTGAAGTAACCAATTTGGTCTGCTGTTCTGGGCCCTCCTGTGCTTCTCATGTCCCCCCTTCCCTCCAGCCAAGCCCACCATCTCCATCTCCCCCACCAAGATGGACCCCACTTTCCCCAACGCCATCCTCCTCTGCACCACCACAGGCAGATTGAGGACCAGTGGCTGAAGAACGGGCGGCCAGAGGAGGAAGGCGTGGCCCTCGGAGAGGAGTTCCAGAACAGAGACTGGACCTATCAGCTCCAGGTGATGCTGGAGACCCAGCCCCAGCAGGGGGGGGCTCTATGCTTGCCAGGTGGGGCACGCCAGCCTGGAGGCCCCCATCACCATCCAGTGGGTAAGCCCCTCCCCTCCCTCCCCTGCCCTGAGAAGGGGGAGAGACTCTCCCTGTGGGGGGAGCCAGAATGGCCCCTCCTGGGGGAGGATAGGCCTGATCCTCCTGCTCAGGTGAGGCTCCTTCTCCTTCCCCAGAGCCCCATTCCTCCAGCTCTGCCAGGAGCAAACTCTGGACGGGGATCATGGGGGCCATGATAGGCCTTCCTGGCTGTGTGGCTCTTCTCCCACCTGAAGAGCAAGAAAGGTGAGCCTGGGGGGCTGGAGGAGAGGTTGTGGGGAGGGGACCATCTAGGGGAGGCCTCTGATCAAGCTCAGCAAGTGGCCAAGAGGATCTCCCTGAGGAATATTTTTGGGAACTTCTGTTCTTGGAGGGGTTATTAAGGGAAGATACTGCAGCCTATTATGGGCTATCGATGGGGAGGGGGACCCCCTGATTGGGTCTTTTTCTCCTTCCAGCAACTCCCATCCAACCTCCAGCAGGTGAATTTCTCCTCTTCCTCCCTCATCCAAGCTCCTACAAGTTTTAAAAGTCTTCAAATCTTTTTTTTTAAGGGATGCGTTTCAACTAACTGAAGCAACCTTGAAGTGACCCCACAAATAAAACCTTTGTGGATGATGCTCATTTGTGGAGCTTTAGCCAGTTTTTCCTTACAGAGACACCCGAAGTATGGAGGAAGCAAAGACTAAAATCTCAGGATGTTTCCAAGATTTGGAAAAATTGCAGACAGAAAGGACGGGTGGAGAGGGCAGCTCTGTCATTGGGGGGAAGGGGGAAGCACCCCCAAGTTCATGGCCAACCTTCCCTCCCCTTGCCACCCATTACATTTCACCCAATTTCTGACAAAGTGAGACCAGGCTCCCTCCTTTCCTGCCACCCCCATCCTAGCAGCATCTCCTTGGTTGAAATCCACCCCCCAAGGTCTGTCTTAACAGTCATCCCTGGTTTAGCCTTTGTTTCCCTTCAGAAAAAAGCCTTTGTTTCCCTTCACAAAATATATCAATGTTGCGAATTGTCCCTAAAAGCCAAATCCGACCATACAAAGAACCAAAAGAGACAGAAAGTGATCAAACACAATGAAAAAGACAAAAAAGACACCCCCACTTCCTCCCCCCATAAGAGGCAACCACAAGAGCTACACACACCACAAAGAAAGAGACTTGCGAGTATAGAAAAGGACAATTCAGATGTTTTGGGGGGTGGGGGCTGTTTCCTTGACCTCCCCCCTCCAGGCAGAGGCAGGGAAGGGAGCCCCCTCCCTCCAGGCCCTGCCTGTCAACCCCCCTGCAGTAGGCCTGACTGGGGGGGCTGAAAGAGAGGGGGAGGGGAGATTTTTCCAGCAGCATCTTATTTCTACTGCGGGTTTTACTTCATATTCTCATTTTCCCTTTTTTCCCTCAGATCTCCTGAGTTAGTCCTGCCCTCCTTCCTGCTGGGAAAGTTTCCTTTTAGGAAGAGTTGGAGAATTTCTGCCTTTGAAGGACATTGAAGGGGGCCGATTGGGGAGGGGAGAAGAACCACAGCCTGGACCTTCTCCTGCTGAGGCACCCCCCCAGCTTCCTTTCGGATCCTCCTTCCTTTTGAGGAGGGGGAGACAGGAAGGGAGTGGAGATCATCTAGTCTTCCCCCTGGAACTCTTGGCCTGCCTGTCCCTTCAGACCCCCACAACCTCTTCTGCTCAGCCGAGACCCCCATTCAGAGCCATGTCGGCTCCAACCCTCCCCCAGAAAGCCCCTTCACCCGAAACCCACTTGGTGCTTAGCCAAATGTAGAGGCCAGTGGATCCAGGGAGATCCCAGAAGGTCTGCATGCTGAGATCCACATACCGCTATATAAGACCCTGGTGAGGCCATGCTTGGAATCCTGAATCCAGTTCTGGTCACCATGAACATTGCTTGAATTCTTTACATGGAAAAATGGAAAGATCCCTCCATCCCCAGGATGGAAAAAGAATGGATGAAAGAAATGAGGGAGTTGGCAGAGGTGGAAAAATTACCTGTTTTGATCAGAGAAAGAAATAGATCCAGCTGTATTTCTACCTGGAAACCATTTCTGGACTTTGTGCTTGAGGGGGAAAAATGAAACCTGAACTGGATTTACTGATTAGGTTTGGTTTTTGTTGTTGCTATAGAAATTACTAGATTCATTCAGAATGTCCTGTAAAAGTAAAAAGTTGAAGCTGTAATTTCACTTCGTATTTTATACTATTTTTTCCTCCCACCCTTCCTGTTATGCTGCACTACTCCTTCTCCTTTCTTTCCTTTTCTCATTTTATTGCTATCTTTATTTTCTATTTTATACCATAACAGATAGATAACAGATAATCAGAGTTGGAAGGGACCTTGTAGATCATCTAGTCTAACCCCCCGCCCAAGTGGGAGACCCTACACCACTTCTGACAAATGGCAGTCCAATCTCTTCTTGAAAGTCTCAAGTGATGGCGCTCCCACAACTTCCGAGGGCAACTTCTGTTCCATTGGTTGATTGTTCTCACTGTCAGAAAGTTTCTCCTTATTTCCAGGTTAAATCTCTCCTTGTTCAGTTTCCATCCATTATTCCTTGTCTGGCCTACAAGTGCTTTAGAAAGTAGCTTGAATCCTTCCTCACTGTGGCAGCCCCTCAAATATTGGAAGACTGCTATCATGTCTCCCCTGGTCCTTCTCTTTACTAGACTAGCCGTGCCCAGTTCCTGTAACCGGTCTTCATATGCCTTAGTCTCCAGTCCCCTAATCATCCTGGTTGCTCTTCTCTGCACTTTTTCTAGAGTCTCAACAACCAATGGGAATTCTCCCTGGTGAGCATCATCTGTCTCTGGGCAGAGTCCTTTGTGACTTCACCTGAAGGAGGAGGCAGAGTTCAGCGCAGAGAGTGAAAGTGGGAGGGGGGATCCGTTCAGCCTTGAGGGGGCTGCAGCTCTAGGGGGGGTTCAGAGCAGCCCCAGAAGGGACCCTCCACTTTCTTTGCTCTCTTCTCGATTCTCTGCCAGGGATTCCCACTCCCCTCCCTCTTATTTCTCCCCCATTCAGATTAACAACAGCCCTTCTTGAACCAAACACTGACCTGCCATTTGCCGTGAGTCAGAAAACCCGTCAGTGCCGGGGGTGCAACCGGCCCTCCAGCAGCCCCTTTGCCAAGAAGAGAGCCAAAGGCAGAAGCTTTGGGGAGGGGAGTGGACGCCAGATTGGGTAGGGGGAGGGCAAAAGGAAACCCACACTCCCTTCCAGAGCTGGCATGAACCCCCACTTGAGCTGCAGCCACTGCAAGACTGAAATTATTCCCCCTTCTCTCTTTACACCAAACTATCTCCTCCATCAGGTGAAGTCAAGGGAGACTCTGCCCGGAGACCGATGACACTGCAGAAGGGAGGATTCTCATTGGCATTCTGCTTTTCTGGGCACTCCCAAGTCCAAAGTTCGAGCAAAACTCCTCCCACCCATCCAGACCCTCCAATTCCTCCTCTGGGGCTGGGATCCTCCGTGTCTTCCTCCCCTCTCTTTGGTGGTGCATGTGGGCGACATCCATGGGCTCTGCTGGGCTCCCCCTGAAGCTGCTAGTGGGGCCGCTGGCCCGGATCCCTGGAAGCAAAGGGGGGAAGGAGACCCCCACTGTAACTACATAGCCAAAAAGGCATTAAGAGTTGTTAACCTAATCCTGTGTAGCTTTTTCTCCGGTAATATCACACTACTAACTAGAGCATACAAAACATTTGCTAGACCAACACTTGAATACAACTCATCCATCTGGAACCCGCATTACGTATCTGATATTAATACAGTTGAGAAAGTCCAGAAATATTTCACAAGAAGAGTTCTCCACTCCTCTACTCGTTGCAGAATACCTTATGCCACCAGACTTGAAATTCTAGACCTAGACAACCTAGAACTATGCCGCCTTTTGTCTGATCTAAGTATAGTACATAAAATTATATAGTGCAATGTCCTGTCAATGAATAGTTCAGCTTCAACCATAACAATACAAGAGCACACAATAGATACAAACTCAAGGTAAACCGCACGAAACTTGATTGCAGGAAATAGGACTTCAGCAACAGAGTGGTCAATGTCTGGAATACTCTACCTGGCTCTGTGGTTTCTTCCCCAAACCCCAAAAACTTTAACCTTAAACTGTCTACTATTGACCTCACCCCTTTCCTAAGAGGTCTGTAGGGGGCATGGATAAGCACACCAATGTGCCTACCGTCCCTGTCCTTTTGTTTCCTTTTTTCTTATTCATATCCATTTCATGTATTCATAACCATGCTTATACTTATACCTGTTACCTTATAATCACTTGACAAAATAAAATAAATAAAAGGAGGGGGCTCAGCAGGGGAGGAGGAGAGGGGATGGGAGGGGCTGTCAGTGCTCCTGGGGGAAGATCTCCTCCTTCACCAAATGCTCCTGTCAAGCCCAACATTGACCTATGAGTAGCCATTTTAGTTAGCCTTAGTATATATTCTTTTTCTTACTTTCTCTGTGGCAGTCATGGGGGAGAAGGGTTTTGGGCTTGCCACATTCCTAAGGGGGGAGGAGTGGAGATAGAGTTGTTTAGGCTAGGTGATTCTTCTTCCCGTGGGAAACGAGCTGCCTGTGCTTGGGCCCCTTGAGGTAGAGATTTATGACATCAAGCAATGTTGAATTACTTCTATTGGAGAATGTGACTTTTGGGGGTTGTTTCTAACTTTAATATTGTGGGGTAGTTCTGGGTTGTTTCAGATCCAGATTTACCATGGCCAATTTGATGCTTTCTTAAATAAAAGATATCGTCTTCAAAGATGGACTTTGTTCTTTTCTTTTTAAATGGATTTCATCAGTTGGAAACCTGACAGCTCCAACTGGCACAACTCTTGGATGTATTAATGGAGGGAGGGGTCTGGGTGAGCCCTCCCAAGAGGGTCATTAAAAGAGCCAGCTCAGAGTACTTTGCTAACAATGTTTCTTTCTGTTGAGGGGTTGTTTTTAATAATTGTTAATTCCATAGTAATGAAGAACATTCAATTTGTTATTTATAATTTAAAGCAGGGATCTAATCTGGTTGCCACGCAGACAAAGAACATTTCAGGTGTGGGTTGTTGTTGTTGTTTTCATAATAAGCCCATTTGCAACTGGGAACATTAAAGATCTTTGTGGAATAGCTAAAAAAAAGGGCAGTAGCTTTACAAAGTGAAAATCGTGACTATTCGAACAAGAAATGCAAATTCTGGATGAGAAAAAATATTTCAGCAAAAAAAATGGATGGAGCATTTTTAAATAAGTGGAAATTGAAAAGTTTCAAATTGGCATTTTATTGAAAACATCTTCAATTCGTATAATTACTTTTAGTAGGTAAACAAACACACATCAGATGGCACGAATCATTTTTATTGCCCCACACAAAATTCACCTAATTTTAAAGAAAAAACTACTGATAAGAGTTTGTGGTTCCAATTTGATGAGATGGGAGTTGCTGGAGCGATTTTCATTCCCTTCTGGATCCACTAGTGAATTGTAAAGTTTTTCTTTCTTTTTAATGACCTCCCCAGAGACCCAACTTTCTCCTTGATACTTGAAGTCCATGGCGGCTGGCGCCCCTATCTGCACTTGGGCTCAAGCAGGAGGTCCTATACCATTTCAGGATCTATTGATATTCCTATAGGATCCCTTTCAGACAAGTGACTATCCAATCTCTTCTTTAAAACATCCAGTGATGAAGCAACTACAATGTCTGAAGGAAAGCTGTTCCACTGGCTGTCTTCACTGTAAGGAAGATTCTCGTTAATTCGAGGTTGCTTCTCTTCATGATTATTTTACATGCATTGTGTCTTCTTCAGCCCTCTGGTGTTCTGGAAACGAAATTGGCCTTCTCTTTGTGGCAGCCTCTCAAGTACTGGAATACTGCTATCATGTCACCCCTAATCCTTCTTTTCTGTAGAATGCAATACTACAGGCTAATTGCCCACAGCCAGGATTTCCATCCTGACCAGCTCATGTTTGATTCAGTCTTTCATCCCTCTGGGGTCGCTAAAATGAGGACCCAGGAGTGGTATATAAGTCTAAGTGGAATTGCTATTGCTATATAGTTTCTCCCAAGCGTGGATCCTTTTATGAGAAATAAGATGACCATTCTGAGCAAAACTCTTTCCACATTCCATGCATTTAAATGGCTCCTCCTCTGTGTGGCTTCTTTTACAGGAAATAAGAGTGGATCTTTTTGTGGCTCCTAAGGCTACTGCTCTGAGTAAACGTCTTTCCACACTCCATGCATTTAGATGGCTTCTCCCGTGTAGATCATCCGATGGAAAATAAGATGACAACTTTGAGCAAAGGTCTTTCCACACTTTTTAAAAAAATAAACTTTTTCTTTTATGTTTTAAAAAAAGAGAAATTAATCATAACATTAACAGTACTGTAGCCTCAGTATTATACATATGTATCTCATGCATATTTACATGTATATACATTGTGATATGAAGGTCTTGGTGTATTCGGGTCTTGTCCCGTGTAAGATTGAGAATACCTTGGCAACGTTTCGACGAAATCTCATCCATCATCTTCAGGCCGGTGTCTTCAGCTTCGTTCTCCTGGGAGAAGTGTGATATGATTATATACATTTGTCTATAGTTTGCTTATCTTAAGTTTCTTTATTTTCTATTTACCTCATTTCCAGCCAATTATACCACATATCCCAAATTTTATGATAAGACTCTTCTTTATCTTTTAGTTTTAGGGTCAATTTGTCCATTTTGGCACAATCCAAGATTTCTTGAATTACCAATTCATCGGGGGGATGTTATTATGCTTCCAATATTGTGCGTAAGATATTCTAGGTGCCGTTAATATGTGTAAAACAATAATTTAATATTTTTCTGTTTTTTTTTAAAAATATCGCTAGCATAAATAACTCCGGTTCAAATTCTATTTGTTCTTTAACAATTTCTTGTAACCATTGCCTTATTTTAGTCCAATATCTTTGAGCTTCTGGGCTGGGCCACCACATGTGGATGAAAGTATCTTGTCTCTTTTTACTCTTCCAACATGCCAGATTCATGTTGGGATACATTTTAGCTAATCTCATTGGAGGTAGGTGCTATCGATAGAACATCTTGGATATATTTTATTTATATGTTGATGATCTTATTAATTTATAATTCCGATTCCAATTTTTTTCCCATTCAGCTATACTGTGTCCTATATTTTTGGCCGATGCTATCATACAGCCTTTTACAAATTATTCTTCTAAATCGACTTCTAATAAGTATTTATAACTTTTTGCAATATTTTTTTCATCATGGCCTGTTAGAATTTTATCTAAATATTGCAGTTCTGTATAGATTCCATATTCTTCCATATCTTTTTTATGTCTATTTTGCAGTTGGAGATATGGCCACCAGTCTATGGATATTCCTTGTTCCTTAAGCTCCTGGTTTGGTTTTAATTTTTCCTGTTTATCTAAAACATCCTTATATTTTGCCATTTTAAATAAATCCAAATTAGTAGGAGATATCATGGCCTCCATTGTGGATAACCATATTGGAATTTTCCTATAATGAGTCTTCCTAATTTTATGCCAGTTTTGTATCAAGGAATCTCTAATAAAATGTCTATGAAAGTAAGACTGTTTCTTGGTTTCTTTTTCCCATAGAAAGGTGTGCCATCTCTTTTGTAAATCATGGCCCTCCAGACTTAGTATCCTTTTATTATTTAGGTGAATCCATTCTTTGATCCAAATTAAAACTGCTGCCTTATAGTAAAGCTCCCAATCTGGGACTCCAAAGCCGCCTCTGCTTCTACTGTCCTGTAGAACTTTTATTTTTATTCTGGGTTTTTTCTCTAACCACACGAATTTTGCCATAATATTGCTCATCTCTATAAAAAATTCTCTAATTTTATGGGGATTGTTTGGAATAAATACAAAAATTTAGGTAAAATAGTCACTTTAATCGCTGCAATTCTCCCTAATAGTGATAATTGTAACTTCCCCCAAAGTTCCAGACCTCTCTTTGTATTTCAATGGTTTCTCTCCTGAGTGGATCTTTTTGTGACTTCTAAGGCCACTGCCACGAGTAAACATCTTTCCACACTCCATGCATTTAAACGGCTTCTCCCCTGTGTGGATCATCTTATGGGAAATAAGATTACTTCTTTCAGCAAAGGTCTTTCCACACTCCATGCATTTATATAGTTTCTCTCCTGAGTGGATCTTTTTGTGTTTTCTAAGTCCACTGCCACGAGTAAACATCTTTCCACACTCCATGCATTTAAATGGCTTCTCCCCTGTGTGGATCACCTTATGGGATATAAGATGACCTTTTTGAGCAAAGGTCTTTCCACACTCCATGCATTTATATGGTTTCTCTCCTGTATGGAGCTTTTTGTGCCTTTTAAGATTACTGTCCTGAGCAAAGATCTTTCCACACTCCAAGCATTTAAATGGTTTCTCTCCTGTGTGGACCTTTTTGTGCCTTTTAAGATCACTGTCCTGGGCAAAGGTCTTTCCACACTCCATGCATGTAAATGGTTTCTCTCCTGTGTGGACCTTTTTGTGCCTTTTAAGATCACTGTCCTGAGCAAAGGTCTTTCCACACTCCATGCATTTATACAGCTTCTCCCCTGTGTGGATCATCTTATGGGAAATAAGATTACTTCTTTCAGCAAAGGTCTTTCCACACTCCAAGCACTTCAATGGTTGCTCTCCTGTGTGGATCTTTTGGTGGTTTCTAAGGCCACTGCCACGAGTAAACGTCTTTCCACACTCCATGCATTTATATGGTTTCTCTCCTGAGTGGATTTTTTTGTGTCTTCTAAGTCCACTGCTACGAGTAAACATCTTTCCACACTCCATGCATTTAAACTGCTTCTCCCCTGTGTGGATCACCTTATGGGAAATAAGACTATGTTTCTGAGCAAAGGTTTTTCCACACTCCATGCATTTACATGGTTTCTCTCCTGAGTGGATCTTTTTGTGACTTCTAAGTGTACTGCTTTGAGCAAAGGTCTTTCCACACTCCATGCATTTATATGGTTTCTCCCCTATGTGGATCATCTTATGGGAAACAAGATGAGCTCTTTGAGCAAAGGACTTTCCACACTCCATGCATTTATATGGTTTTTCTCCTGTGTGGATCCTTTCATGAGAAGTAAGTGTTTTGCTATGAGCAAAGATCTTTCCACACTCCATGCATTTATATGGTTTCTCTCCTGAGTGGATCTTTTTGTGGCTTCTAAGGCCACTGCAAAGAGTAAATGTCTTTCCACACTCCATGCATTGAAATGGCTTCTCTCCTGTGTGGATCATCTTATGAGAAGTAAGTGTACTGCTTTGAGCAAAGGTCTTTCCACACTCTATACATTTATATGGTTTCTCCCCTGTGTGGATCCTTTCATGGGAAGTAAGCGTACCGCTATAAGCAAAGGTCTTTCCACACTCTATGCATTTATATGGTTTCTCCCCTGTATGGATCCTTTTATGGATAGTAAGTTGCCTGCTTGTTCTAAAACATTTTCCACATTCAAAACATTTATAAGGCTTCTCTTTTGTGTCCATCACTTTTTGAGATGTAAGGAAGTTACTCCCAAGAGAAAGAATGAATGTCCCTTTGTAATTTTGTCCATTGTGTCTTCTTATAGCATCTTCTCCTTTGTTTTGGGTTAAATAGTGTTCATTTACTTGTACTTTACCTTTGATTAGCTTCACACTTTTCCCAGTATATTTTTTCCTTATTTTCTCTTCTTGGGCAAGAAAGTCTTGCATCAGAGCCTCAGTGGAAGATGAGCTTTCCTGATTGCAATTCTTTGACTGGTTTCTCTCATGGCTTTTGAATTCCATTCGTATTCCAAACTTCTTTCCATCTTTAGCACTGATCACTTGGGATTGTTCACAGGAATCTTGATTCTCCTGCCCATTATAACCTTCAAAGCAAAAGGGAAATGAAAATGATAACAAGGTTAGAGAAAAAGATCAAAGTGTAGAAAGTCAAGTGAATGTCCTTCTGAATTTCCCCAAAATTCTATTAGGTTGTATGTTTGCATGGTTACAGTGCTGTGATAATGATATACATAACAGAGTTGGAAGGGACCTTGGAGGTCTTCTAGTCCAATCCCCTGCTTAGGCAGAAAACCCTACACCACTTCAGACAAATGGCTATCCAACATCATCTTAAAAACTTCCAGTGTTGGAGCATTCACAACTTCTGAAGGCAAGTTGTTCCACTGATTAATTGTACCAACTGTCAGGAAATTTCTCCTTAGTTTTAAGTTGCTTCTCTCCTTGATTAGTTTCTACCCATTGTTTCTCGTCCTGCCCTCAGTTGCTTTGGAGCAGCGGTCACCAACCGGTGGGCCGTGGCCCAGTAGTGAGCTGTGAGAAAATTTTGGTGGGCCGCAGCATGCTGCGGCAGGGAGATGGGGCAATCTTACAGTCTCCCTAGCAAACCCGTGGCTGCTGCCTCCTGTCTCAGCACTTCGAGGCCGAGCAGCAGCGAGAAGTGCGTGGACCTCCTAAGCTGCAGGAAGCAGCTGCCCTCAGGTGAAGGTGTTGCGAGGGGGAGGCTCGACCCCCTCTTCCTCCTCGCCAGAAGTGCTCACATGCATAGCAGGAAGGAGGAGGCTTGTCAAGGGCCAGAGGGGTGGTGAGCACTTTGCATGTGAGCGCTTCTGGCGAGGAGGGAGAAGCTTCTGGTAAGGTTCAGCCTCCCCCTTGCAACATCTTCCCCTGAGGGCATCACTGGCAGCCACTCAACCTCCTCAATGTGTGGAGACAAGAGGCAGGAGGTAACACCTGTTCAGAGGTTTCTTCCCCCCCATACTCCTACCCCCTTGCAGGCCAGGCCTATGCCGCAATCTCCCGCATGAATGAGTCCATCCGCCACCAGTATCACCCCTGTTGCCCCACCTTCCCAACAACCACCTGGTCTTCAGCATGTGGCTCGTCAGCCTCCAGAGTGGAGGTTGCCCATTGTGCTGAACCGTGTGTGCCCGTGCTTGCCGAGGGAAGTGACCCCTCTCGGCTTGGACTCTGGGTTTGTGACTGGTATGTCTTAACTGGGACTGGGATGACTTCGCCTCATCTGCGGGACTGTCGAGTAGCAGCGAACAGCTCCTTTCTCCACATGCCAAGTCTTACCGCAGGAAAGAGAGCAGCTGGGGTATCAGTGTAGCCACTCTGTTAGTTCATAATCACCCTACCAGGAGAAGGAGGTGCTGGAGGAGGAGGAGGAGGCGGTAGTGGAGAAGCAAGCCAGGTGTTAAAGACCCGGGTTGGGGGAGAGGCTTCCAGGTGGGGGGAGGCTTCCAGCCCAGCCCACCTTCCCTCCCCCAACTCCAGGCAGCCACACCTGGCAAAGGAGGGAGAGGTTTCCTCTGACTTGGGGGAGATATGAAATGACAGACCAGTTTGGGTGGGGCAGGCGGGCTCTGCTTTTATTGCTATATATTTTTTGTTATAATTAAATAAGCATGTGTGTGTGTGTGTGTGTGTGTGTGTAGGTCTTGGTGTATTCGGGTCTTGTCCCGTGTAAGATTGAGAATACCTTGGCGACGTTTCGACAAGATCCCACTCGCCATCTTCAGGCTGGTGCTTTCGGCTTCGTGCTTGTGCCAGCAAAAGCATGATCTGAGCTGCCTTCTCTCCATAAATACTGGAGGGGAGGTGTGGTGTGCTGGCTCTGCTGTAAGCGGGTTGGTTGGCTGTGTTGTTGGCTGTGTTGTTGCTTCTTGATTGGTTGATGGAATTGGTGTTTGCTGATTGGTTGGCTGTGTTGTTGGCTGTGTTGTTGCTTTTTGATTGGTTGCAACAATCAACAACACAGCCAACCAATCAGCAAACACCAATTCCATCAACCAATCAAGAAGCAACAACACAGCCAACAACACAGCCAACCAACCCGCTTACAGCAGAGCCAGCACACCACATCTCCCCTCCAGTATTTATAGAGAGAAGGCAGCTCAGATCACACTTTGCTGGCACAAGCACAAAGCCGAAGACACCAGCCTGAAGATGGCGAGTGGGATCTCGTCGAAACGTCGCCAAGGTATTCTCAATCTTACACGGGACAAGACCCGAATACACCAAGACCTACATACATGCATACATACATACATGCATACATACATACATACATACATACATATATATATATATAAAATTTTAAATAGTACATTTACATTTAATATTAAAAAAATAAAAAAAATATATTAAATATCTTTTTAAAAAATTCATATTAGTGGTCCTCAGGATTTAAAACTATGTGTTTGGTGGTCCCTGAGGTCCAAAAGGTTGGCGACCCCTGCTCCAGAGGACACACAATGTCTGTTCGCACAGAATTTTGGAGGTTTCAAAGGACAAATGACAACACACTCCTCTCCTACGACCTCCAGAGGACACATAAAAGCACCTCTCGTACTTTTCAGCCTCCACAGATAAGTTCAAATAGAAATGGGAAAATACAGATAAGAAATGGCACAGAAAGCATCTAAGCAAAGAGACATTGACTCTTTCCTTCCTTGGAGCATGACAAGACCAGATCCTTTCCTTCTCCCTCCCAGGAGATGATATCTGATTAGTGGTTATTTAATAAAAAACTAACTATAATATCTCTTCTTGATTGGGGACTAGAAAACTCTTACCCAGAGAGACCACGTTCTTATGGTTCTCAAGCATGACTTCCGAATGCAGCGCTTTCTGGTCAGGATCCAGCTGAGACCATTCCTCCTCAGAGAAATACACAGCCACCTCCTCGAAGGACACAAGACCGTCCTGGACACAGAAAAAAGAACAAAAGAGGAGGATTTGCAAGATCTGTTAATCTACATCATTCATTTAGATAAGAGGATAGAAAGGGAACTCATCAAATTTGCAGACAAGATCACATGTGCACTGAGGTAAGTTTGCCTGCAGCTTGCGTGCCAGCACAAATGGCTCTGTGTGCCACCTGTGGCACGCGTTCCATAGGTTC
Source organism: Naja naja (assembly GCA_009733165.1). Lineage (NCBI taxonomy): Eukaryota > Metazoa > Chordata > Lepidosauria > Squamata > Elapidae > Naja > Naja naja. The sequence continues at coordinate 4,677,619 of CM019149.1, forward strand.
ACCATCACAAGAATAGGTGATACCTGGCTCAGCAGTAGTAAGTGCAACAGTGATCTTGAAATCCTGGTGAACAACCACTTAAACCTGAGTCAGCACTATGCTACAGTTGCCCCCCACAAACCCTCAACAGAATCATAGGCTGCATTAAGAGTGATAGAATCAAGATGACATGAAGTGTTAGTACCACTTGATAATGCCTTGGAATATTGCCTCCAGTTTTGCTTGCCAGATGTAAAAATGATCTTGAGACTCTAGAAAGAGGGCAGAGAACAGCAACAAAAATTATTAGTGGACTGGAGGCTAAAACATATAAAGAATGGTTCCTGGGATTGGGTACGTCTAGTTTCATGAAAAGAAGGACTAGGGGGTGACATGATAGCAGTGTTCCAAGAAGCAATGGATAAAAACTATTCAAGGAAAAATACAAGTAAAGAGAAATTTCCTGACAGTGAGAACATTGAATCAGTGGAATGACTTGCCTCCAGAAATTGTGGGTGCTCCAACACTGGCGGTGTTTATGAAGAAACTGGACAGCCATTTATCTGAAATGTTACAGGGCTTCCTGTCTGAGCAGGGGGTTGAACTATAAGACCTCCAAGATCCCTACTGTCAGATCCATATATCTGCCATTCCTCAATGGAAGAAGAAGGGGGCGGGGAGTTGGTACAAGTAATCCTTTTTGATGTAACCTGAATATCTTAAGCCTTGTATTGAATCTGTATAACTTGCACATGACATACGACTGGAGCCAGATGCCTGGAACCTTGTCACCTCTTGGAGAGATAGCAAGAGACCATAAAAATTCCAGCTCTGAAAGGAACTGCCTGAGAAACTTTTCTAAGATATGTTCCCAGAAAAGGGGGGGGGGAATTAACATGTTGTTTCTTTGGTTGACTAAATCCACATCAGAATAAGGGGAGTGGTTCTAACTCCCTTTATCTGTCCCTGTATGCCTGGGGGTATATTAGACTCTGCTTTGACTAGTTTCTGAATTACTCCTTTCAATAAAGAATTCCTTTTGAAGTACCTAGCTTTCAGAAGTTCATTCTTTTCGGTTGAAGGGAAAAAGTCTAGTGCTTACACCTACCAACTCTGTTATTCTACTCCATTGTTCCCAAAATCCCAAAGCAGAGATATGCACTAAGTTAAATGGCTGTGCGTCACACAAGTCCTAATTTTAGCTGAGAAAATGGGCAAATCTGAAAATTGTTTTCAGTGAAGAAGTTTTATCTAGTTCATTGATTCTGCAAAACCTTCAGTTCTTTTCAGTAAAGCAATCCCACTTATGGATCATCTGATTTATCGCTCTGCCTATCATTGATTGACCCAATAGTTTGAGCCATTGGCTGAAAGGAAGAAAAAAAGAGGAGAAAATTCCCTGGGAAAGTCATTTCTCAAGCTTTGCAAAGCGGGAATATTTGATCTCCTAAACGAGGCGCAAATCAGAGGATTGGAAATTATTTTGTATGCCAAAGTACCATGCTCAACACGGCCATTCCCTTTGGATTTTACTAGTCTGCTTTATTTTTTTAATATGATTTACTTATTTTTCAACTACAGGTTATAAATGAGGCTTTTTAAAAATGGTAATGTGGCAATGTACTTAGTTTTCATTAGCCTTGAACAATTCCGAGTCAAAGAATTACCAAAATGGCTCTCTAGCAATTCCAGCCACTGTGATACGTTTATTCCTATTTCTTGAAGGACATTTTTAAAAATTGCTTCTTATAAAGTAAAAGTTGAAGGAGAACCTAGCAGAACAAGATAACCAGAGAAAACTATGCTGGCCGACAGCAACTTGAACTTGCTATTATACTCTTCATGTTGTGGAAGAACACAAAATAATCCAGGCCAAACAAGGGTGGGGGGGAACTGGAGAGATCCCTCTGCACACCTGTTTCACTTCCTGAAGGGAGAATACAAATCTAATATCTTTTCCCTTTCTTACTGGATTTGGAGGTTCAACCGCTGTTTGAGCTCCGTCATAAAAACCAGGAAGCTTCATTCTTTGTTTCTCTGTAAGGAATAAATAATTTCCAAATGCATAATTAATAAAATTGGAGGAGGTATTCTAAAGGAGAGAAGAGAGAGGGAAGGTAAGACAGATGGGTAATCGGAGGATCTTCCATTACCTCCTGAGGTGTCCTGACTTTGGTCTTCCCAAGGGATCCTCCTGAAAAATAGCTCCCGAGGGGGATTTGATAGCTTCTTCTTTCCCTCAGGATCTCTGATCTCCACAGTGCAGCACTTCAAATAGGAGAAAGGAAGGAAGAAGCAGAATTAATGTACATCACACCACATAAAGTGGCTTCTTACATTCTGAACACAACCTCAAAGCCACCAGCATCCATCCATGAGGCTGAGTGAGAAAATAATGGAACCATGTCCTACAAGAACTGGAGAATTGCCTCGTATTATGAACTTGGGAGAAGTTTGGGAAGGAGGGTGAAGCATTCAAACACTCTCTCTATTTATTCCCCTCCAAGCTCCCTGAAGTCTCCCACCTGCCTCTGGAGCTGCTCCTTCTGCTCCTCCTCCTGGCTCAGGAGGAAGCCTTCCGCCAGGGCCACCGCCTGGGAGCTGGTCTCTGCTCCACACTCCTGCACCCAGCCTTCCATCTCTGGGGGCAGGAGAGCCAGGAACCGCTCCAGAACCACCAGGTCCAGCATCTGGGCTTTGCTGTGCTTTCCTGGGTTCAGCCATCCCCTGCACAAGTCATGGAGTCGGCTGCAAAGTCCTCGGGGACTCTCAGCCTCCCAGCATCGGCTGGAGGTCCAGGGCGGAGCTCCTGAAGGGAGGATGGTTCCCTCCTGCAGGACCTTCTGCCCGGTTCTGGTCCAGCTCTCCCCACAGCTCCCAGGCTGAAGAGCCGTGGGGCCTTTTCTGCTCCCCTCCTTGGCCAAAGGTGGTGTTTCCATTCTTCCTCTCTCTCGCAGAGCAGCTCCAAAGGGCTCCATGGACTCTGGGGGGGTCTCCAGGGGCCTCTTCTTTCATGGGACCATTTCTGGGGCTGCAGGACGGATCCCTGCCGGTCCTTCCGCTCCCTTCCTTCCTTCCCCCACAGAGGAAATTCTGCCGAGGGCTCCGAGGTTCCGTATCTGGGAAGGAGAGAAAAAACGACGCCCAGCATCAGAAAGGGAGATTCAGCCCCTGGACCCCCTTCCACCAACCTGCCCGCAGCCCCTAGCCGCTCCTCCCAGCGCAGGGCCCACGGGCCCAGAGCAGAGCCGGGAAGGAGGCAGCTGGAGAGGCCGCTCTCCCCCTCCAGAGACAGGATCGAGCCCTCGGGGAGACCGGTGCGAATTCTGCCACTTCCTCCTCGCCCGGCTTTCTCCTCTCCTAGCTGGGCTTTCGCCAGGCCCACCCTCCCCTCCCCTCCCCCCACTTCCCATGGAGAGGGCGGCTGGGGCGCATGGAACCCAGGAAGAGCTCCCCCCCTCCGTCACCTGGGGCACGTCTGGATGTCCCCCCTCCAGACTCTCCCGCAGCCTGTCCGCCTCCTACGGCGCCCCAGAGATTGAGGAAAGCGAGTGCGGCATTCTAGAGAGGCAAGGCTGTGATGTCACTTCCTTCGCTGCTTCTTTCTCCGGAAAGGCAGCGGTGACGTTCGCTCTCCAGTGACCCAATGGGGAAGCGCCTAGAGTTCCCTTTTCTTGGCGGAGGGCGCACCCTTGTGGATCTGGGACAAAGGGCTAGGTGGGTAGAAAGGGCAGGAAAGAGGCCATGGGAGGGGGAAGGGAGAGGGCGGGGATGAGGGGCTTGGGAGTAGGGGGAAAGGCTCCTCTCCATGGCTCCCTGTCAAAGACTTCCACGTCTTTGCTTCTTTCCCCCCTTTTATAGGAACCCAAATGCCTCGAAGGAGGTTTTTGTCTTTCTTCTGTGGCATTTCTAGAACAGTTTGGTTATTTCTTATCTATAAAGTGCAAGTCCACCTCCGCCTCTTTCATTAGGTCCCTTTTATGTTTATTTAGAGGGGAGAAAAGAGAAATTATTCTTTGTGGAAATCCCTGAGATTGGAAGATGCCACCATGTTTCCCCTCGTCCTTCTTTTCCTCAGACCAGACACAGCCAGTTCCAGCAACCGTTTTTTAAAATATCTTTTAGCCTCCTTTGTTGCTGTTCTCTGCACTCTTTCTAGAGTCTCAAGATCTTGTTTAGTTATTATACAAAACACAAAGAAAAATAGAAATAGGAAATTAAGGAAAGGAGAAAGAGGGAAAAATAAAGTCTGAAGTAAAAGAGAAAAAAGGAAAAAAAAAGAGATTGACTTCTTGTTAGCCCAGTGCAAGATTTAAAAAAAAAACCATTCCAGCCAGACAATTCAATCTAATGGACAAAAGCAAAGTCATTTTGGGTCTTTTTCTTTTGAACCCTTTAAATGTGAAAATATCCCATTTATTTATTTATTTTATTTATTTATTAATTCGACTTATATGCCGCCCCCTCTCCCGAGGGACTCGGGCGCTCACAACTAAAATAGAATACAACAATAAGTTACTTAAAAATATATTAAATTAAAGCCGAATTAATATTAGTATTATTATTAAAACCCCAAAATTACGTAAACAACCCCAAGGGTCAACACTGCCCAGATTGTAAAAACAGCCAGGTTTTTAGCTCACGGGGAAGGTGCGGAGATCGGGAGCCAGCGGAGCTCCAGCGGAAGAAGATTCCATAGAGTGGGGCTGCCACAGAATAGGCCCTCCCGGGTCCCCGCCAAACGACATTGAGTCGCGGAGGGCAGCCGAGGAGACCCGCCTGTGCGACCGTACCGGGCGGCTGGTATTTGAGGCTGGGAGAAGTCGTTCTCGTAAATATCCTGGACCCATGCCATGTAGGACTTTGAATGTTAAAACCAAAACCTTGAACCTCACCCGGAGGGCAACCGGAAGCCAATGCAAGCCACGCAGGAGGGGTGTAACATGGGAGTATCGGGAGGCTCCCATCACAACCCGCAGCCGCATTCTGCACCAGCTGAAGCCTCCGAGTGGTGCACAAGGGCAGTCCTAGATAGAGAGCGTTACAGTAGTCCAACCGGGAGACAACGAGCCTGAGTGATCGTGCGCAGGGCATCCCGGTCCAGGTATGGGCGCAACTGGCGAACCAGCCGGACCTGGGCAAAGGCCCCCTGGCCACGGCTCCCACCTGCTCCTCCAACTTGAGCCGTGAATCCAGGAGAACCCCCAGGTTCCGTGCCCTGTCCACAGGGGGTAACACCTCCTCCCCATGACCAAAGATGGAATCTCCAAACTGGACCGGGATGTCGGTATGCACAGCCACTCTGTCTTGGCTGGATTGAGACGAAGCATGTTCCTGTCCATCCAGATTCGCACCGCTTCCAAACAACGGGACATCACGGAGAGAGCATCACTGATGTGGCCGGGGTGGAGATGTATAACTGCGTATCATCAGCGTACTGATGATAACTCACCCGAAGCCACGGATGATCTCACCCAGCGGCTTCATATAAATGTTGAACAGGAGAGGCGAGAGGACCGACCCTGAGGTACCCCACAAGTGAGAGACCTCGGGGTCGACCTCCGTCCCCCTGCCAACACTGTTTGCGAACGTCCCGAGAGGTAGGAGGAGAACCACCGTAAAACAGTGCCTCCCACTCCCAACCCCGAGACGCCGCAACAGGATACCATGGTCGATGGTATCAAAAGCCGCTGAGAGATCTAACAGGACCAGGACAGAGGAAAAACCCCTGTCCCGAGCCCTAGAGAGATCATCCATCAGCGCGACCAATGCTGTCTCCGTGCTGTACCCGGGTCGGAAGCCCGATTGGTACGGATCCAGGTAGTCCGCTTCATCCAGGAAAAGTGGCAATTGCTGGGCCACCACACTCTCAACAACCTTCGCTAAAAACGAAGGTTGGAGACCGGACGAAAGTTGTTCAACTCGGCTGGGTCAAGGGCAGGCCTCTTCAGGAGGGGCCTCACCACCGCCTCTTTCAAGGCGGCAGGGAACAGCCCCTCCCTTAACGAAGCGTTGATAACTGCCCGGAGCCAGCCGCGTGACCTCCCTGGAAGCATAAACCAACCAGGAAGGGCACGGGTCCAATAAACATGTGGTGGAACTCAGCCGCCGCATAATCCTGTCCACTTCATCCTCAGAAACAGGATCGAACTCAGTCCAGATAACATTAGCCAGACCACTCGCCTCCTCCTCATCAGACCACTGCAAGTCCGAGTGCAGCCCTTCCCGGATCCGAGCGATTTTGTCCTGCAGATAAAGACCAAATTCCTCAGCTCTACCCCGCAGAGGGTCCGCCCCCCCCCCAGTTGTAAGAGGGAGCGGGCAACCCCAAACAGGGCGGCTGGGCGGTTATCTGCAGATGCTATGAGGGCGGAGAAGTAAGATTTCCTCGCCGCCCCCACAGCTACCAGGTAAGTCCTAATATGAGCTCTCAACTGGGCTCGGTCGGATCCGGAGCGGGTCGCCCTCCACCTACTCTCTAGTCCCCTTCTACGACGCTTCATCTCCCGGAGCTCCCGGTATACCAGGGAGCCGGTCGGGATCTGCACCGAGTGAGGGGACGATGGGGACAACCCTGTCAAGAGCCCCGCAGCCGACTGTTGCCAGCGGCCGCAAGGACCTCGGCAGGGCTGTGGGTGAGGGATGCAGGAAAAACCCCAGTTCTGTCTGGAACCTCTCAGGGTCCATCAGGTGCTGGGGCGGAACCATCTCAGTGGCTCCTCATCCCAGCGGTGTGGGGTGGCTTGATGGAAGACCAACCTTAGGAGATAGTGGTCTGACCATGGAACAGGGTGGGTTGCAATAACACCATCCCCGGACCACTACGCCACTGCTCGAGACAAAAACTAGGTCGAGCATATTGCCCCCCGTGAGTCGGGCCTTCTATTAACTGGGTCAGACCCATGGACTCCATGGAAGCCATGAATTCCCGGGCCAGCCCCGACCCCACACCCAGGGAGGGCAGATTGAAGTCCCCAGAACCATAAGCTCAGGGAACTCCACGCCACCCCCGAGACGGCATCGAGCAGCCCAGGCAGGGCGGCTGATACACAGCTGGGGACAGGTATGTAAGCAGCACGCCCATCCGACCAATTGGCCCAAACCTCACGAGGAGGGACTCACACCGCCTATCTCCGGCAGGGACCTCCCTTGGAAATAAGGTCTCCCGAATAACCACAGCCACCCCTCCACCCCTTCCCTGGGGTCGAGACCGGTGCATAACCCGAAAACCTGGGGGGCAGATATCAACCAGAGGGACTCCGCCCTCTGGCCCCAACCAGGTCTCGGTGATACAAGCCAGGTATGGCTGGAGAAGGAAAGCACACGAAGGTCCCAAACTCCCCTTTGTTGAGTGAGGGTGGGCTCCCGCCTGAGGATATACCTGCGTTCTGATTGGTTGCTGCAGGTGGAAAGGGGGCATTTCCCTTCCCCCCCGCCTTTTTCTTCTCTGGGCTGTTTGAGATTTACCTCAGGATGTTCCTGACTGTCTTCTCTGCTGGACTGTTAAATACATTCATATTGATATAAAACTACAAGTTTGTGTCCGTGTCTCTCACTTCCTTTGGGCAGCAGCTGCGCGGGTTTCCCCCACATTCAATCTCTTCGGTTGCACCAGCCAGTCGGGGGTTCCTATTTTACCCCATGAAGGAAACTCAGGTCCAGGTCCAAGAAGGGAAGAAAATGGAGGGTGCTTAAGAAAGGAGGTTGATTGACGGGCAGAACCGGGGCAGAACCGAGAACAGCCTGCAATTAGAAGAAAACAGAGCTGGAAGAGGCCTGGGAGGTCATCTAGTCCAGCCCCCTGCTCAGGCAGGAGAACCTCCAGTATTCCAGACAAGGGGCTGCCCGGTCTCTTCTTCAGGGCTGCCAGTGACGGAGCGCTCACAACTTCTGGTGGCCAGGAGTCCCACCGGCTAATTGTCCTCCCTGTCAGGAAGTTTCTCTCCAGTCCTCCTGCTTCTTCTCTACCGGGAGAGTCTCCATCCATTGCTTTTCGTCTCCCGGGGCTTCGGAGGACAGCTTGGCCCCCCCTCTCCTCCGGGGCGGCCCCCAAATCTCTCCCGGGGCAGCCGGAAAATGAGCCGGGCGAGTGAAAGATTTTCGTGCCGTTTTCGCCGCGTCTGATGATCCGGAGGCTCCTTTTGGGGGCATTTTGTCCTCTGAAGCGGTCAGAACTGAAGCAAGGGAGATGTGGGTTTCAAGGAGGGGAATCACCTCTCCCTGGTTTAGCGGAGAGTTTTCCGGGGCTTCCTTCCCGTTCGGGAGGTGTCTGTGGGTGACCCCCGACTTCCCATCACTGCCTTTGTCCCCCCCTTGTCATCCAGTGCAGTAGCTCTTCCCACGGCAGAATCTACCTTGTAGTTGTTTAATTCAGTTTTATTGTAATTTGTATGGTTTTTTAAATGTTCGCCGCCCTGAGTCTTAGGGAGAAGGGCGGCATACAAGTCTAATAAATTATTAATTATTATTACCTATGAAATGGACACGTGTGTTTTTGTGTTTGTGCGTGTGCGCGTGTTTGTGTCAGAGGAGGAATGTGTCAAGGGGGAAGAAGTGGTCTTCTCGGACTTTGGAGCTGGGAGGGGTCTGAATGAGCTGAAGCACCAATGGGAATTCTCCCTGCTGCAGCATCATCGGTCTCATGGCAGAGTCCTTTGTGACATCACCTGAAGGAGGGGGGAGAGTTCAGCACAGAGAGTGGCTCAAGTTAGAGGAGCAGGTGGGAGCCGTGGCCAGGGGAGCCTTTGCCGAGGTCCGGCTGGTTCGCCAGCTACGCCCGTTTCTGGACCGAGATGCCCTGTGCACAGTCACTCATGCTCTTGTGACCTCTTGACTCGAGTACTGCAACGCTCTCTATTTAGGGCTGCCCTTGCATGTCATCCAAAGATTGCAGCTGGTGCAGAATGCAGCCACGCGGGTGGTGATGGGGGTTTCCCGATACTCCCATGTTACACCCCTCCTGCGCGACTTGCATTGGTTGTCGGTTGCCCTCTGGGTGGGATTCAAGGTTTTAGTATTAACATTCAAAGTCCTACAAGGCATGGGTCTGGGATATTTGAGGGAGCGTCTCCTGCCGATATTGAGTACCAACCGCCCTGTTTGAGCACACAGACAGGGGCTTCTCTGGGTGTCGTTGGCGAGTCAATGCCGGCTGGTGGCGCCCCAGGGACAGGCCTACTCTGTGGCGGTTCCCGCCCTATGGAATCAACTACCCCTGGGGCTCCACCTGGCCCCTGACCTTCGCACCTTCCGCCATGACCTGAAAACCTGGTTATTCGAACAGGCTGGGCTGGGCTGATCTCCTGGGGGGGGGGTGTTAAATTTTAAATGGTATACTGGGGTTTTAACTTAAATTAGACTTGTTACTGTTTAATATTGTTTTAAATTAATTTATTGTTGTGACTATGGGGATGCTGCAACAGTCGTAAGTGTGAAAAATGGTCATAAGTCACTTTTTTCAATGCCATTGTAACTTTGAATGGTCACTGCACACAAGCAAAGTACCAGCAAAGGAGGGGGAAAAAACTCCAGAGACGTTGCTGAGACAGGAAGTCTAGTCCTGCCAAGAATGTAATAAGGGTTAATGGAAAGGCAGTTTCTGTAAGCAACACCAGAATGTTTCCTTCCTGCCTTCCTTACAGGATTAGGCCAGTAATTTCTTCTAACAACTGGTTCTCTGAACTGCTTAGAATGTTAACAAACGGTTCTAGAGAATAGGTGTGAACTGGTAGAATCCCACCCGATGCCGCCCCACAAGCACCCCCAAAGAGAGGGGAGGAAGATGCGGAGGCTCCCAGCCCTCAGGAGGAATCGGAGTGTCTTCCTCCAACTTGGGAGGAGGAGTTTTCCTCCAACTTCAGAATTGGGAGTATCCAGAAAGAGCAGGACCAATGGGAATCCTCCCTTGTTGCAGTGTCATCGGTCTCTGGGCAGAGTCTCCCTTGACTTCACCCGATGGAGGAGATAGTTCGGCGCAGAGAAGAAACTCGAGTAGATTATTCAGGCCAAAGACGCCTTTTCACTCCTGAAAATAATGTTGTGTTTCCAAGCAAATTTCAGCAAGAAATTAAAAGGGATCCTGAAAGATGGAAAAAAGATCCCCAGTTGGGATCAGTTGCAGTTTCCTGCCCCCTCCCAAAACAGCCCCCAGAGCTGGTGGCATTTGTGGATTCCAGTCTGAAAATGCCTGTTTCCCTCTTTCGCTTTCCACCTCCTTCCTCTTCAAACGGAAGAAACTTTGGGGGCTCTGAAGTGATCGGGGCTTGAAGCCTCTCATGCCCTCCACCCCTTTCCCAAAGTCTCTCCTGGGGGTCCCAGCCCCTTCCTCCCCCTGCCCCCCCCAGCATCCATGAGTCCCTCCCAGCCCCTCCTTCCCGGGCGTCTCCTTCCCCCCTTCGCTTCCAGGGATCCCCAACAGCGCCACCCCCATCAACAGCTGGAGGACCCCAGCAGAGCCCATGGGTGCTGCCCCACAAGTGCCCCCCCCCAGTAATGGGGAGGCCTAAAATGTTTCCCACCCCAGAAGCGGAATTGGTGGGTCTGGACTGGGTGGGAGATGAAGAGTTTGGAGGACAAAGGTTCCTTGGGTCGATTTCCAGAGGTTTCGGTCCCAGCTGGGTAGCAACTTCAGTGGAGTGGAGGGAAAAGGTTTAAAAAAGAGCTTCCTTCACTCAAAGTCAGCGTGGAGAGTAGCCATAAGCAGAACCAATCAGAATTCCCTATGATGAAGCATCATCAGTCCCCAGGCAGGGTCTCTCTTGCTTTCACCCACTGGAGGAGACAGTTTGAAGCTGAGACAGAAGCGGAGTTTCAATGATTGCAACAATGTCATACCTGCCTTTGGGTTCCACCTTCACCCTGTTTCTTCCTTGTGCATCCGTGCAGAGGCATCTGAGTCACTTTTTGACTGACTTTCGTTTCTACATCTCCTGTTTTGTGTCTGTGTTCCCCTTTTTTCTTCCAATTTGGTGGATTCCTCTCAGATTTCAGCTTCGAATTCGCTTCCCAAACTTCCTCTCCCTCTCACTTTCAAGCCCGGGATGAGGGGGTCAGGGATTCAGAGGGGGGCTCTTGGGGAAAGGGTAGGGGGTGGCAATGAGGCCTGAGGAGATAAGGCAGATCCCTAGATTACAACAGAGCCTTGGAGGATCCCTCTTGATCTCCTCTTCAGCTAATGCTCCAACTGGCACAATTCTTAGATGGATTAATGGGGGGTGTCTCGGTGAGCCCTCCCAAGAGGGTCTTTAAAAGGTCTGCTCCATCTCAAAGTACTTTGCTAACAATGTTTCTCTCTTGAGGGATTGTTTTTAATAGCAATTCTATAATGCTGAAGAACATTCGTTATTTGTAATTTAAAGCAGGGATCTAATCTGATTGCCACCCAGACAAAGAACATTTCAGGTGTGGGTTGTTGTTTTTCCATAATAAGCCCATTTGCATCTGGGAACATTAAAGATCTTTGTGGAATAGCTTTAAAAAGGCAGTGGCTTTACAAAGTGAAAATCATGACTATTAGTTTGAACAAGAAATGCAAATTCTGGATGAGAAAAAATATTTCAGCTAGAAAATGGATGGAGCATTTTTAAATCAGTGGAAATTGAAAAGTTTCACTTTGGCATTTTATTGAAAACATCTTCAACTCGTACAGATTACTTTTAGTAGGTAAACAAACAGACTATCAGATGGCATGAATCATTTTTATGGCCCAACTCAAAATTAATTTTAGACAAAAATGTACTGATAACATTTTGGGGTTCCAATTTGATGAGATGGGAGTTGCTGGAGAGAGATTTAAATTCACTTCTGGATCTACTAGTGAATCAGTAGATTGTTTTTCTTTTTAAAGACTCCCCAGAGACACAACTTTCTCCTTCTGTCCATCCAGGAATTGACGGAGCCCTGGTGCCTGAAGTCCTAAGCTCGGTACAAGTCCTTGGCGACTGGCACCACTATCCGCACTTTCAGCTCAAGCAGGAGATCCTATACCATTTCAGCATCTATTGATATTCCTGTAGGATCTCTTTCAGACAAGTGACTATCCAGTCTCTTCTTTAAAATGTCCAGTGATGAAGCAACCGCAATGTCTGAAGGAAAGCTGTTCCCCTGGTTAATTGTCTTCACTGTGAAGAGTCTCGTTAATTGGAGGTTGCTTCTCTCCTTGATTATTTTACATGCATCCTCTGGTGTTTTGGAAAATAAATTGACCCCCCTCCTCTTTGTGGCAACCTCTCAAGTACTGGAATACTGCTACTCTGTCACTCCTAATCCTTTTCTGTAGTCGAGCCACCCCCAAATCCTGCAACCGTTCTTCATATGTTTTAGTCTTCAGTCCTTTAATCATCTTAGCTGCTCTTCTTTGCACTTTCCCTAAAGTCTAACCATCTTTTTTGTAATTTCATGACTAAAACTGAATGCAGTATTCCAGGTGTGGTCTTACTAAGACTTTATAAAATGGTACTAATACTTCACACATGATTTTGATTCTATGCCACTGTTAATACAAAAAAGGATTGTATTAGCTTTTTTGGCTGCTGCTGCACACACGTGACTCATGTTTAAGTGATCATCCATTCGGACTCCCAAGGTCCCTCTCACAATTACTGTTTTTGAGCCAGATTTCCTGTAATCTGTTTTTCCTGCCCAGGTGTAAAATCTTACTTTTCTTCACATTGTTTCATTTTGTTGATTCGACCTTGTCTCATTTGGATCAGAAAGGCACAATATGCATACACATACAAATCTATAGAGACATGGTGGGTCAGTGGTAAAAATGCAGAACTACAGGCTAATTGCCCACAGCCAGGAATTCGATCCTGATTCAGCCTTTCGTCCTTCTGAGGTTGATAAAATGAGGATCCAGATTCCTGGGGATAATATGCTGATGTTGTAAACTGCTCAGAGAGTGTGGTAAAGCATTGTGGAGTGGTATATAAGTAAGTGGAATTGCTATTGCTATATAGTTTCTCCTGAGTGTGGATCCTTTCATGAGGCGTAAGATGAACATACTGAGCAAAACTCTTTCCATGTTCCATGCATTTATATGGCTTCTCTCCTGTATGGATCTTTTTGTGTCTTCTAAGTCCATTGTCATGAGTAAACGTCTTTCCACACTCTTTGCATTCATATGGCTTCTCCCCTGTGTGGATCCTTTCATGGGAAATAAGAGTAGCTCTTTGAGCAAATAACATTATTTCCCCACCGTGGAGTAGGATGGAAAACCGGGCTTGCATAGGAAGGGGCAGGGGGAAGAGGATAATTGTGATAGCACGCTTCCCTTTAAACTTTTAAATTTAAAGGGAAGCGTGCTATCACAACTATCCTCTTCCCCCTGCCTCTTCCTATGGAAGCCCGGTTTTCCATCCTACGCCACGGTGGGGAAATAACACAAGCTGGAGTCCTTCCACAGGCTCCCTTTTTGCGGAGGCTCTCTGATACTCAGGTCTAGCAGACCGGCGTGGAAATCTTTGCATCACGAGTCTGCGTGCAATAAGTTGTTCCCCCTCCCCCAGCCTGTAGGAAAGGAGAAACGCAACTGTCACGGGAAGGAAAATCTAGAGGGGGGGGAAGGGAAATGCGATTTCTAGAGGGAGAGAGAAAAGACGTCCGAATGAATTGCCAAGGGGATTCCGCGGGGGGCAGACGGTGGGAAAAAACCCCACGTAGTCGCTGGGAGTGGAAAGCGATTCAGTGACGCGTCAATCAATTGAGCTCATGTAAATCACATTGCGGGCGATCAATATTTATTCAAACCAATCAGAAAACGCATGGATGCTATAATCCAAGCAGCTTTTACCTAAACGCAAGGAAATGCAAAGCGCAGCCCCAGGCGCGCGTTTCATCCCCATTAAAGTTTTTTACGCTGCTCCCTTCTGAATCGGTAAGCAGAGGTGCAGAGTTCACCGCCGTTGCCTTTTTGTCCTCCTTTCATTATTTCCACAGTATTTAGCTTGGCTTTTTGCCTCAACCGAGATCTCAACCAAGGGCTCTGCAGCCGCTTCGTTCCTGCCCCTGCGAAGTCGCTCCCGCTCGTCCGCAACTCACGAGGGTTGCCACCCACCCAACTTTCAAACCTTCCTTGCAGGGGAGATTCTGAGAGGCCGTGAACGGCAGCCTGTGCAGCCAATGGCCGCTGGGTGAGGATGTTGCTCCTCCCGGTAGCTTCCTTGAGCCAATCTAAGGCGCAGAAGGTGGGATTTCCTCGCCCTGCAAGTGGCCTAGTTGTTAGGGTCCTGCATTCTCTCCAGAAATTGGGACTTTTTTAAAACGCTGCGGGACACGGGACAAATGGTTAGAAATCGGGACTGTCCCGCCAAAAGCGGGACATCTGGTCACATTGAGGGAGGGGGGTGGGGAGACTATAGATACTATACACACATACTTAAATATATTAGGAGATTTCAATATATTTCGTTTCCAGTCATAGCCTGCAATCCGCCCAGAGTTTTCTTGTAGGGGAGATATCATAGAACAGAAGAATGGAAGGGACCCTGGAGGACATCTAGTCCAACTCCCGCAGGCACGAATCCCTTCAGACCGTTTCAGACAAGATGGGCACCATAAAAAATGTAACATAAAGACAAATGTCTTATGCCTCCTTCTCTCTCTTCCTTCAGGGGGCGATATGGGGAGAGGGAACAATGAGGGCATCCAAACATCCTTCTGAGGTCTCCCAGCTCCTCCCTCCTCTCAACCCCCACCCTTGGTTACCTCCAACTTCTCCTCTCCCCCTAATCTTCAGCTCTTCTTGGATCTGTGCTAGATTCAGGCTTCTCCCCCCCCCAAAAAAAACAGTCCCCAAAGACCACCTCAAAGGGAGGCTCTCCTCCCTCTTCACAATAGGGGTAGATATGGGGGGCCAATTGAGGGAAGCCACTGAGAACTCCCCCCCAATTCATCAATTCCCCCTGTGGCTCCCACTCCCTCTCCCAGGTCCTAATCGGGCAGTGGGGGATTATGGGGAGGGGAGTCCTGGTCTCCTCCCCAAATTCAGAGCCCCCCCAGAAGGGATCGAGGCTCAAATCCCGCCTGACTTACAGCCTCTGGGGGGAAAAACAAGTTTCTGAAGCTGCAAAAGTTCTATTTTTCTACTTTTAGTGCCGTTTGTGGATTCATCTCTGAAAATGCCTCACTTTCTTTCACTTTCCGCCTCCTTCTTCTTTCCAGGCAACCGACTTTGGGGCTCCGGATCTGGGTCTAATGTGGGGCCTAGGAGGTCCCACTCCCACCCAGTCACAAGTTGGGGATCCGATGGGGGGTCCGACTGCATCTCATCTCAGTTCGTCCGCTTTCCCACGACCCCCCTCTCCTCCACGGTCACAAGGAAGGGAAGATGGCAGTCCCTCTTCCTCCCCCTGGATGAAGTGGGGCGAGGGAAGGAGCGGAAACCACGCGGAGATCGAGGCTTCTGAGGGTCCCGCCTCTTTTGTCCTCGATCCCTTTCCCCATTACGGGGATCTCAGCCCCTTTCTCCCCCCAGGAGCCCTGACAGCCCCGCCGAGCCCCTCTCTTCCCCTGCCCAGCCCTCTCCTTATCGGGGGTCTCCTTTCCCCCCTTCGCTTCCGGGGATCCGGTCCAGCGCCCCCACCAGCAGCACCAGGGGGAGTCCATGGATGCTGCTCCACAAGCGCCCCAAAGAGAGGGGAGAAAGGCGCGGAGGCAGAATGGGGGGGGATCTGGATTGGGGGGAGGGGGTGTTTTCCTCTAACATCGGGATTGGGAGGGTCCATGAAAGCAGAAGAACCTCTTATGTGTCATCGGTCTCCGGGCAGAGTTTCCCTTGTCTTTACCCGAGGTAGTTTGGCACAGAGAAAAGTGGAGAAAGGGGGAGGGGATATATTTCCAGTCTTGGGGGGCCACAGGTCAAGTAGGGGTTCAGGCCAGCCCTGGAGGGGAGTATGGATTTCCTTTTGCCCTCCCCCCCAATCCGGCGTGGAGTAGGGCTGCAGTGGATGGGAGAAGGGGAGGCGCAGCCCAACAGCCAGCGAGGACTTGGAGGTCTCTTAGCTGGTTGATTGGGGAATCCTTGGGTGCCTTCACACACACACACACACACACACACAGGGTCACTGCCCTCCCAGCCCCCCCCCCATCTTCTGCCTTTGGCTCCTTTCGTGGCAAAGGGGCTGCCGGAGGGCCTGTTGTGCCCCCAGCGCTGTGGGGTTTTCTGACCCACCGCAAATACTGGTAGCAGCTCGGATCTTGGTTCAAGGATCGCTGTTGTGGATCTCGGTGGGGGGAAAATAAGACCCTTTTCTCCCAGTGTGTCAACCTATTCACCAAAGGCCAGGAAGGCAGGAGGAGAAAGAATGCAAGGAAACCGACCAAGGAGAGATTCCCTTCCTGGCCGGGAGAGCCATCAACCAACGGAATAGGAGTTGCCTTCAGAAGTTGTGGGAGCTTTCAAAAAGACCCTGGACTGCCCTCTGTCAGAAATGGTGCAGAGTCTCCTGCTTTTGGGGGTAGGGTTGGACTAGATGACCTACAGTGTCCCTTCCAGCTCTGTTAATCTGTTAAAGAGATTGTCTGAAATGGAATGGGGTTTCCTGCCTGAGTAGGGGGTTGGAGTAGAAGACCTCAAAGGTCCCTTCCAACTCTGTTGTTCTATTCTATGCTGTTCTGTTCTTCCGTCCCTCCCTTTCTTCTACTTTGTTGAACTCACTGGGAGGAAAACCTGGGGCAGTTTGGGAACCTAAATGGTCATCTAGTTCACCCCTGCATGGACATAGAGGAAAATCTAGTTGAGAATCATGAAGAGAGCAAAGAAAGTGGAGGGTCCCTTCTGGGGCTGCCATGAAGCCCCCCTCGAGCTGCAGCCCCCCAAGATTGAAGGGATCCCCCCTCCCACTTTCGCTCTGCGCAGAACTCTCCTCCTTTGGGTGCATTCACAAAGGACTCTACCCGGACACTGATGACGCTAGAGCAGGTATAATTCCCATTGGTGCTTCAGCTCGTTCTGGCCGCCCCCCAGCTCAAAAGTCCGAGAAAAACGTTTCCTCCCCCTCCCCTCCACACACATTCCTCCTCTGACACACAGAGGCAGACAAACACACGTGTTCATTAAATGTGAAGATTGTGCCGTAGGAAGAGCTGCCGCACTGGATGATAAGGGGGGCAGGGGCAGCGCCGCAGCCAGTGAGAAGTTGGGGGTCACCCACAGACACCCCCCCAATCCCAACGGAAGCCCCGGAAAACCCTCAACTAAAGCAGGGAGAGGCGCCGCTTCGTTTGGGGTGGGGGGAGAAACAGGCGACTCCCTCCTCAGCAACATCCTGAGGTAAATCTCAAACAGCGCATAGAAGAAAAAGGGAAACGTTCCCTTTCCACCTGCAGCAACCAATCAGAGCACAGATCCCCTCAGGCGGAAGCCCGCCCTCACTTAGCCACAAGGGCGGGGGGGGGTTGCGGGCGTTTGTGCGCTTTCTTTCTCCAGCCATTAAGTTGGATATTTTCACATTTAAAGTGATCAAAATAAAAAGACCCAAAATGATGTTGCTGTTGTCTATTAGATTGTCAGGCTGGAATGGTTTGTTTTTTTAATCTTGTACTGTGCTAAAAATAAGTCAACATCTATTATTTTCTATTTTCTATTGTGCCTCAGACTTTCTTTTCCCCTTTCTCCTTCCCTCAATTTCTTATTTCTATTTCTGTTCCTCTTTTGTATAATAAACAAATAAACAAGATCTTGAGACTCCAGAGAGAATGCAGAGAAGAGCAACAAAGATGGACGCTAAAAGAAATAAAAAAATCGGTTGCTGGAACTGGGTGTGTCTGGTCTCAGGAAAAGAAGGACGAGGGGAGACATGGTGGCATCTTCCAATATCTCAGGGGTTTCCACAAAGAAGATTTCTCTTTTCTCCCCTCTAAATAAATATAGAAGCGGACCTAATGAAAGAGGCGGAGGTCGAGTTGCAGTTTATAGATATGAAATCACCAAACCGCTCTAGAAAAGCCACAAAAAAAGACGAAAACCTACTTCAAGGCATTTCGGTTCCTATAAAAGAGGGAAGAAGCACAGACGTGGAAACCTTTGTCTCACAGTGAGTCATGGAGAGGAGCCTTTCCCTCTACTCCCAAACCCATCATCCCCGCCCTCTCCCTTCCAACTCCCATGCGTTCCTTTTTCCCCGCCCTTTCTAACCTCCAGGCCGTTTTCCTCAAGCGCACCAGGGGGCGCCCTCCGCTAAGGGAAGGGAACTCCAGGCGCTTCCCTATTGGGCCACTGGAGGGCGAACGTCACGTTTGCCTTTCCAGAGGAAGTGACATCACTGAGCCTTGCCCCTCTAGGACGCTGCACTCGTTCTCTTCAACCCCTGGGGCGCCGCAGGAGGCGCGGTGGGTGCAGGAGAGTCTGGCTGGAGGACATCCAGACGTGCCCAGGGTGAGCGGGAGGGGGGCTCTTCCCGAGTCCCATGTGCGCCAGCCGCCCTCTCCATGCGAAGTGGGGGGGAGGGAAGGGCAGGCCTGGCGGAGGCCCAGCAGGAGAGGAGAGGAGGCAGGATTCGCACCGGGCTCCGCGAGGGCCCGATCCTGTCTCCGGAGGGGGAGAAAAGCGGGGGGGGGGGCGCCCTCTCCAACTGCCTCCTTCCCAGCCCGGCTGTGGGCTGGGCTGGGCCCTGCACTGGGAAGAGCCGCTTGGGGCTCTGGGCAGGTTGGGGGAAGGGGGTCCTGGGACTGAATCCCCCTTTCTGATCCTGGGCGTCGGTTTTTCTCTTCCTCCCAGATCCGGAACCACGGAGCCCTTGGCAGCCTTTGCAAGCCAGGATTTCCTCTGCGGGAGAAGGAAGGGAGGGAGGGAGCAGAAGGACCAGCAGGGATCCGTCCTGCGGCCTCAGAAATGGTCCTGTGAAGGAAGAGGCCCCTGGAGAACCCCAGAGTCCCTGGAGCCCTTTGGAACTGCTCTGCCGGAGAGAGGAAGGATGGAGACACCCCCTTTGGCCAAGGAGGGGAGCAGGAAAGGCCCCGTGGCTCTTCAGCCTGGCAGCTGTGGGGAGAGCTGGACCAGAACCGGGCAGAAGGTCCTGCAGGAGGGAGCCATCCTCCCTTCAGAAGTTCTGCCCTGGTCCTTCATCCGATGCCGGGAGGCTGAGGGTCCCAGAGGACTCTGCAGCCGACTCCATGACTTGTGCAGGCAATGGCTGAGACCTGGAAAGCACAACAAAGCCCAGATGCTGGACCAGGTGGTTCTGGAGTGGTTCCTGGCTCTCCTGCCCCCAGAGATGGAGGGCTGGGTGCGGGAGTGTGGAGCAGAGAGCAGCTCCCAGGCAGTGGCCCTGGCGGAAGGCTTCCTCCTGAGCCAGGCGGAGGAGCAGAAGGAGCAGCTCCAGTGGCAGGTGGGAAACTTCAGGGAGCTCGGAAGGGAATAAATAGAGTGTTTGAATGCTTCACCCCCTCCTTCCCAAACTTCTCCCACATTCATAATATGTGGCAATTCTCCAGTTCTGGTAGTACATTGTTCCATTGTTTTCTCACTCAGCCACACGGGTGGATATTGGGGGCTTTGAGGTTGTGTTCCGAATACAAGAATCCACTTTATGTCATGTGACGTACATTAATTCTGCTTCTTCCTTCCTTCCTCCTATTTGAAGTGCTGCATTGTGGACATCAGAGATCCTGAGGCAAAGAAGAAGCCATCAAATCCCCCTCAAGAGCTATTTTTCAGGAGGATCCCTTGGGAAGACCAAAGTCAGGACACCTCAGGAGGTAATGGAAGATCCTCTGATTCCCCATCTCTCTTGCCTTCGCTCTCTCTTCTCTCCTCTAGAATACCTCCTCCAATTTTATTAATTATGCATTTGGAAATTATTTATTCCTTACAGAGAAACAAAGAATGAAGCTTCCTGGTTTTTATGACGGAGCTCAAACAGCGGTTGAACCTCCAAATCAAGTAAGAAAGGGAAAGATTTATTAGATTTCTATTTTCCCTTCAGAAAGTCAAGTGGGTGTGTAGAGGTCTCTCTCCTTCTATTTCCCCTACTTCTTTGGCCTGGATTATTTTTGGGTTCTTCCAAAAGAGAGCAGAATAGCAGGTTCAAGTTGCTGTCGGCCAGCCTAGCTTCCTCTGGTTATCTTGTTCTGCTAGGTTCTCCAACTTTCAGTTTACAAGAAGCAATTTTTAAAAGGTCCTTCAAGAAATAGGAATAAACATATCACAGTGGCAGGAACTGCTAGAGACCCTTTTTTTTTTGGTTAATCTTTTACTCGGAATTGTGGAAGGCTAATGAAAAATAAATACTCACATTCCCACATTACCATTTTAAAAAACCCTATTTATAACCTGTAGTTCAAAAACAAGCAAATCGTATTAAAAAATAAAGCAGACTATTAAAATCCAAAGGGAGTGGACATGTTGAGCATGTAATCACAGTACTTTGGGCTGAAAATAATTTCCAATCCTCTGATTTGCGCCTCGATTAGGAGATCAAACATTCCCGTTTTCCAACGGCTGAGACAGGATTTTCCCAGGGAATTATTTCTTTGCTTTCTTCCTTTCAGCCAATGTCTCAGACTACTAGATCAATCAATGATAGACAGAGCGATAGATCAGTTGATCCAGAAGTAGGATTACTTTACTGAAAGGCACTGAAAATTTTGCAGAATCAATGAATTTGATAAAACTTCCCCAAATATTTCTTCAGTGAAAGCAGTTTTCAGATTTGCCCATTTTCTCATCTAAGATTAGGACTTGTGTGACGCATAGCCATTTAACTTAGTGCATATCTTTGCTTTGGGAATTTGGGAACAATGGAACAGAATATCAGAGTTGGTAGGGATCTTGGAGGTCTTCTAGTCGAACCCCCTGTTCAGACAGGCAGCCCTATAACATTTCAGATAAATGGCTGTCCAATTTCTTCATAAACACCACAATTTCTGGAGGCAAGTCATTCCACTGATTCATTGTTCTCACTGTCGGGAAATTTCTCTTTACTTGTAGGTTGGTTCTCTCCTTGAATAGTTTCCATCCATTGCTTTTTGGAACACTACTATCATGTCACCCCCTAGTCCTTCTTTTCATGCAACTAGATATCCCCAATTCCAGCAACCGTTCTTTATATATTTTAGCCTCCAGTCCACTAATAATTTTTGGTGCTCTTCTCTGCACTCTTTCTAGAGTCTCAAGAGCTTTTTTACATCTGGCAACCAAAACTGGATGCTATATTCCAACTGTGGTCTTACCAAGGCATTATAAAATGGTACTAACACTTCATGTCATCTTGATTCTATCCCTCTTAATGCAACCTATGATTCTGCTGGAGTTTTTTTGGGCAACTGTGGCATAGTGCTGACTCATGTTTAAGTGGTTATCCATTAGGACTCCAAGATCCCTGTTGCAATTTCTACTGCTGAGCCAGGTATCACTTATTCCATGCCAGTGCATTTGGTTTTTCTTTCCTAAATGTAGAACTTTACATTTCTTAGTGTTGATTTCGTTTTGTTAGATGGGACCCATTCTGTCAATCCTTCTGTATCTCGAGCTTATCTTCTGGAGTGTTGGTATTCCTGTCAATCTGGTCTTGTCTGCAAATTTGATGAGTTCCCCCTTCTATCCTCTTGTCTAAATCAATGATGAAGATGAACAGATCTTGCAAATCCTCCTGTTCTGTTCTCTTTTCCACGTTCAGGAGAGTCTGGTGTCCTTCGAGGAGGTGGCTGTGTATTTCTCTGAGGAGGAATGGTCTCAGCTGGATCCTGACCAGAAAGCGCTGCATTCGGAAGTCATGCGTGAAAACCATAGGAATGTGGTCTCTCTGGGTAAGAGTTTTCTAGTCCTCAATGAAGAAGAGAGGTTATAGTTAGTTTTTTATTTAAAAACCACTAATCAGATATTGTCTCTTGGGAGGGAGAAGGAAAGGATCTGGCCTTGTCGTGCTCCAAGGAAGGAAAGAGTCAATGTCTCTTTACTTAGATGCTTTCTGTGCCATTTCTTATTTGTATTTTTTTCATTTCTATTTGAACTTATCTGTGGAGGCTGAGAAGAACAATATGTGCTTTTTTTTTTTAATTACATTTATATGCCGCCCTTCTCCGAAGACTCAGGGTGGCTTACAATTTTTGGAGCACAACCCAATGTGCTCAGCAATAGCCTTCATTCCATTGTATATGCCTGCTTATTACTAAGCGGCATTTTTACAAGGTCAGCTAATTGCCCCCAACAATCTTGGGTCCTCAATTTACCTACCCCGAGAGGATGGAAGGCTGAGTCAACCTTGAGCCTGGTGGGATTCGAGCCTACAGTAATTGTAGACAGCTGGATCTTAAGAGCAGGCATTTAACAGCCTGAGCCACCAAAGCTCTTTTATGTGTCCTCTGGAGGTCGTGTGAGAGGAGTGCGTTGTCATTTGTCCTCTGAAACCTCCCCAAATTGTGTTGAGAACAGAACTTTCATGCTCAGCCCATGGAAGGGCATTTACCCAATGTAATTCAAGAAAAAAGGCCTCATGCAGTGTGTCTCAGAGCATCCTAGGGTACAGGTAATCCCCAAGTTACAGCAGTTCGCTTAGCGACTGTTCGAAGCTACGATCAGCCTCCCCCAAGTACTTGAGATCCAGTCCTCTCTTTGTTTTCAAAGACTTTTGCTGTGGATCTCATGCAGTCCTCAGTTCTTAAAAGAACACAGGCCTAAAGTACTGCAGTGTGAGATCAAGCAAGATTAGGAGCCTGAGATCTTGCACTACTGGTCTTGTGTGATCTCGTACTAAAGTACTTTAGGCCTCCGTTCTCTGTGAACTGACGCCTGTACCAGATCCGGCCAAGCAGCACTTGCAAGCTGATGGGACTTTGGGGCAGTGAAATAGCATCCCAACCTGTCCAGTCTCAGCACGAAGAGTGTTTAACAAGTCAATGGGAGGCTTTAAGCAAGGGATTTATCTCCAAAATCTCATCGCTGGGATCAAGTAAAGGCTGATCGGGGGTCCCACCTGCCCCCCAGATGCCGTAGAGCAGCTGCTCCAATGTACACTGGGGAAGAAGGAGCTTGTTTCAAAATTGCTTCATTTCTCACAGGTCTCTGCTAAAATTAAGCCATCCCAATAAATTTATTTATTTATTTATTTTATTGGACTTATAGGGCGCCCTCTCTCCCAGGGGACTCAGGGCGGCTTACAATAAAAAATAGAAAATACAAACATTAAAATACAATTAATCCCGTTGAATTAAGTCCAATAAAATTAAAACCCAATTAAAACTTACAATCAATAAAACCCCACCTCTCCCCGTTCAGTCCAGGCTGGTCTGTTGAAACAACCAGGTTTTCAGGTCGCGGCGAAAGGAACGGAGGTCAGGGGCCAACTGGAGCTCCAAGGGGAGTTGATCTTAAGTTTTCTCCTAATTCCTCCTTGGATGTTTCTCCTGGTTATTTCTTAACTCAAAACTGAGTGAGATTTGCATATTTAGAGATAATTGTAAGGAGAGAGATATTTTCTAGATACTTTCAAAGCTTTCATGACTCATGAATATAGAAATCATCATGTCTATATCACACCACTGTAGACATGCAAACATACAACCTAATGGAATTTCAGAGAAATTCAGAAGGAAATTCACTTGACTTTCTACACTTTGATCTTTTTCTCTAACTTTGTCATCATCTTCATTTCCCTTTTGCTTTGAAGGTAATAATGGGCAGGAGAATCAAGATTCCTGTGAACTGTTCCAATTGATCAATGCTAAAGATGCAACGGAGAAGTTTGGAAGGCGAATGGAATTTGAAAGCTGTGAGAGAAACCAGTCAAAGAATTGCAACCAGAAAAGCTCATTTTCCAGTGATGCTCCGATGCAAGACTTTCTTGCCCAAGAAGAGAAAATAAGGAAAAAATATACTGGAAAAAGTGTGAAGCTAATCAAAGCTAAAGTACAAGTAAATGAACACTATTTAACCCAAAACAAAGGAGAAGATGCTATAAGAAGACAAAACGGACAAAATTACAATGGGACATTGATTCTTTCTCTTGGGAATAACTTCCTTACGTCTCAAAAAGTGATTGACACAAAAGAGAAGCCCTATAAATGTTTGGAATGTGGAAAATGTTTTAGAACAAGCGGGCACCTTTCTGTCCATAAAAGGATCCACACAGGGGAGAAACCATATGAATGCATAGTGTGTGGAAAGACCTTTGCTCATAGCAATACACTTAGTGTGCATAAAAGGATCCACACAGGGGAGAAGCCGTACACATGCATGCAGTGTGGGAAAACCTTTGCTCGGAACAGTGATCTTAAAAGGCACAAAAAGATCCACACAGGAGAGAAACCATTTAAATGCATGGAGTGTGGGAAGATGTTTACTCATAGCTCTACACTTATTTACCATAAGATGATCCACACAGGGGAGAAGCCATATAAATGCATGGAGTGTGGAAAGACATTTACTGATCGCACTGGACTTAGAAGCCACAAAACGATCCACACAGGAGAGAAACCCTTTAAATGCGTGGAGTGTGGAAAGTCCTTTGCTTACGACAGTGTTCTTAAAAAGCACAAAAAGATCCATGCAGGAGAGAAACCATTTAAATGCGTGGAGTGTGGAAAGTCCTTTGCTTACGACAGTGTTCTCAAAAAGCACAAAAAGATCCACGCAGGAGAGAAACCATTTAAATGTATGCAATGTTGAAAGACTTTTGCTCGGAATGGTAATCTTATTTCTCATCAAAAGATCCAAGGGATCCAAAAGGCTTGGGAGAAAGTATAGAAATAGAAATTCCACTTATATACCACTCCTGGGTCCTCATTTTAGCGACCTCAGAAGGATGAAAGACTGAATCAATCATGAGCCAGTCAGGATCAAACTCCTGGCTGTGGGAAATTAGCCTGCAGTACTGCATTCTAACCACTGACCCACCAGATTTGTATGTGTATGCATATTGTGCCTTTCTGAGGCAATTTTGTTGAATCCAACAAAATTAAAAAAACAAAAAAAGATGTTTACACATTGGTGAAAGTGCAAAGAAGAGCAGCTAAGGGGATTAAAGGCCTGAAGATTAAAACATATGAAGAACAGTTGCAGGATTTGGGGGTGGCTACTCTACAGAAAAGGATTAGGAGTGACATGATAGCAGTATTCCAGTACTTGAGAGGCTGCCACAAAGAGGAGGGGGCCAATTTATTTTCCAAAGCACCAGAGGGCAGAAGAAGAAACAATGCATGTAAAAATAATCAAGGAGAGAATCAACCTCGAATTAACGAGAATCTTCCTTACAGTGAAGACAATTAACCAGTGGAACAGCTTTCCTTCAGACATTGTAGTTGCTTCATCACTGGACTTTTTAAGAAGAGACTATCGATAGTCACTTGTCTGAAAGAGATCCTGTAGGGATATCAATAGATCCTGAAATGGTATAGGATCTCCTGTTTGAGCCAAAAGTGCAGATAGGAGTGCCATCCGCCGTGGACTTGTACCGGGCTTAGGACTTCAGGCACCAGGGCTCCGTCAATTCCTGGATGGACAGAAGGAGAAAGTTGTGTCTCGGGCGGGGGGGGGTTCTTTAAAAAGAAAATAAAAATCATCTTCCGATTCCATAGTGGATCTAGAAGTGAAGTAAAATCTCTCTCCAGCAACTCCCATCTGATCAAGTTGGAACCCCAAAATGTTATCAATAGATTTTGTCTAAAATTAGGTGAATTTTAGGTTTGGCCATAAAAATGACTCATGCCATCTGATTGTCTGTTTGTTTACAATAAAATGTTTTCAATAAAATGCCAAATTGAAACTTTTCAATTACCACTTATTTAAAAATGATCCATCCATTTTCTTGCTGAAATATTTTTTTTTCAATCTGAATTTGCATTTCTTGTTTGAACAAATGGTCACGATTTTCACTTTGTAAAGCCACTGCCTTTTTAAAGCTATTCCACAAAGATCTTTAATGTTCCCAGGTGCAAATGGACTTATTATGAAAATAATAATCCACATCTGAAATGTTCTTTGTCTGGGTGGCAATCAGATTGATCCCTGCTTTAAATTACAAATAACGAATGTTCTTCAGCATTATAGAATTGCTATTAAAAACAATCCCTCAAGAGAGAGAAACATTGTTAGCAAAGTACTCTCAGCTGGAGCGGATCTTTTAAGGACCCTCTTGGGGGGGGGCTCACCCAGACACCCCCAGTTAATCCATCCAAGAGTTGTGCCAGTTGGAGCATTTGGTGAAGGAGATTTTCCCCCAGGAGCACTGACGGCCCCTCCCATCCCCTCCCCCGCCCAGACCCCTCCTTACCCGGGGTCTCTTTCCCCACTTCGTTTCCGGGGATCCGGGCCAACGGCCCCACCAACAGCATCAGGGAAGCCCAGCAGAGCCCATGGATGCCGCGGTCGCCCCACAAGCGCCCCCAAAGAGAGGGGAGGAAGAGGCGGAGGCTCCCAATCCCAGAGGCGGAATCGGGGGGTCTGGATGGGTGGGGAGGAGTTTTGCTCGGACTTCCGAATTGGGGGTGTCCAGAAAAGCGGAATGCCAATGAGAATCCTCCCTTCTGTAGCGTCATCGGTCTCCGGAAAGGGTCTCCCTTGACTTCACCCGACGGAGGAGATAGTTCGATGTAGAGAGAGAAGCAGAGAAAGGGGGAGGGAGGGAGAATAATTTCAATCTTCGGAGGGAGCCTACAGCTCAAGTGGGGGTTCATGCCAGCCCTGGAGGGGAGTGTGGGCTTCCTTTTGCCCTCCCCCTACCCAATCCGGCTTGGAGTAGGGCTGCAGTGGATGAGAGAAGGAGACACACACACACACACTTCCCTGCCCCTCCCCAAAGCTTCTGCCTTTGGCTCCCTTCCTGGCAAAGGGGCTGCCGGAGGGCCGGTTGCACCCCCAGCGCTGTGGGGTTTTCTGATCCACCGCAAATAGTAGGTCGGTTTTTGGTTCAAGAAGGGATGTTGTTGATCTGAATGGAGGAGAAATAAGTGTGGGGGAAGCGGGAATCCCTGGCAGAGAATTGTGAAGAGAGCAAAGAAAGTGGAGGGTCCCTTCCGGGGCTGCCATGAACTCCCCCTTGAGCTACAGCCCCTCCAAGACAGAAGGGATCCCCCTCCCACTTTCTCCGCTTGTCTCTCTGCGCGGAACTCTCCTCCTTCACAAAGGACACTGTCCGGAGACCGATGACGCTCACGCAGGGAGAATTCCCATTGGTGCTGCTGCTCGTTCTGGCCCCTCCCAACTCCAAAGTCCGAGAAAAAGGCTCCCCTCCCTCAATTCAGAGCCCCGATTCCACCTCTGGGCCTGGAAACATCTGGCCGGGATACCCTCTTCCCCGCCCCCCGCCCCCATTCACTTCGCATATGAGGATTCCTGCAGTGGGAAGAGTTTCTGCGCTGGAGGAGAAGCGGGAGGGGCAGCCCATAGCAGGGAAGACTTGGGGGTCACAGACACCCCCAATTCGAAGGGATCCCTCAGCTAAGCAAGGAAGAGGCGGAGAAGATCTGGAGGGATCCCTCCTAGCCCAGCCAGATCCTCCCCCCAGGCCGCCCTCCCCGTGGGAATCCTCCGCTCGGCTCTCTCGGGAAAGGCGCCGCTTCTCTTCACGGGAGAAAAACTCGATTTCCTTCCTTCAAACACGCGTCTCCCGTGCTCGGAACGTCTGGACGAAGCGGCTCCTTCCGATTCCCCGCCCCTCAACCCCAACTGGGAAGGATTCTTCCTTTTTCTTTCTGTGGTTCGGGATCCCCCTTTTCCTGGCAAAGCAGCCCGGAATGGAGATCTCAGAATTCAGAGTGGCTCTTTCTCCTCCACTTTCTCCTCCTTTCCTGGGAAAACTTCCAAGTCTTTGCCATTTCCAGGTATTTCTCTCTTTCAACAGGAAAATATATATCAAGTAACATTTTGGAAGAAATTTTGCCAGTAGAAAAGTGCAGATATAAAGTGGAATCAATATGTTTTATTCCCAGGAATTTGGATATTTTGGCTGTGGAAAAGGAAGCGCTCCTAACACAAAAGGCTCCTTTTTATTATTATTTTTATTAAGATTATCATGGTATATAGTAGAAAATAAAGGTAGTAATAAAATGAGAAAAGGAAAGGGAAAAAAGAGGTGTAGCATAACAGGAAGAGGGGGGGAGAAAAAAACTATTTCAGCACAGTATAAAATACGAAGTGAAATTACAGCTTCA
Organism: Naja naja; assembly: GCA_009733165.1. NCBI lineage: Eukaryota > Metazoa > Chordata > Lepidosauria > Squamata > Elapidae > Naja > Naja naja. The sequence goes on from CM019149.1 coordinate 4,705,684, forward strand.
ATTTCAAATTGATAGAAAAGATTGAAGAATATGGACAGGTGGCAGGTTTGAAAATAAAGATAAAACTAAGATTTTGACTAAGAATATGGCTGAAAAGCAAAAGAAAGAATTGGCAGAGAGATTGACTATCCAGATCACAAAGAAAGTTAAATATTTAGGAATACAAGTATCAGCTAGATGTGGAACACTTAAAGAGCATAATTATTATAAACTTAAACAACAAATTGAGACAGATTTGACAAAATGGGAAAATTTGCAACTATCTTTAATAGAGAGAATATCTATAATTAAGATGAATATGTTACCAAGGATTTTATATTTGTTTCAGACTATTCCAATTAAACTAGGGAAAGAATACTTTGAAGATCTAAATAAAATAGTATTGAAATCTATATGGCAGGGAAAGAAAGCAAGAATTAAATTAAAGTTGTTACAAGATGCTAGAATAAGAGGTGGTTTTGGTTTACCCAATTGGGCACTATATTACCAGGCAGTAACATGGATGTGGGTGAAAGAATGGATAGTTTTAAGGAATACTAGATTATTGAGATTAAATTATTGTCATGATCTATTATTAGGATGGCATGCTTTTTTGTGGTATAAGGAGAGTAAAACACATGGGTATTTTAGGAGATATTATATTCGAGATGCTTTATTATCAACATGGGAGAAAATAAGAAAACAACATGACATGAAAATAACAGTCTGGTTGTCAACTATCGAAGCATTTGCATATCCAATTGTTTATAAAATGGAACAGTCAGATATGATGAAATATTGAATGAAAAGGGTGAACACAAATCTGTGCAAGAACTAGAGGAACAAGAAATAAAAATGAATTGGTATTCATATGTGCAAATACATTCTAGATATGATAAAGATTGTAAAACAGGTTTTTATGATTAACTGAATTAGTTAGAATTTTGACTGGTACTGATGAGAAGGTGATTTAAAAAATTATATGGATATTTATTTTTTAAATTAGAAGAAGAATAAGTTAAAGAAACAATGATTGCTTGGGGAAAATTTTTTGGGATAGACGTAGAAAAATGGCAAAAATTATGGTCTCAAAATTATAAAATGATGATGTCAACAGCATACAAGGAGAATTTGTATGTTTTACAGGTGGCATCTACCCCCGGCAAGAATGTTTAAGAATAAATTGGAGAAATGCTGTCAGATACCTGGATCATATTACCATATGTGGTGGATGTGTGTGGAAGCCAAAAGATACTGGACTAAAATTGCCTAGATACTACACAGTGGTTATAATGAAATGAATAATATAAATTAAGCTACGTTAAAGTTGAAATTTGCTTGTAAAAGATGTGAATTTTTAATTTTAGTCTAATAAGTTAATAATAATAATATAATAATTTGCACAGTTGATTTGAAATATGAAGTTTAATTTAAATTAGAAGAGAAAGACTGCTGATATTGTGCACAAGAGATATGTACCAACCGACACACTGTATGCAATAGAAAGAGGGTTTTATTTTGATGTTTTATGTTTATATCTGTCAGTGTTTGTTGTCAAAAATAAAAAACTTTACAAAAAAAAAAGAATGCAGAACTACAGGCTAATTGCCCACAGCCAGGAGTTCGATCCTGACCGGCTCATGGTTGATTCAGTCTTTCATCCTTCTGAGGTCACTAAAATGAGGTCCCAGGAATGGTATATAAGTCTAAGTGGAATTGCTATTTCTATATAGATTCTCCCGAGTGTGGATCCTTTTATGAGAAATAAGATGACCATTCTGAGCAAAATTTTTTCCACATTCCATGCATTTAAATGGTTTCTCACGTGTGGATCATTTTGTGGCTTCTAATGATACTGCTCTGAGCAAAGGTCTTTCCACACTCCATGCATTTAAATGGTTTCACTTCTGTGTGGATCCTTTCATGGGAAATAAGATAACTTTATATGGTTTCTCTCCTGAGTGGATATTTTTGTGACTTCTAAGGCCACTGCTCCGAGTAAAGGTCTTTCCACATTCCATGCATTTAAATGGTTTCACTTCTGTGTGGATGTTCTTGTGCCTTTTAAGATCACAGTCATGAGCAAAGGTCTTTCCACACTGCATGCATTTAAATGGCTTCTCTCCTGTGTGGATCATCTTATGGGAAATAAGATGACTTCTTTGAGTAAAGGTCTTTCCATGAATGTCCCATTGTAATTTTGTCTGTTGCGTCTTCTTATAGCATCATCTCCTTTGTTTTGCATCAAAGCAACACTGGAAAATGAGCTTTCCTGGTTGCAATTCTTTGACTGTTTTTTTTATGGCTTTCGAATTCCATTCGAATTCCAAACTTCTCGGTTCCATCTTTAGCATTGATCACTTAGAACAGTTCACAGGAATCTTTATTCTCCTGCCCATTATTACCTTCAAAGCAAAAGGGAAATGAAAATGATGACAAGGTTAAAGAAAAAGATCAAAGTGTAGAAAGTCAAGTGAATTTCCTTCTGCATTTCTCCGAAATTCCATTAGGTTGTATGTTTGCATGCCTACAGTGGTATGATATAGACATGATGATTTTTATATTCATGAGTCATGAAAGCTTTGAAAATATCTAGAAAACATCTCTTTCTTTCTAATTATCTATATATATATATATGCAAATCTGACTCCGAGTCAGTTTTGAGTTAAAGAATAAACGGCTTGGGGCCGGGGTGTTTATGGGAACATCTACTGCCAGCAACGACTACCCAGTGTCCTGTGTGCTCCCACAGACAAGGCCTCCTTGGGGTGCTGTCGGCCAGACAGTGTTGGCTGGCAACCCCCAGGGGGAGGGCCTTCTCTGTGGGAGTGCCCACCCTGTGGAATGAGTTGCCCTTGGAACTGCGAGTGGCCCCAGGCCTTCATTCCTTCCGTCGCGACCTGAAGACATGGTTTTTCCAACAGGCCGGCCTGGACTGAGGGGCGTGGGGTTTTTTATTGGTTTTATTGTATATTGGTTGTTTGGGTTTTAGAGATTTGTTTGGGTTTTCATTTAATAATTTTTAATAATTTTAAATTTTGTACTGTATGTTTTTTACTATTGTGAGCCGCCCTGAGTCCTTCGGGAGATAGGGCAGCATATAAATCAAAACAAAAAAATAAATAATAAATAATCAGGGGAAGCATCCAAGGGGGAATTAGGAGAAAATATAAAATTTATTGGGGTGGGTTACTTTCAGCAGAGACCTGTGAGAAATGAAACAATTTTGAAACAAGCTCCTTCTTCCCCGGTGTACCTTGGAGCAGCTGCTCCACAGAGTCTGTCTGTCTGGACCCCCACTCGGCCTGTTCCTCGATCTCAACAATGAGATTTTGGAGATAAATCCCTTGCTGAAGCCCCCCATTGCCTTGTAAATGCTCTTCGCGCTTAGACTGGAAAGGTTGGGATGCTTCCAGAATGGCTATTTTGCAGCCCCAAAGTCCCATTGGCTTGCAAGGGCTCTTTGGCTGGATCTGGTACAGGCATCAGTTCACGTAGAACGGAGGCCTAAAGTACTTTAGTACAAGATCACACAAGACCAGTAGTGCAAGATCACAGGCTCCTAATCTCACGTGATCTCACACAGCAGTACTTTAGGCATGTGTTCTTTAAAGAACTGAAAACTTCACGAGATCCAGGCTGAAACTCTTTGAAAACAAAGAGGGACTGGATCTCAAGTACTCGGAGGAGGGCTGGTCGTAACTTGGAACAGTCGCTAAGTGATCTCTTGTAATTAGAGATTACCTGTACTCCAAGGTGCTCTGTGATACACTGCATGAGGCCTTTGTTTTTGAATTGGATTGGAAGAATGCTCTTCCATGGCCTCAGTGAAAGTTCTGTTCTCACACAATTTGGGGAGGATCCAGAGGACAAATGACAACACACTCCTCTCACACGACCTCCAGAGGACACATAAAAGCATGCCTCGTTCTTTTCAGCCACCACAGAGAAGTTCAAATAGAAATGGGAAAATACAGATAAGAAATGGCACAGAAAGCATCTAAGCAAAGAGACATTGACTCTTTCCTTCCTTGGAGCATGACAAGGCCAGATCCTTTCCTCCTTCCTCCCAGTAGACAATATCTGATTAGAGTTTTTTTAATACAAAAAACTATAATCTCTCTTCTTGATTGGGGGCTAGAAAACTCTTACCCAGAGAGACCACATTCCTATGGTTTTCAAGCATGACTTCTGAATGCAGAGCTTTCTGGTCAGGATCGAGCTGAGACCATTCCTCCTCAGAAATACACAGCCACCTCCTTGAAGGACAGCAGACCCTCCTGGACATGGAAAAAAGAACAGAACAGGAAGATTTGCAAGATTGTTCATCTTCATCATTGATTTAGACAAGAGGATAGAAGAGGAACTCATCAAATTTGCAGACCAGATGAGATTGCCAAGAAATACCAAAGTGATCAATGTTAAAGATGGAATGGAGAAGTATGGAATTCGAATGGAATTCGAAAGCCATGAGAGAAACCAGTCAAAGAATTGGAATCAGGAAAGTTCATCTTCCACTGATGCTCCAGTGCAAGACTTTCTTGCCCAACAAGAGAAAATAAGGAAAAAATACACTGGTAAAAGTGTGAAGCTATTCAAAGGTAAAGTACAAGTAAATGAACACTATTTAACCCAAAACAAAAGAGAAGATGCTATAAGAAGACAAAATGGACAAAATTACAATGGGACATTCATTCTTTCTCTTGGGAATAACTTCCTTACATCTCAAAAAATGATTGACACAAAGGAGAAGCCTTATAAATGTTTGGAATGTGGAAAATGTTTTAGAAGAAGCACACAACTTACTATCCATAAAAGGATCCATTTGGGAGTGAAACCATATAAATTCATAGAGTGTGGAAAGACCTTTGCTCAAAGTGGTCATCTTATTTTGCATAAGTTCATCCACACAGGGCAGAAGCCATATAAATGCATAGAGTATGGAAAGACCTTTGCTGTGAGCAGTAGACTTACTGTCAACAAAAAGGTCCACACAGGAGAGAAACCTTTTAAATGCATGGAGTGTGGAAAGACGTTTACTGATTGCAGTGGACTTAGAAGCCGCAAAAAGATCCACTCAGGAGAGTAACCATATAAATGCATAGAGCGTGGAAAGACATTTACTCGTGGCAGTGTCCTTAGAAATCACAGAAAGATCCACTCAGGAGAGAAATCCTGTTCTGCTCTATGCCCTGGATGGGTATAAAGCAGACAGAGCAACTCCACAAAGCATCTATACAAAGTTCTTTTTATTGGTTTATCAGGCATCCTGTCAACTCACAGTTATGATGAGGTTCTTTTTAATGTCCAATCCTTTGTATATCCGAATTGTGGTGTAGGAAGATATTAAACTCTCATACCTATATTTCATCCCATAATTACAGAGATAGCGAGTATAGCTGCTACACGAGGCTGTGTCTTCAGGCAAGAAGAAGAGAAACCTCCCTCAACCCACCAAGGGTGAATTCAGTGACCAATCAGGATTACAGATGTGACCACATGACATGGACTACATTTCCCAGGATACCTTAACTACATTTACCATGATGCATTCCCTTAAGGGGACAGCTCTCAATTCCTAACTACCTATCCCAAATCCCATTAACTCTAAACTGGCTAGACAGCATAAACCCTATAAATGCATGGAGCGTGGAAAGACCTTTGCTAATAACATTGACCTTAGAATACACAAAATAATCCACTCAGGAGAGAAACCATTTAAATGCATAGAGTGTGGAAAGACCTTTGCTCTGAGCAGTAGACTTGCTGTCCACAAAAAGGTCCACACAGGAGAGAAACCATTTAAATGCATGGAGTGTGGAAACCCCTTTGCCCAAAAACATCATCTTACTTCCCATAAGATGATCCACACAGGAGACAAGCTGTATAGATGCATGGAATGTGGAAAGACCTTTACCAAAAAACATAGTCTTATATCCCATAAGATGATCCACATGGGTGAAACCATATAAATGCATGGAATGTGGAAAGAGTTTTGCTCAGAATGGTCATTTTCTCATAAAAGGATCCATGCTCGTGAGAAACTATATAGCAATAGCAATTCCATTTAAACTTATATACCACTCCAGAATGTTTTACCACACTCTCTGAGCAGTTTACAAAGTCAGTATATGTTCCCCAGCAATCTGGGTCCTCATTTTAACGACCTCAGAAGAATGAAAGGCTGAATCAACCATGAGCTGGTCGGGATCAAACTCCTGGCTGTGGACAATTAGCCTCTACTACTGCATTCTAACCACTGATCCATTGTCAATTTATAAAACATTTCTATGCCTGTTTTATAGTTGCCATCAGAAAGATGGGGGGAAGGAGTTTGAAGGAGAAGTGCAACAGTTTGGAATCAAAAGTGCATTCCATTCATATCTTGTAAAGATTATACTAAACAACTGGAGTTTCTGCCATGCAAATCTCTAACTGGAGAACACGATTGCTATGGACATGTTTTGTTGGAGAATATGAATTATGATACACCCAGAGGTGTGGGGGAAAATTAGGATCAAGGGTGACAGTGAATTACATGTTTCAGAATCGGCTGCATACTGGACATGCCAATATGTTGCTGAGGTAAATCTCAAACTGCAAAGAAGAAAAAGGCGTGAAAAAAGGGAAACGCCCCCTTTCTACCTGCAGCAACCAATCAGAGCGCAGATCCCCTCAGGCGGGAGCCCCGCCCTCACTCAGCCACAACGGGTGTTTGGGACCTTTGTGTTTTCCTTCTCCAGCCATTAAATGGGATATTTTCACATTTAAAGGGTTCAAAAGAAACAGACCCAAAATGACTTTGCTTTTCTCCATTAAACTGAATTGTCAGGCTGGAATGTTTTTTTTTAATCTTGCACTGTGCTAAAAAGAAGAAAACATCTTTTCTTTTTTCTCTCTCTTGTACCTCAGACTTTCATTTCCCCTCTTAATTTCCCTTCCCTTAATTTCCTATTTTTCTTTGTGTTTTGTATAATAAATAAATAAGTAAAGAAGATCTTGAGACTCCAGGAAGAGCATAGAAGAGCAACAAAGATGGAGGCTAAAAGATATTTAAAAAATGGTTGCTGGACCTGGGTGTGTCTGGTCTGAGGAAAAGAAGGATGAGGGGAGACATGGTGGCATCTTCCAATATTTCAGGGGCTGCAAGAAAGAAAATTTATCTCTTCTCTTCTCTCTAAATAATTCAGTAATTCAGGGCCTGACTCATGGCAGAGGACACACGCTCGACCTTGTTTTTGTCTCTGGACAGTGGTTTAGTGATCTGGGTGGGGGATCACCAACTATTTGCCCCCTGTCATGGACCGATCACTATCTCCTTCGGCTGAGCTTCCAATATGCCACTCCACGTCGCTGGGAGGCAGAACCAACTAGGTGGTTCTGCCCCAGGAGCCTAATGGACCCTGAGAGGTTTCAGGCGGAGCTTGGGATGATTCCTACCTCTCTTATCCACAGCCCGGTCTAGGCCCTGGTGGATGCCTGGCAAAGTGCTGCCGCCAGGGCTCTCAACCACGTTGTTCCTTTGCGGCCCCTAACCCAGTGCAGATCCCGGTTAGCTCCCTGGTTTTCCGCAGAGCTGCGGGAGATGAAGCGCCGGAGGAGGGGCCTAGAGAGCAGTTGGAGGTCCAGTCGGTCAGAATCTGATTGATTGCAGTTGAGATATTTTACTAGATCTTATCTGGTGGCACTGGAAGCGGTGAAGCATGTTTACTTCTCCGCTCTCATTGCGTCCGCAGATAATTGCCCGGCCGCCCTGTTTTGGGTCACTCGCTCCCTCCTTAATCAGAAGGTAGCGGGGGACCCTTTGCAGGGACAGGCTGAGGAGTTTTGTCAACATCTGTCGGACAAGATCGCTCAGATCTGGACTGGTCTGGATTCTGACTGGCTAGAGTCTGATGGGGGGGGGAAGCAGCGGGTCTTGGAAATTCCATCTGGGAAGAGTTCGATCCTGTGACTTTGGATGAAGTGGATGGGATCATGAGGAGGCTGAGTTCCGCCACGTGTTTATTGGACCCGTGTCCCTCCTGGCTGGTTTATGCTGCCCGGGAGGTTACACGAGGCTGGCTCCAGGCAGTGGTTAATGCTTCTTTGAGTGAGCGATGCTTCCCCTCCACCTTGAAGGAGGCGGTGATGAGGCCCCTTTTCAAGAAGCCTGCCTTGGATCCAGCTATTCTGAACAACTTTCGGACGGTCTCCAACCTTCGCTTTGTGGTGAAGGTTGTTGAGAGCGTGGTGGCTTGCCAGCTTCCAATGTTCCTAGAGGAAGCTGCCTATCTGGATCCGTATCAATCGGATTTCAGGCCCGGGTACAGCACGGAGACGGCATTGGTCGCACTGGTGGATGATCTCTGACAGGCTCAGGATAGAGGTTATTCTTCTATCCTGGTCCTATTAGACCTCTCAGCGGCTTTTGATACCATCGACCATGGGATCCTGCTGTGGCGCCTCGGGGGGTTGGGAGTGGGAGGCACTGTTTTATGGTGGTTCTCCTCCTAGCTCTCGGGCCATTTGCAGACGGTGTTGGCAGGGGGGATGAGGTCAACCCCGAGGCCCCTCACTTGTGGGGTGCCTCAGGGGTCGGTCCTCTCTCCCCTCCTGTTCAACATCTACATGAAGCCGCTGGGTGAGATTATCTGTGATTTTGGGGTGAGTTATCAGTATGCTGATGATACCCAGCTTTTCATCTCCACCCCAAACCAACCCAGTGATGCCCTTGACGTGATGTCCCAGTGCCTGGAAGCAGTATGGGTCTGGATGGGAAGGAACAGGCTTTGACTCAACCCGGCCAAGACTTAGTGGCTGTACGTACCGGCATCTTGGATTGTCCAGGATGTTCCATCTTTGGTCATGGGAGGAGAGGTGTTATCCCCAGTGAAAAGGGTGTGCAATTTAGGCATCGTCCTGGATGCACAGCTCAATTTGGAAGATCATGTCGGAGCTGTGACGAGGGGGACATTTGCACAAGTTCATCTTGTCCGCCAGTTACGCCATTATCTGGACCGAGATGCCTTGCGTACAGTTACTCATGTGCTCGTTACCTCCCGTGTAGACTACTGCAATGCTCTGTACATGGGGCTGCCCTTGAGGACCACCTGGAGGCTTCAGCTGGTGCAAAATGCAGCTGTGTGGGTTGTGATGGGATACTCCCATGCTACACCCCTCCTGCGCAAGCTGCATTGGTTGCCGGTTGCCCACTGCATGAGGTTCAAGGTGCTTGTCATCACCTATAAAGCCCTTCATGGCTTAGGTCCAGGGTATTTGCGGGAGCATCTGCTGCCAGCAACGACGTCCCATCACCTGGTGAGCTCACATAGGTGAGGCCTCCTCAGGTTGCCGTCAGCCAATGTCGGTTGGTGGCCCCCAAGGGGAGGGCCTTCTCTGTGGGAGCGCCCGCCCTCTAGAATCAACTGTCCATGGAGCTTCGGGTGGTGCCTGACCTCCGCTCCTTCCGTTGTGACCTGAAGACTTGGCTTTTTTGTTCAGCCAACCTGGACTGAAGGGGATTTTAATAATTTTAATATGTCGCATGTTGTTGTGGATTTTAAACTGGTTTTAGATCTAGTGTTGGGGTTCTTAGATTTAATAGTTTCTTAAAGTTTGTATTTTCTGTTTTTATCATTGTAAGCCGCCCTGAGTCCTTCGGAAGATAGGGCGGCATAGAAATCCAAACAAACAAACAAACAAATATAGAAGCGGACCTAATGAAAGAGGAAGAGGTGGAGTTGCACTTTATAGATAAGAAGTAACCAAACTGCTCTAGAAACACCACAGAAGAAAGACAAAAACTTCCTTCGAGGCATTTGGGTTCATATAAAAGGGGGAAAGAAGCACAGACTCAAGCCTTTGTCTGACAGGGAGCCATGGAGAGGGGCCTTTCCTGCTACTCCCAAGCCCATCATCCTCGCCCTCTCCCTTCCCGTTCCTGTCCGCTCCTCTTTCCTGTCCTTTCCACCACCCTGGCTCTTTCCCCAAATCCACCAGGGGGCAACCTCCACCAAGGGAAGGAAGCTCCAGGCCACTGGTGGGCAAACGACACCGCTGCCTTTGGAGAGGCGGCGGTGAAGGAAGTGATATCACTGAGCCTTGCCTCTCTAGGACTCCGTACTCGCTTTCCTCAACACCTGGGGCTCTGCAGGAGGCGGTGAGGCTCCGGGAGAGTCTTGGGGGGGGGGCGACATTCATATGTGACCCGGGTGAGGGCTCGGGCACTTCCTGGATCCCATGCTCCCCAGCCGACCTCTGCATGCGAAGAGAGGCAGAGCCTGGCGGAGGCCCAGCAGGAGAGAAGCCAGGCGAGGAGGCAGGATTCACACCAGGCGAAGGTCCTGAGAAGTGGGGGCGGGGCCGGCCTCTCCAGCTGCCTCCCTCCTGCCCCTGCTGGGGGGGGGGCTGGGCCTGCATTGGGAGGTGCCCCCTGGGGTTGTGGCAGTTTGGGGGAAGGGGGTCCAGGGGCTGAACCCCCCTTTCTGATCCTGGGCCTCAGTTTTTCTGTTCCTCCCAGATCTGGAGCCTTGGATCCCTCGGAAGCCTTTGCAAGCCAGGATTTCCTCTGCGGAGGGAACGAAGGAAGGAAGAGAGCAGAAGAACTGGCAGGGATCCATCCTGCGGCCCCAGAAATGGTCCCGTGAAGGAAGAGGCCCCTGGAGACCCCCCCAAAGTCCCTGGAGCCCTTTGGAGTTGCTCTGCTAGAGAGAGGAAGGATGGAGATGCCCCCTTTGGCCAAGGAGGGGAGTGGAAAAGGCCCCACAGCTCTTCAACCTGGGAGCTGTGAGGACAGCTGGACCAGAACTGGGCCGAAGGTCCTGCAGGAGGTTACCCTCCTCCCTTCAGAAGTTCCGCCCTGGAACTTCATCCAATACCGGGAGGCTGAGGGTCCCCGAGAACTTTGCAGCCGACTCCATGATTTGTGCAGGCAGTGGCTGAGACCAGGAAAGCACAGCAAAGCCCAGATGTTGGACCTGGTGGTTTTGGAGCATCTCCTGTTCCTTCTGCCCCCAGAGATGGAGGGCTGGGTGCGGGAGTGTGGAGCAGAGAGCAGCTCCCAGGCGGTGGCCCTGGCGGAAGGCTTCCTCCTGAGCCAGGCGGAGGAGCAGAAGCAACCTCTCCAGTGGCAGGTGGGAGACTTTAGGGAGCTCGGAAGGGAATAAATAAGAGTGTTTGAATGCTTCACCCCTCCTTCCCAAACTTCTCCCACATTCTTAATACGTGGCAATTCACCAGTTCTTGTAGGAGCCTCTGGTGCAATGGTTAGAGTACAGTACTGCAAGCTACTTCTGCAGCCAGCTGCCTACAGTTTGGCAGTTCAAACCCAATCAGGCTCAAGGTTGACTCAACCTTCCATCCTTCCGAGGTGGGTAAAATGAGGACCCAAATTGTTGGGGACAATATGCTGACTTAGAGAAGGTTGTAAAGCACTATATATAAGTCTAAGTGCTATTGCTATTGTTCCACTGTTTTCTCATTCAGCTACACGGATGGATATTGGGGGCCTTGAGGTTGTGTTCCGAATACAAGAATCTACTTTGTGTCATGTGATGTACATTAATTCTGCTTCTTTCTTCCTCCTATTTGAAGTTCTGCACTGTGGAGATCAGAGATCCTGAGAGAAAGAAGAACCCATCAAATCCCCCTCAGGAGCTATTTTTCAGAAGGATCCCTTGGGACGATCAGAGTCAGGACACCTCAGGAGGTAATGGAAGATCCTCCGATTACCCATCTGTCTTAGCTTCGCTCTCTCTTCTCTCCTATTTTGTTTATTATGCATTTTGAAATTATTTATTCCTTACAGAGAAACAAAGAATGAAGCTTTCTGGTTCTTATGATGGTGATCAAACAGCGGTTGAACCTCCAAATCAAGTAAGAAAGGGAAAAGATATTACATTTCTATTCTCCCTTCAGGAAGTGGAGAGGGTGTGCAGAGGGCTCTCTCCTTCTATTTCTCCCCCTTCTTTGGCCTGGATTATTTTCGTATTCTTCCACAACATGAGCAGAATAGCAGGTTCAAGTTTCTGTCAGCCAGCATAGCTTCCTCTGGTTATCTTGTGCTAGGTACTCCTCCAACTTGGAGTTTACACAAAATAATATTTTAAAAAGTCCTTCAAGAATTAGGAATAAACCTATCACAGTGGCAGGAACTGCTAAAGAACCGCCTCCCTTTTTTTCTTTGACTCAGAATTTTGAAAGGCTAATAAAAATAAATACATTGCCACATTACCATTTTTTAAAAGCCTTATTTATAACCTGATAAAACTTCCCCAAATATTTCTTCAGTGAAAGCAATTTTCAGATTTGCCTATTTTCTCACCTAAAATTAGGACTTGTGTGACCCACAGCCATTTAACTTAATGCATATCTCTGATTCAGGAATTTGGGAACAATGGTACAGAATAACAGAGTTGATAGGTATCTTGAGGTCTTCTAGTCCAGGGGTCGCCAACCTTTTGGACTTCAGGGACCACCAAACTCATAATTTTAAATCCTGCGGACCACTAATATGAATGTTGACTGACAGTGTCTTGCTGACATTGGTGGGAAAGTCGGTCCCATATTCCAGAGCTGCAGTAGTCACAGGACTGGCTTTGGTCATCCCGGAGCAGCTGCTCCTTCACCCAGGTGAACCGGCCTGCCATGGACTGGAGGAACTGCTCTGGGATGAACAAAGGGCCAGTCCTGTAACTACTGTAGCTCTGGAATATGGGACCGTCTTTCCTACCAATGTCAGCAAGCCAACTGGGGCGAATTTCCCTCCCTTCCACCCCCCTTTGGTCTTACCTTCCAGTTCCAGCTTGCATGGTGTATTCAAGTAAGGTTTGCGGTCAGCTGAAGGGTGGGGGCCAGCGGGTTCTTTGGGGGGGACATTTCTCTGCAGACCACCAAAATTTTCTCACAGACCACCAGTGGTCCCCAGCCCACTGGTTGGCGATCACTGTTCTAGTCCAACTCCCTGTTCAGATAAGAAGCCCTATAACATTTCAGATAAATGGCTGTCCAGTTTCTTCATTAAAACCTCCATGTATTGGAGCATCCACAATTTCTGGAGCCAAGTCATTCCCCTAATTAATTGTTCCCACTGTCAGGAAATTTCTCTTTAGTTGCAGGTTGGTTCACTCCTTGAATAGTCTCCATCCATTGCTTCTTGGAACACTGGTATCATGTCACGCCGTAGTCCTTCTTTTCATGAAACTAGACATACCCAGTTCCAGCAACTGTTCTTTATGTTTTAGCCTCCAGACCACTAATAGATTTTGTTGCTCTTCTCTACACTCTTTCTAGAGTCTAAAGATCTTTTTTACATCTGGCAACCAAAACTGGATGCAATATTCCAACTGTGGTCTTACCCAGGCATTATAAAGTGGTACTAACACTTCATGCCATCTTGATTCTATTCCTCTTAATGCAGCCTATGATTCTGTTGAGGGTTTTTTGGGGGGCAACTGAACCATAGTGCTGACTCATGTTTAAGTGTTTGTCCACTAGGACTCCAAGATCCCTTTTGCACTTACTACTGTTGAGCCAGGTATCATCTATTCTATGCCAGTGCATTTGGTTTTTCTTTCCTAAATGTAGAACCTTACATTTCTCACTGTTGATTTCATTTTGTTAGATGGGGCCCAAACTGTCGATCCTTCTGTATCTCTGAGGTTATCTTCTGGAGCGTTGATATTACTGTCAATGTGGTCTTGTCTGCAAATTTGATGAGTTCCCTTTCTATCCTTTTGTGTAAATCAATGATGACAATGGACAGATCTTGCAAATCCTCCTGTTCCGTTCTTTTTTTTCATGTCCAGGAGGGTCTTGTGTCCTTTGAGGAAGTGGCTGTGTATTTCTCTGAGGAGGAATGGTCTCAGCTAGATCCTGACCAGAAATCACTGCATTGGGAAGTCATGCTTGAAAACCATAGGAACATGATCTCTCTGGGTAAGAGTTTTCTAGTCCCTAATCAATAAGAAAGATTATGTTTTTTTAATTTAAAAACCACTGATCAGATATTGTCTCCTGGGAGGGAGAAGGATCTGGCCTTGTCGTGCTCCAATGTCTCTTTGCTTAGATGCTTTCTATGCCATTTTTTATTGTATTTTCCTATTTCTATTTGAACTTCTCTGTGGAGGCTGAAAAGAAGGAGGTGTGCTTTTATGTGTTCTCTGGAGGTTGTATGAGAGGAGAGTGTTATTTGTCCTCTGAAATCTCCCCAAATCCCCAAAACAGAACTTTCACCCCTAGGCCATGGAAGAGCATTCTCCCAATCCACTGGAAGCCGGAAAGAAGTTTCAGGAGGCCACGCCCACCACGGCCATGCCTACCCAGCAACCGGGCAACGAATCGGTTGCTGGAATTTTGAAATCCCACCCCTGATTTTAGGGTACAGGCAATCCCCAAGTTACAACAGTTCACTTAGCGACCGTTCCAAGTTACAACCAGCCCTCCCCCAAGTACTTGAGACCCAGTCCTGAAATTATGAGTGTTGCAGCACTACGGCCATCGTTCACACTTATGAATGACAGCAGAGTTGCTGCAACATTCACCCTACCTATTCCCCCACCCTATCCCGCCGTGACATACCATATTTTTCAGACTATAAGAAACTTTTGCCCCCCAAAATTCGGTGGAAATGTCTGTGCGTCTTAATAGACCAAATACGGGCCTCTTTTTGGCCTCTCAAAGCCTCTGTGCACCCCATTTTTGCCCTCCCAGCCATCCAGAAGCACTCTGCACACTAGAAATGGGCCCACACAAAGGGTTTGGGAGGCCAAAAACGGGCCCGTTTTTTGGCATGCTTCTGGATGGCGGGGAGGGCAAAAATGGGATGCGCTGAGGCCCAAAACTATTTTTTTCTTGTTTTCCTTCTCTAAACCTAGGTGCGTCTTATAGTTTGAAAAATACGGTACCTTGCAACGATGTGGCGAGCCATCGGTTCCCTTGCCTACTTCGGTGTCTTTGCAGAAAAGAGTAGTGAGTGATACGCATGATTAGTAGTGGGAAATCTAGCACTACTGATCTCATGTGATCTTGTACTACTGTGCTTTAGGCCTCTGTTCTCTGCTAACCAAGGCCTGCATGAGATCCAGGGCAAAATGCTTTGTAAAGAGAGGGAAGGCCTCTTCATTTTCAAAGACTTTTGCCCTGGATCTCGTGCAGTCCTCAGTCCTTAAAAGAACAGAGGCCTACAGTACTGCAGTGCTCCAATAAATCTTAAATCTTTTCTCCTAATTCCTCCATGGATGTTTTCCCTGATTATTATGAAATTCAATGGTGAAAAAAGTAAGGTTCTACATTTAGAGAAAAAAAATATGCACAGGTACAGTATATGTGGTAGCTTGCGCAATAGCAGTAACTGTGAGAGGGGTCTCAGAGTCCTAGTGGACAACCATTTAAATATGAGTCCACCATGTGCAGCAGCTACCAAAAAACCCAACACAGTTCTAGGCTGCATAAACAGAGGGATAGAATCAAGATCACTTGAAGTGTTAATACCACTTTATAATGCCTTGATAAGGCCACACCTGGAATACTGCATCCAGTTTTGGTCACCACAATATGAAAAAGATGTTGAGACTCTAGAAAGAGTGCAGAGAAGAGCAACAATGATGATTAGGGGACTGGAGACTAAAACATAAAGAAAGGTTACTGGAATTGAGTATGTCTAGTTTAATGAAAAGAAGGACTAGGGGAGACATGATAGCAATGTTCCGATATCTAGAGTGAGTCAAGCTGTTCTCCAAATCACCTGAGGGCAGGACAAGAAGCAATGGGTGGAAACTAATCAAGGAGAGAAGCGATTTAGGACTAAGGAGAAATTTCCTGACAGTTAGAACAATCAGTGGAACAACTTGCCTCCAGAAGGTGTGAATGCTCCAACACTGGAAGATTTTAAGATGTTAGATAACAATTTGTCTGAAGTGGTGTAGGTTTCCTGCCTAAGCAGGGGGTTGGACTAGTAGAAGACCTCCAACCTCCCTTCCAACTGTTATTGTATTCTATTCCTTAACTCAAAACTGAGTGAGATTTGCATATATATAGACAATTGTAAAGGAAGAGATGTTTTCTAGATATTTTCAAAGCTTTCATGACTCATGAATATAGAAACCATCATGTCCATATCACATCACTGTAGGCATGCAAACATACAACCTAATGGAATTTCGGAGAAATTCAGAAGGAAATTCATTTGACTTTCTACACTTTGATCTTTTTCTCTAACCTCGTTGTCATTTTCATTTCCCTTTTGCTTTGAAGGTAATAATGGGCAGGAGAATCAAGATTCCTCTGAACTGTCCCAAATGATCACTGCTAAAGATGGAACTGAGAACTTTGGAATTCGAATGGAATTCGAAAGCCATGAGAGAAACCAATCAAAGAATTGGAATCAGGAAAGCTCATCTTACACTGATGCTCCAATGCAAGACTTTCTTGCCCAACAAGAGAAAATGAGGAAAAAATATACTGGAAAAGGTGTGAAGCTATTCAAAGGTAAAGTACAAGTAAATGAACACTATTTAACCCAAAACAAAAGAGAAGATGCTATAAGAAGACAAAACAGACAAAATTACAATGGGACATTCATTCTTTCTCTTGGGAATAACTTCCTTACATCTCAAAAAGTGATTGACACAAAAGAGAAGCCTTATAAATGTTCGGAATGTGGAAAATGTTTTAGAACAAGCACGCAACTTACTATCCATAAAAGAATCCACTCGGGAGAGAAACCATATAAATGCATAGAGTGTGGAAAGACCTTTGCTCATAGTAGTAATCTTATTTCCCATAAAAGGATCCACTCGGGAGTTAAACCATATAAATGCATAGAGTGTGGAAAGACCTTTGCTCATAGAAGTACACTTACTTCGCATGAAAGGATTCACACAGGGAAGAAACCATATAAATGCATGGAGTGTGGAAAGATCTTTGGTGAAAAGCGTAATCTTATTTCCCATAAGATGATCCACAAAGGTGAGAAGCCCTATAGATGCATGGAGTGTGGAAAGACCTTTGCTGAAAAACGTAATCTTATTTCCCATAAGATCATCCACACAGAGGAGAAGCCATATAAATGCATGGAGTGTGGAAAGACCTTTGCTTATAGTAGAAGACTTACCATCCACAAAATGCTCCACACAGGAGAGAAACCATTTAAATGCATAGAGTGTGGAAAGACCTTTGCTCTGACCAGTAGACTTACTATCCACAAAAAGATCCACACCGGAGAGAAACCATTTAAATGTATGGAATGTGAAAAGACCTTTGCTTTAAGAGGTAATCTTATTTCCCATATGATGATCCACACAGGAGAGAAGCCGTATAAATGCGTTGAGTGCGGGAAGACGTTTACTCATGGCAGTGGACTTAAAAGACACAAAATGATCCACTCAGGAGAAAAACCATATAAATGCATGGAGTGTGGAAAGACCTTTGCTCTGAGAAGTAGACTTACTATCCACAAAAAGATCCACACAGGAGAGAAACCTTTTAAATGCATAGAGTGTGGAAAGACCTTTGCTCTGAGCAGTAGACTTACTATTCACAAAAAAATCCACACAGGAGAGAAACCATTTAAATGCATGGAATGTGGAAAGACTTTTGCTCTGAGCAGTAGACTTACTATCCACAAAAAAATCCACACAGGAGAGAAGCCATATAAATGCATGGAGTGTGGAAAGATGTTTACTGATCGCAGTGGACTTACAAGCCACAAAAAGATTCACTCAGGAGAGAAACCATATAAATGCATGGAGTGTGGGAAGACCTTTGCTCGGAGCAGTGACCTTAGAAGCCACAAAATGCTCCACACAGGAGAGAAACCATTTAAATGCATGGAGTGTGGGAAGACCTTTGCCCGGAGCAGTGGCCTTAGAAGCCACAAAACACTCCACACTGGAGAGAAACTATTTAAATGCATGGAGTGTGGAAAGACCTTTGCTGAAAGAGGTAATCTTGTTTCCCATAAGATGATCCATACAGGAGAGAAGCCGTATAAATGCATGGAGTGCGGAAAGACGTTTAGTCATGGCAGTGGACTTAGAAGACACAAAATGATCCACTCAGGGGAGAAACCGTATAAATGTATGGAGTGTGGAAAGACTTTTGCTCGAAGATTTACTCTTATTTCCCATAAGATGATCCACACAGGGGAGAAGCCGTATAAATGCATGGAGTGTGGAAAGATGTTTACTCATGGCAGTGGACTTAGAAGACACAAAAAGATCCACTCAGGAGAGAAGCCATTTAAATGCATGGAATGTGGAAAGACCTTTGCTGAAAGAGGTAATCTTATTTCCCATAAAAGAACCCACACAGGGGAGAAGCCATATAAATGCATGGAGTGTGGAAAGAGCTTTGCTCAAAAACGTAATCTTATTTCTCATAAGATGATCCACACGGAAGAAGCCATGTAAATGGATGGAATGTTGAAAGTTTTGCTCAGAATGGTCATCTTCTCAGAAAAGGGTCCATGCTTGGGAGAAACTATAGCAACAGCCAATTCCACTTAGACTTATATACCACCCCACAATGCTTTACCACACTTTCTGAGCAGTTTACAAAGTCAGCATTATGGTCCCCGGCAGTCTGGGTCCTCATTTTAGCAACCTCAGTAAGATGAAAGGGTGAATCAACCATGAATCGGTCAGGATCGAACTCTTGGCTGTGGACAACTAGCCTGTAGTACTGAATTCTAACCACCTACCTATCATGTCTCTATAGATTTGTACATGTATGCATATTGTGCCTTTCTGATCCAAATGAGACAAGGTTGAATCCAACAAAATTATTATTATTATTATTATTACTATTACTATTATTACTATTATTATTTTGACTTGTATGCCGCCCCCTCTCCAGAAGGACTCGGGGCGGCTCACAACTAAAAACACAACAATAAATAATTACCTAAAAACAAATTAAACAAAGTACAAGTCAAATAGAATTTTAAAATCCCAAAGTTAAAACACAATCAACCCCCCGCCAGGAGGTCAGCACAGCCCGGACTGCACAAATAACCAGGTCTTTAAATCATGGCGGAAGGTGCAGAGATGAAACTTAATGTGGAGAAAAGTAAGATGTTACATCTGGGCAGGAAAAACATTACAGGAAACCTGGCTCAAAAACAGAAACTGTGAGAGGGACCTTGGTAGTCTGATGGATGATCATGAGTTACCTATGTGTGTGACGGCAGCCAAAAAAGCTAATATCCTTGATTATATAAACAATGTATTGAATCAAAATCATGTGAAGTATTAGTACTGTTTTATAAAGCCTCAGTAAGGCCACACCTGGAATACTGCTTCCAGATTTCATCATCATATTACAAAAGAGATGTTTAGACTTTGGAGAAAGTGCAAAGAAGAACAGCTAAGATGATTAACAGCCTGAAGACTACAACACATGAATGTTTTCAGGATTTGGGTGTGGCTAGTCTGCAGAAAAGAAGGATTAAGAGTGACATGATAGCAGTATTCCGGTACTTGAGAGACTGCCACAAGGAGGAGGAAGCCAATTTATTTTCGAAAACAGCAGAGGGCAGGACAAAAATGCATGTAAAATAATCAAGGAGAGAAGCAATCTCAAATTAATGAGAATCTTCCTTAAAGTCAAGACAATTAACCAGTGGAACAGCTTTCCTTCAGACATTGCAGTTGTTTCATCAATGGACGTTCAAAAAAAAAGACTTGATAATCACTTGTCTGAAAGTGATCCTATAGGAATATCAATAGATCCTGAAATGGTATAGGATCTCCTGCTTGAGCCCAAAGTGTGGATAGGGGTGCCATCCCCCGAGGACTTGTATAAGGCTTAGGACTTCAGGCACTAGGGCTCCGTAAATTCCTGGATGGACAGAAGGAGAAAGTTGTGTCTCTGGGGGGTCTTTAAAAAGAAAAGAAAAATCTTCTTGAAATTCACTTGTGGATCCAGAAGTGAATGAAAATCTCTCTCCAGCAACTCCCATCTCATCAAATTGGAACCCCAAAATGTTATCAGTACATGTTTGTCTAAAATTAGGTTAATTTTGGGTTGGGCCATAAAAATGATTCATGCAGGTCGAGTTGAAGATGTTTTCAATAAAATGCCAAATTGAAACTTCAATTTCCACTGATTTAAAAATGCTCTATCCATTTTGTTGCTGAAATATTTTTTCTCATCCAGAATTTGCATTTCTTGTTCAAATAGTCACGATTTTCACTTTGTAAAGTCACTGCCTTTTTTTTAGCTATTCCACAAAGATCTTTAATGTTCCCAGATGCAAATGGGCTTATTATGGGGGGGGGGGGGAGACAACCAACACCTGAAATGTTCCTTGTCTGGGTGACAACCAGATGAGATCCCTGCTTTAAATTAGAAATAAAAAATTGAATGTTCTTCCGCATTATAGTTATTAAAAACAATCCCTCAATGGGGGAAGATGGATTCGCTTAATGACTGTGAGATTCACTTAACAACTGTAGTGATTTCCTTAAGAACTGTGACAACAGAGGTCCTCAGGATGGGTTTAGCTGTCTTGACTAAAACCGGATTTATCAGTCCGTATCTCCCCATATCCCAGACATTTTCCCCTTTGATCTTCTTGGCTCAGGAACCCACAGAGATCCAGAGGGGGAGAAGGGGGTGATTCCTCCCCTCGATCATTTGATTCAATTTGTTCAAATCTTTCCGATTCCCATTGATTGCGAAGCTTTTCTTCTTTTACAGGATATGTGTTTTCTCCTGATGGCGTTGCACCTGACCTCTGCCAAGCCAGATTCTCTTGCCTGTTGCCTGCTGAAACAAAAACTCAGAAACTAGACAGTAACCCAAGCATTAGTCAAAATCCATGCCCCCCCCCATGGCAGGACCTTCTGTCTTCTTTGCCTACCAGGGAAATTCAAGGGCTGATCCAGTTTGTTAAAACCAAATTCCTTCCCTTTGCATCATCTTCATTTCCAGCTCAACTGTTCAGTACTAAAGCTGGTTGCTGCTGTGAAACTGAAACTGAAATTCCTCTGCTTGTGTTTTGCCTTTGGAAGAGATTTCTTTTCAGGTGGGGAGGGGGAGTAGAACTCCTTAGCATCAGAGCATGTTAATACTACTACTACTACTACTACTACTACTACTAATAATAATAATAATAACAACATAGGGAATACTCTAAATGCTCTGATGGTCATTTCAAAAAATCCTATGGGTAGAATGTGTGGGGTGGTGAGGTGGGAAGGTTGGGTGGGGTGAAGGGGTAGGAATTAACGGATAAGGATTATTATTATTATTAGAGGGCATCCTTGTCAACGAGATAAAAGCTAATTAGATTCCTGGCTTTGAGCTTAACTTGGCTGTTCCCCACCTTCCACCTCTTTGGCCTGCTTCAACCTGATAATACCTCATTTTATCAACTTCAAAGTTGCCTCATATGTTGCATATGTACAGTAATGTCATATCTGACCTCTATAAGGTTACCTGCTTTTTGTTTTTACCTCAGGTTACCTCAGCATAGAATAGGGAGAGATTACCTCAGACGGTGATTTGAAAAGGGGAGGCAGAATAATACTGAATTCTTTCCTGAGGTAAAATTGGCCCGAAAATTGACCTAGGCGCCCAGAAGCGCGGAAGAAGAAACGGGCGGGAAAGGGACGGGTGCCCCGTGACGAGAATCGCCCGAACAGAGTCGGGATGAGGGACGAGCCGCCGGGGGGAAAAGGCCTTTCATTTCAGATTTTAGTCGGTTTCTCAGGCTGGACAGATGAAAGGCCGTGTGGGTCTCTATTTCGACTTTTTTGACCGCAGAGAGGTGGTGTAGAAGGTCCCAGCGTAGCGTTCAATATGGGAAAAGCGGCGCCGAGAAGCAGCACCACTGGAGGCCTTTTATTCGCGTGTCGGCGTGTTCAGCCCTCGGGAGGCTGACGGGGGAATTCTGGGAGTTGAAGTCTCTGACAGTGGCTGTTGAGAGGGCGGGGCGGAAACCAAAAGGGAGGGAGCGGGATCGGCGGAGCCCCGCCCCGCTTCCCTCGCCAAGCAGGGTCGCCGCGCGCGCTCCCGCGACCGGAGGGGTGGTCGGGGGCGCGCGCAGCGGCGGCGATGGCGGTTCCGGGGGTCGCGGCGGCGGCGGCGGCGGAGGTTTCCCCGGAGCAGCTGGCCAAGGTGGAGGCTCTGTTGGCGGAGCGGGTGTCGGAGCCGGTGCGGGCGCGTTGGCGCTGGGAGGTCAACCTGGGCCAGCCGAACCTGCAGCGGTTCCGGGCGCAGCTGAGCGAGGCCCGCCGAGGCAGGGAGGCCCTGCTGGCCCGGGACGTGGCGCTCTCAGAAGCGGAGCAGCAGCGGCTCCAGGGCTTCCTGAGGCTGGAGATGGCGCTGCTCCGCTGGTTCCAGGCGCGCGGCGAGCGCGAGGCGGCCCGGCGGGCCCGGCGGAGAAAGCCCGGCGGCGGCACGAGTGGAGCAGCCGCGTCTGCCGCGGGCGGCAAGGGATCTGCGGCAGCGCCGGTCCTGGCGAAGGAGGAGGAGGAGGAGGAGGAGGAGGCTCCGAACGCGGACAAAGAGCCGCCGGTGCCGGCCGAGTCAGCAGCCGCAGTCGCACCGACGACTTCGGTAGAGAAGGTGGCGGCTCTGCGGGAAGCGCTTCTGGGCGTGGTGGCGGAGCTGGAGGCGGCCGAGGGCCGGGGGCGGCCGGTGCGCGCCGCTCGGAAGCTGGAAGAAGCCCTGGCGGCGTTCCTGGACGACCGGCTGTGGGAGAGCCTGCAGGAGTTGGGCCGGGCGGTGCGGAAGGAAGGGCGCGCCCGCGCTCAGCAGCTGCTGGCCCTGCGGGAGGCACTGGAGGAAGAAGGTTGGGCCGAAAGCGCCGAGGCGCTGCGGAGGGAGCTGGAGGGGCTACACACCGGCCTACGGGAGACTTCGCTGGAAGGGCTGCAGCCGATGCTGGAAAAGGCTGAGGCGCTGCTGCGGAGGACTGACTGCTGGGAGGTGGCCTGCCTGGAAAAGGGCTTGTGGGCCGGCCCGCTGGAGGAGGCTGAGTCGGCCCGGAGAGAAGCTCAAGCCTTTCGCCGGACCCTCCAGCAGGTGCCCCTGGGGCAGGGAGAGGCGGCCCTGCAAAGAGCTGCCCAGGAGGCGCCTGTGAAGGAGGCATATCTCCTGTGGGAGAAAGCAGCGGCCCTGGAGACGCAGGCGCTGGCCTTCTGGTCAGACACGCTGACGCAGGCAGAGGCACTGCTGGCCCGGGTGGACTCCCTGAGGAGTGCCCTGCAGAACTCTTCCCTAAAGGAAGCCCTCTGGGAGAAGGTGGAAGAGCTGCGGGATGCCTTGCGGGAAACCACCAGGGAGAAGGTCGGCCTCCTGCCCTTGGACATGTGGGGCAAGAGCCCGCGGGAGATGTGCAGCCGCCTTTATCAGCTCTGCCAGGACTGGCTGCAGCCAGAGAAGAAGACTAAGGCACAGATGCTGGACCTGGTGATCCTGGAGCAGCTGCTGGCCGTGCTTCCTGCAGAGATGGCCAGCTGGGTGCGGGAGTGTGGAGCGGAGACCAGCGCCCAGGCAGTGGCCCTGGCCGAAGGCTTCCTGCTGAGCCAGGCAGAGAAGCAGCATCCGGAAGAGCTGCAGGTGAGAGAACACCCTCTCTGAAGCTATGCATTAATCGAGAGTATCTTTGAATTGAGCATTTTCTCCATTTTTTCCCCATAATATGTATTTGGGGCACTTGCTCCATTGTTCCATCTGCATCAAGGGGTTACAGACTCTGCAAAGTTGAGAGGTTTTATCTGAACCTTCATTTCTCTTTTCCATCTCCAGGTACGTCAGATGCAGCAGCCCTTTATGGAAGCCATCCCGAGGCATCCTAAAGGGAGGAAGGATCTGTCAGATGCCTCTCAAGAGCTGCCTTTCAGGGGGATCCCCCAAGAAGATCCAAGTTGGGGCACCTCGGGAGGTAAAGGGAGCCTTTCAAAGGGACCTGACATTCTCAAGAAATGTCTCAATGCTCTTATATGGTCTTGAGTTCTTTACATAATATTTGAAATTCTGCTTTAGCTCAATGGAAGTCCCATGCAGGAAATCAAATTATGCCTTTGCTGTTTCTAGGATCGTCCCCTTTTCCTGGTGGAACTGAAAGAGTGGCTGAACCTCCAGTTCAGGTAGGAAAGAAACATTTATGGGATCACTTGGGGTCCCCTTTCCCCCTGGGACTCAACAGTGTCACTGTCCTTTAAGCACCCTGAAATGGAATGTGCCAGAATTGGTTAGGATCGGTCCCTTTCAAGTCATTTTTGCTCTTATCAACTGGCACCGGGATCCAAGAGTAGTACCCAACCCTGGGGGTGGTTGGTGGCTAAAAAAGGATGTTCCCTCCCTCTTTATAACTCTTTAATCTTGTCTTTTTTGTATGGATTGCATAGTTTCTTATCTGTAAACTGCCCAGAGTCACTAATAGTAAATATTTATAATTTGGGTTAATAAATCATACCAGACAATCAGAAAACAATACTGTAATCCCGGAGCCATCAAGAGAAAACCATCCCCTTCCACCATCCAACACTGGCCGGGCAAGCTACTGTATAAAAACAGAGAGAAACCTCAGACTCACTTGTGTTGATGATGTTCTCTAGCCAGGTAATGAAATGACTGCTAGCAAACGGCTTGGTTCAGCACTGAGCTACATATATTCTTTTCTCTTAGACAATAATCCGTACCCAATCTTTGCTTGGGGAATTTGTTGGTATGAGATGCAAAGCCTTCCTGGATTACTAGTGGAGAAAAGGTTTTTTCCCCTTCATTTTCCAGGGTCTCGTATCCTTTGAGGAGGTGGCTGTGTGTTTCTCCAAGGAAGAATGGACTCAGCTGGATCCCCGCCAAAAAGCCCTCCATGGGGAAGTCATGAGGGAGAACCTGAGGAATGTGGCCTCCCTGGGTAAGGGCACAGGCAGGTAGCAAAGGCATTTTGTGGAACCAGCTCTCTGGCCTAAAGTCAACCACACCTTATATCTGGGAGAAGGAGAAGATCCATTCTACAAAAATTCTCCTCTGCCGGTTCCAAGACACCTTACACTGAAGCACTGAGTGGCTGAGGGACAGTGCTGGAGGCAGAGATGGGCCTGTAAAGGGGAGGGGCTACAGCCTCCCTTTGTTGACTAATTAAAACTGATCCTTTTGATTGGACAGAGCAAACTGGATACAACAAATCATATGACTGGTGAAGTCAGGCGTAACTATGAGGATATGGGGCTGGACTATATAGACATAGTTTTTTAATAAGATACTTTTTTCCTATCTTCTGCTGTGCAGAGATCTACTTGCTTCTCAGGATGTTTTCTTGACTAATAAAAACATTCCTTGGCCTTCTTGGTGTTTTATGGCTGAGCTGAGAGTTTTCCTGGGAAAGTGTTTTTTTGTAATGAAAGTAAAGCCCAGTTTGACACCACATAGTGAGCAGTGTTTTGTTTGCCCTGGAAGCATATATTGAGTGAGGACTTCAGATTTTTTTCCATCTGAAACAAGAACTTGGTGGTAAGAAGAGAATGTGTGGGAAAAGATATCTAGTGCAGAATAAAGAGAAAATCATTGATACCAGGGGGGAAATATACTAACCCAATGTGCAGTATTGTTTTAGATAAATGGCTTTTAAAATTGTTTCTACTACCAATAATAATAATAATAATTATTATTATTATTATTTATTCGACTTGTATGCTGCCCTTCTCCCTAAGGACTCAGGGCGGCTAACAGTAAAACAGCAAATATTTACATAGAATTTACCTAAAAACAAATTAAATCTAGACAAGTCAAAATATAAATTTCCATCCTATGCAAATTTATACCAATAAAGTTGATAGGAACCTGCAGCAGGTCTCTAAATTTTATAAGCTTTAAGTCAGATTGTTTTATGTAGGTCAGATTAGCCTACAAAATATTACTGAGGTTTTTGTGATTTGCAGGATTGGGATTCTCAATCATGTCATATGTTTTTGGTGATTTTCCCCCCTTCTGTTAGTTTAAACACACTTTTCTTTCTCTCTGAAGATACTGTTGGGCAAGAGAACATGTGCTGTAGGCAAATACTAGAAGCTCTCAGACGCAAAGAAGGAAGAGACCAAACAAAACTAAAAAGTCACGAGAGAAACCAGTCAAAGGATGGAAGCAGAAAGTTTTCTGCTGTTCAGTGTGATGAAATTCAAGACAGAGCAGCCCTGCACCTTTCCAAGGGAAAAAGGACAAAGTATCTTGGGAAAAGTGTGAAAACATTCAGAGAAAAATCAGATTTAAATGAACATGATCGAACCCACACTAAAGAAGAGGAGGATCAGAACAGGAAAGATGAAAAAAGTTACAGCTGGACTTTTATTCTTTCATTGCGTGACAGAATCAACATGGGGGAGAAACCCTACAAATGCAGAGAGTGTGGGAAGAACTTCAGGAGCAGCAGCCAGGTTACTTCCCACAGGAGGATCCACACAGGGGAGAAACCCTATAAGTGCCTGGAGTGTGGCAAGAGTTTCAGCTGGAGCAATGACCTGACTTGCCATAAAAGGATCCACACAGGGGAAAAACTTTATAAATGTTCCGAGTGTGGGAAGAGCTTTAGGAGGAACAGTCAGCTTGCTTACCATAAAAGACTCCATGCGGGAGAGAAACCGTACAAATGCATGGAGTGTGGAAAGAACTTCCTGTGGAGCTATCAGCTTACTTCCCACAAAATGATCCACACAGGAGAGAAACCCTATAAATGCCCGGAGTGTGGGAAGAGCTTCAGGAGGAGCAGTGAACTGACTTCCCACAGAAGGATCCACACTGGGGAGAGGCCTTATAAATGCATGGAGTGTGGGAGGGGTTTCAGGGGAAGCAGTGAACTGACTTCCCACAGGAGGGTCCACACAGGAGAAAAACCTTATAAATGCATAGAATGTGGGAGGACCTTCAGGAGGAACAGCCAGCTTGCTTATCATAAAAGACTCCACTCTGGAGAGAAACCGTACAAATGTATGGAGTGTGGGAAGAACTTCTTCTGGAGCTATCAGCTCGCTTCCCATAAAACGATCCACACAGGAGAGAAGCCGTATAAATGCATAGAGTGTGGGAAGAGCTTCAGAGGCAGCCGTGAGCTTTCCTCCCATAAACGGATCCATGCATTAGAAGAATTACACAAATGCTTGGAATGTGGAAAGGCCTTCAGGAGCAGCACTGAGCTCACTTCCCATAGGAAAATCCACCCGAGGGAGAGACCATACATCTGTACAGAGTGCGGAAAAAGCTTCTCTTGGAGTTCTCAGCTTACTTCCCACAAAAGGATTCACTCCAGTGAGAATCCATATAAATGCGTAGAGTGTGGGAAAAGTTTCGGGGAAAGTGGTGAACTTACTTCCCATAAAACGATCCACTTAGGTGAGAGACCGTATAAATGTATGAAATGTGGAAAGAGCTTCAGAAGGAACAGCCAGCTTACCTGTCATAAGAGAATCCACACAGGGGAAAAGCCGTTTAAGTGTGCAGAGTGTGGGAAAAGCTTCCGTCAAAGCAGCCACCTCATTTCCCATAAAACCATCCATACAGGAGAGAAACCCTATCAATGCACGGAATGTGGGAATACCTTCAAAAGGAGCAATGAACTCACTTCCCATAAAAGGATCCACACTGGGGAAGAAGCCATATGAATGAATGGATGTCTGGCAAGAGCATCCCCCTTGCTTCACATAAAATATTCAGACAGGAGAACATCCCTTATAAATGTATGGACTGCAGGGAGAGCTTCGGTGAAGCAGGCAGCTTACAAATACTCTAGTGGGACTCCCTAGACTAGACGTACGTGGTTCTTTTTAAGCATACCTTGTCTTCGTGGTATGAACTAAAAAAAAATTATCTGAGTCATGAATCCTGGCTGCCTTAAGCCTGATTTTTGCCAAAACCTGAAACCTACACGCACAAGAGAGAATGAATTTACTGGGGGAAGATTTCTAACAATAGGGGTAGGCAGTTTATATAAGATGAATTGGCTTTCAGTGGGCTTTTGCCATGTTAATGTGTCAACACTGTTGCACCCCCCCAAAAAATACCGTGATTTAGTTTATGCTTTGAGTTTGTGATGTTCACGGTCTCAGATGTTTTGACACCAACATACAGAATTCAAGTAATCCTCAATTTATGACCACAGTTGGGATAAGTTTCCATTGCTAAGCAATGCAGTTGTTAAATGTGCCCAATTTTACAATTTTTTTGCCACAGTTTTTAAGCAAGTCACTGCAGTTATTGAGTGAAATGTGTTTTTAAGTGAATCTGGCTTCCCACATTGACTTTGCTTATTGGAAGCTGGCAAACTGATGACCCCAGGATAGTCTAGCTCCGTGATGGCGAACCTATGGCACGCGTGCCACAGTGGAACGCAGAGACATTTGTGCCGGCACGCGAGTTGCAGGAAAACTTACCTCACGGCGCATGTGCACACCTCACAGCTGATTTTCAGCCAGTTTGAGGCCTTTTTCAGACTCCCAGAGGTTTGAGGAAGGCTTCTGCAGGCTTTTCAGAATGAAAATTAGGCCCATTTTGTCGCTTCCTGTTTTTCTGGAAATACTGGAAGTGATGAAACGGGCCTAGTTTTTCTCCTGAAAAGCCTGCAGAAGCCTTTCTCAAGCCTTTGGGAGGCCAAAAAAGGCCTCAAACCAGCTGAAAATCAGCTGTGAGGCGCAGTGCAGGTAAGGGGGTGGCGGGGAGTGGGTGGGTGGGTGAGGATTGCGCGTGCATGGATAGGGGGCATAGGGGAGGGTGCATTGCCTTCTTGGGTGCTGGCACGTGAGCGTGCAAGTGCACACACAATTTTTGGCACAGGAGCCCAAGAAGGTTAGCCACCACTGGTCTAGCTGTCATGAATACTTGCTGGTTGCCAAATGCCCAAAGTTGTATTATGTGACTAGGGGGATGCTGATGACTCTAAATATGAGGACCAGTATTGTAAATCAATTTTTTTCAGTGCTCTTATAACTTTAAACCACTGGTAAACAAATGATTATACGTTGAGGACTATCTGTATGGGAAACAAATAGGGTGAGCTTAATATTCTAATGCAGAAGGGCAAATAAGTTTGTCACTGGCATCACTAAAACTTGGGGGAATGACAACTATGATTGACATGTAGTTTTGGAAGACAGCAATTTAGGAAATAATGTCACCAAAAGGGAATCTTACACTGTACATTGAAGGAATATGCCTGTGCACAGGTTCACTGATCGAAGCATGAATTCTGTTAAAAGAATGGGCAAAAGTAAAATCAAAGAAATGAAACTGATCATAATTCTCAATAGACCATCTGGGAGGAGGAATATATGAGCAAGGACTTTTGGTGTGAGGTGACCAAAGTTTATAAGAGGCACTTCATAGTAATTGAGATGATTTCAACTACTCTGACATTGCTGGAATTCTAATTCTGTTGAGCAGAGGTCTCCAAACTTGGCAACTTTAGGACGTGTGGACTTCAACTCTATGCTGGCTGGAGAATTCTGGGAGTTGAAGTCCACACATCTTAAAGTTGCCAAGTTTGGAGACCTCTGCTGTTGAGAGTCAGAAGATTCCTCCTCTCTTGTTGAGGACTTCAGAGAAGGGATGAGGGAATCTGCTCTCAACCCAAAGCTTACCAATAGGGAGACAGCTAGAAGTGAAGACGGATCCTGGGGAAAAGCGACCATATTACCCTTGAGTTCTTGATACCAAGGGAAGGAGGAATGGAAAAGAACCAGAGTTCATGCTGGGCTTCAGAAGAGTGGTTCAGATCCAGGGAAGAACAGGAAATTCTGCAGAATTTCTGCAGAATTCTGGAGCAAGGAATCTGGAAAGAATCTTCTTTAAGGGAAGGATAGGGTATAGGGTGGAAGAACAGTTTTTAATTAAGAGTATTCCCATTTTGAAGCAGCAGCAACAATAACACACACAAAGCCAGAATCTCTTTCCCTTCCTCATACAATGCACTGTCCCCAGATTTTAGCCAATTATTACATTTGCTATGCTAGGTAAAGCTATTGTTTGTTCTTTTACAACTTCCTCTGTCTGTCATTATAGATAAGGGAGGAAGAGTAAGCCAGGAATACAGAGAACATATTGGAAAAAGAGTAGCAGAAACCCTGCCAAATATTACCATTGGGTAACAAGTGAGGCTCTGAATGCTCAGAGATACAGTCCTAAGGAGGCCTGGAGCCCAAGGATTTTCCGAAAGTAGCCTAGAGTTTCAATGAATGGAAGATGCCACAAACCCACTAGCAGAAAGAAAAAAGAATGGAGGCCTGCATTGCTGCCTGCACCTTGTCTTCTCTCCCACAGTGGATCCTGCCTTTCTGTCATGCCCCTGATGGAGACTGACTCTGAACAGGCAGAGGAGGACCCAGGCCCATCCCTTATCCATCCTAGGGCATGCAGGGAGGAGAGGATCAGGGTAAAATGTGGTCTACTCAGGAGGAGGATCAGGGTAAAATGTCTACTCGGGAGGAGAGGGCCATGATCCTCTTCATGGGTTGCAGGTGTGAGATCTGCATAAGAGTTTGGATCTGTGTGCTAACAGACACTGGAGACAATTTAGTGTTTTATTCCTAAAGGAGGTTTATCTTGGTGTTCTTCCAATGGACTGTACCTGGTTATCTTCCTGAAGTTGGCAATTATCTATCCTGGTCTATCGTGGAATTTTATTCAGTGAGGTTTGTTTTTGGTTTTTGCTTCGTTATCGGCTCCTTGAATTTGAACTGTGTTTCTTTCCTTTGAAATGTTATTTTGAAAATAGTTTACTTCTACACTGTGAACAATTAAACAGTGAAGCCAAGCTGAAGGCATTAAAGGACTTTTAGTTATGTTTTGGGTTTTGTTATATTTCTGATACACTCTGGGTCATCACATTTTCAGTATCTTTCAGTGAACCCTCTTTTTTTCCCTGTGCCCAGGATAAATATTTGGTAGTCTTTCCATTTCCCCTTGTTACTGTAATAGGGCAGGAATAATTAAGCAAGACATGCATAATTTTTTTCTTATAAATGAAGTAAATGAAAAGTAAACAAGCATTGGGAGGAGTTACGTTGGGGTGCTGTGGATGATGCCTTTGATGGGTCAGCGAGAACTGGCAAAGGATGAGGAACCAGAAAGACCCTTAAACTCCAGTGGTGTTGCTCAGATTTCAGGGGTGGCTGGTCTGTCCTGGCTCTGTAAAATCAGGAGGAAGCCTTGGTCTGCACCATCCAGTGATTATGTCACCCAAGACCCTGAGAAGAGGGATACTGTATTGCGTGAAGATGGGTGTTCTGACTGAATGGTGAAGATGGGTGTTCTGACCCTGGTTCAATGAGAGTAAACACAAGACAAAGGTACCAGCACAACCTTTTACTGTTTCATTTTCTTTTATCCTGTTTCTTCACAGATAAAAGGCTGCTTCCAACTAATTAGCTCCAACAAGAAAAATCCTTGCAAGGCTGCCAAGAACAACAGATAAAGTTCCTAAATAAATCAAAGAGTCTCGGAACACCAACTCAGATATTCTAACATCCACCAGGCTCGAGTATCAAACTCCTTTGCCTTCTGTAAAGAACTGCAGTTTCTCAGCTGGCTT
The DNA here is from genome assembly GCA_009733165.1 of Naja naja. NCBI lineage: Eukaryota > Metazoa > Chordata > Lepidosauria > Squamata > Elapidae > Naja > Naja naja. Next base: position 4,737,170 of record CM019149.1, read on the forward strand.
TTATCTTCTCAGGGAGGGGCCATTACCTTGCAGCCTTACTCCCGAGTTACCTGTGCTGCTGTAGCTGCTCTTTCCTTCAAGCAGTCCTGCATGCACACACGCTGGGCACGGGCTCCTCGGGGGCCTCTTCATCACTGCTGCCAGCCTCCAGTCTCCGAAGGCAGCACTCCACTCCCTAATAGTCCTGGCCAGTGGTGGCCTTCAAAGTCGGTTACCACCTGTTCGGGGGGGCATAGCTTGGTGGGCGTACTTTGTGCGTGGACACACACTTTGCACATGCGCACACACTTTGCGTACATGCACCAAATGCGCACTTTGCACAGGCACAGAGGCTTTCCTACTCACTTCCTGCAATCCTGCACTCTCCCTGTAGCTTCAGCAGCTGATGCAGGGCAATCTGCTGTGCGGTGCAAAGTAGTTGTGCTTCAAAATCAGGGAATAAAGGTCAGTATGGGAGGCTGGGAGGGCAGGTGGGCCCAACAGCAGCTCCTCAGAGAGAACTGGTTCGGTCTCCACTGATCTTCAGCGCTACCGGTGCGCCAGAACCAGGCCAAACCAGTAGAATAGCACCACTGGTCCTGGCCCAAATGATAGATGGGGTTGAAGTTACAGGAACTTTGGGTGTGAGTGACCACACAATAGTGAGGTACTAATACCACTCTATAATGCCTTAGTAAGACCACACCTAGAGTCCTGCATCCAGTTTTGGTCACCACACTATAAAAAAGATGTTGAGACTCTAGAAAAAGTACAGAGAAGAGCAACCAGGATGATGAGGGGACTGGAGACTAAAACATGAACAGTTACAGGAACTGGGCATGGCTAGTAAGTAAGGAAAGAAAGAAAGAAAAAAAGGAGATTCCTTCAACATTTTGGGCTGAGAGACGGGAAACCTGGAGGGGCTTCTTCGTCCAGACATTCAGAGCCAGGAAGACGCGTGTTTCAAGGAGGGAAACTGAGTTTTTGTCCCATGAAGCGAAGCGGCGCCTTTCCCGAGACAGCCGAGCGGAAGATTCCCCCGGGAAGGTTGGGGGGGCGTCTGGGGGAAGGATCCGGCTAGGCTAGTACGGATCCCTGCAGATCCTCTCCGCCTCTTCCTGGTTCAGCTGAGGGTTGTCCGTCGTTTTTCTTCGGATTGGGAGGGTCTGTTTGGGACCCCCAAATCCTGGCTGGCTTCGGGGCTGCCCCTCCCCACATTCTCAGCCCCATCCAGACGCCCCCGATTCCGCCTCTGACTCCGGGAGTCTCCGCGTCTTCCTCCCCTCTCTTTGAGGGCGCTTGTGGGGCGCCATCCATGGGCTCTGCTGGGCTCCACTGCTGCTGCTGGTGGGGCGCTGTGTCGGATCCCTGGAAACGAAGGGCGGGAGAAGATGGGCTGGGAGGGGCCGTCAGGGCTCCTGGGGGGAGAAAGGGGCTGAGAGACCCCAGTGACGGGGAAAGGGGTCGCAGGCAAGAGGGGCGGGAGCCTGAGAAGCCTCGATCTCCGCGTCGTCTCCGCTCCCTCTCTCGCCCCACTTCGCCCAGGGGGAGGAAGAGGGAGCGGCGCCTCCCTTCCTGGTGACTGTGGGGGCGGGGGTCGTGGCGCGGCGGCCGAACTGAGATGAGACGCAGTCGGACCTCCCTCACCCACCTCCCTCCGGTGACTGGGTGGGAATGGGACATTCCAGGCCCCGATTTCGTTGCCTGGAAAGAGGCGGAAAGCGAAAGAGGGAAACTGAGGCAAGTTCAGAGCTGAATCCACAAACGCCACCAAAACTATAAGAAAAATAGAATTTTTTCAGCTTCAGAAACTTCAGTTTTTTCCCCGAGGCTGTGAAGGTCAGGCAGGATTTGAGCCTCGATCCCTTGGGGGGGGGGCTCTGAATATAGGGAGGAGACCAGGACTCCCCCTCCCCATAATCCCCCACCGGCCGATTAGGACCTGGGAGGGGGAGGAGGAGCCACGGGGGGAGCAATGAATTGGGGGGAGTTCTGAGTTGCTCCCTTCGATTGCCCCCCCCAGATCGACCCCTCTCGTGAAGGGGGTGGAGACCCTCCCTTTGAGGTGGTCTTTGGGGGGGGAGGTTTTTTGGGGAGGGAGAAGAGAGCCCTGATTCAACCCCAAATCCATGAAGATTAGGGGGAGGGGAGAAGTTGGGGGTAACCAGAGGAGGTGGGGGTTGAGGGAAGGAAGAATCCGTCTGGATTTCCTCATTGTTCCCCCTCCTCATATCGCCCCCTCAAGGAAGAGAGACGGAGGCATAAGATATTTGCCTTTATGTATGTTACATTTTTATGGTGCCCATCTTGTCTGAAACGGTCTGAAGGGATTCCTGCCTGAGGGGGTTGGACTAGATGACCTCCAGGGTCCCTTCCGTTGTTCTGTTCTATGATATCTCCCCTACAAGGGGACTCTGGGCGGCTTACAGGTTAAAACTAGAAACAGAATATATTAAATTCTCCTAATATATTTGTGTGTGTGTGTGTGTATAGATAGATAGATAGATAGATAGATAGATAGATAGATAGATAGATAGATAGATAGATAGATAGATTAGATAGATAGATAGATAGATAGATAGATAGATAGATAGATAGATAGATAGATAGATAGATAGATAGTCTCTCCCCCCTCCCTCCCCCCCTCCGTCCCGCCTGCCGGTTTCGAGGAAGGGGGCCCCCTCGGTCCCCCTGGGAGGGAAAAGGGGACCGGAGTGAAATCTCCGAGGGGGATCCGGCCAGGAGGGGCTTTCAGGGAGGCGGTCGGACTCCCCGTTTCTCCGGGGCGGCCCAAGGGCACCTCCTGCCTCAGGCGGCGGGAGCAGAGAAGCGGCGGCTCAGTCCTGGGAGTCGCAGCCCTGCGAGTCGCTCTGAGGCGAAAGGCCCGGAATCTCCTCCTCCTCCCTCGGCTTCCTCGTCCCCTTCCCCGCCTTCGCGCCGGAGCCTCCCGGCTTCCCTCCCTCCTTCCCCCGCCGGAGCCTTTCCGGGGGGCTCCTCAGGAGAGGCCGGGGGTCCCTGCCCTTCCGCTGGGAGGCCGAGAGAGGGGAAAGCCCGAGAAGGGCGCCTGCGTGGAGGGAGTGGGAGGGAGGCGGAGAAGGAGTCGGGAAAGAGGAGGAAGGAGGGACCCTCCTTTTCCCCCCTCGGGGCCTCCCTGCCCACCTCTCTCCTGCCGCCCCCGCAGGCCGCCACCCCGGCCAGGCGTCCAAGCGAAGCTCCCGGTCCTCGTCTTCCCACCGCCCGGCCGTTTCTGAGGGGACTCCGGAGCAGTCCTCAGGGTGGCGGTTCCTGAGGGAGATGAGTTCGGAACCCCCTCGAGAGGCTTTTCCCCTCCGTCTCCACCGACGGTTCCTGGGCAGGAAGGAGAGAAAGGTGGAGAAAGAGCGGCCTCCGAAGACCTTGACAGGGAGCCATAGAGAGGGGGCTTTCCCGCTACTCCCAAACCCCTCATCCCAGCCCCTCCCTTCCCCCTCCCATGCGCTCCTCTTTCCCGCCCTTTCTACCCTCCTGGCCCTTTGCCCCAAATCCACTAAGCTAGGGGGTGCCAAGGGAAGGGAAAGCCAGGCGCTTCCCCATTGGACCACTGGAGGGCGAACGTCACGGCTGCCTTGCCAGAACAGGCGGCGAAGGAAGTGACATCACTGAGTCTTGCCTCTCTAGGATTCCGCACTTAGTCTCCTTAACCCCTGGGGCTCCGCAACACGCGAAGAGACTGCGGGAGAGTCAGTCGGAGGGACATCAAGACCTACCCCTGGTGAGGGGGTGCTCTTCTAGGGTCCTATGTTTCCCAGCCGCCCTCTCCATGCCAAGTAGAAGGAGGGGAGGGCCGGCCTGGCGGAGGCCCAGCACGAGAGGAGAGAAGCTGGCTGTGGAGGAGGAGGCAGGTTTCGCACCGGGCTCCACGAGGGCCTGATCCTGTCTCCGAAGGAAGAGAGAAGCGGGGGACTCTCCAGCTGCCTCCTTCCCGGCCATGCTCGGGGGACTCTGGGTCCTGTGCTGGGAGGAGCCGCTTGGGGTTCTGGGCAGGTTGGGGGAAGCGGGTCCAGGGGCTGAATCCCCCTTTCTGTTCCTGGGCGTCATTTTTTATCTCCCTCCCAGATCCGCAACATCGGAGATCTCCGCAGCCTTTGCAAGCCAGGATTTTCTCTGCGGGAGAAGAAAGGAAGGAAGGAAGAGAGCAGAAGGACCGGCAGGGATCCGTCCTGCGGCCCCAGAAATGGTCCCGTGAAGGAAGAGGCCTTTGGGCCCCCCCAGAATCCCTGGAGCCCTTTGGAGTTGCTCGGCCGGAGAGAGGAAGAATGGAGACCCCCCCTTTGGCCAAGGAGGGGAGCAGAAAAGGCCCCATGGCTCTTCAGCCTGGGAGCTGTGGGGAGAGCTGGACTAGAACCAGGCAGAAGGTCCTGCAGGAGGGAACCATCCTTCCTTCCGAACTTCCACCTTGGACCTCCATCCGATACCGGGAGACTGAGGGTCCCCGAGGACTTTGCAGCCGACTCCATGACTTGTGCAGGCGATGGCTGAGACCAGGAAAGTACAGCAAAGCCCAGATGCTGGACCTGGTGGTTCTGGAGCGGCTCCTGGCTCTCCTGCCCCCAGAGATGGAGGGCTGGGTGCGGGAGTGTGGAGCAGAGACCAGCTCCCAGGCGGTGGCCCTGGCGGAAGGCTTCCTCCTAAGCCAAGCGGAGGAGCAGAAGGAGCAGCTCCAGTGGCAGGTGGGAGACTTTAGGGAGCTCGGAAGGGAATAAATAGATTAATTGAATGCTTCACCCCTCCTTCCCAAACTTCTCCCACGCTCATAATACGAGGCAATTCTCCAGTTCTTGTAGGACATGGTTCCATTGTTTTCTTACTCAGCCACACGGATGGATATTGGGGGCTTTGAAGTTGTGCTCTAAATATAAGATTTGACTTTGTGTCGTGTGATGTACATTAATTCTGCTTTTTTCCTTCCTCCTATTTGAAGTGCTGCACTGTGGAGATCAGAGATTCTGAGGGAAAGAAGAACCCATCAAATCCCCCTCAGGAGCTATTTTTCAGGAGGATCCCTTCGGAAGATCCAAGTCAGGACACCTCAGGAGGTAATGGAGGATCCTCTGATTACCCATCTGTCTTACCTTCTCTCTCCCTTCTCTTCTATAGAATACCTCCTCCTATTTTGTTAATTATGCATTTTGAAATTATTTATTCCTTACAGAGAAGCAAAGAATGGAGCTTTCTTGTTCTTATGATGGCGCTCAAACAGCGGTTGAACCTCCAAATCAAGTAAGAAAGGGAAAAGATACTAGATTTGTATTCTTCCTTCAGGAAGGGAAGCGGGTGTGCAGAGGGCTTTCTCCTTCTATTTCCCCCCCTTCTTTCGCCTGGATTATTCTTGTGTTCTACAAAATGGAGAGCAGAATAGTAGATTCAAGTTGCTGTCAGTTAGCATAGCTTCCTCTGGTTATCTTGCTCTGCTAGGTTCTCCTCCAACTTTGAATTCACAAGAAGCAATTTTTAAAAAGTCCTTCAAGAAATAGGAATAAAGGTAGCACAGTTGCAGGAACTGCTAGACCCTTTTTTGTGTTATTCTTTGACTTGGAATTGTGCAAGGCTAATGAAAAATAAATACATTGCCACATTAGCATTTTTAAAATCCTCATTTATAACCTGTAGTTGAAAAATAAGGAAATTGTGTTAAAAAATAAAGCAGATTATTAAAATCCAAAGGGAGTGTCTGTGCTGAGCATGGTACTTTGGACTACAAAATAATTTCCAATCCTCTGATTTGCACCTCGATTAGGAGATTCTGTTGAGGTTTTTTGGCAATTGTAGCATAGTGCTGCTTCAGGTTTAAGTTGTTGTCCACTAGGACTCCAAGATCCTTGTTGCACTTACTACTGTTGAACCAGGTATCACCTATTCTATGCTAGTGCATTTGGTTTTCCTTTCCTAAATGTAGAACATTTCTCACTGTTGATTTTATTTTATTAGATGGGGCCCAATCTGTTGATCCTTCTATATCTCAAGCTGATCTTGACTTGGTTGTTTCAACAGGCCAGCCTGGACTGAATGGGGTGGGGTAGGGTTTTATCGTTTTTAGTTTTTAATTGGATTTTAAATTTTATTGGGCTTATTTGATTAGTTCAATTGTATTTTAATATTTGTATTCTTGTTTTTATTGTAAGCCACCCTGAGTCCCTCGGGAGAGAGGGTGGCCTATAAGTCCAATAAATAATAATAATAATCTTCTGGAGTGTTGGTATGCCTGTCAATTTGGTCTTGTCTGCAAATTTGAAGAGTTCCCCTTCTATCCTCTTGTCTAAATCAATGATGAAGATGAACAGATCTTGCGAATCCTCCTGTTGTGTTCTTTTTTTCCATGTCCAGGAGGGTCTTGTGTCCTTTAAGGAGGTGGCTGTGTATTTCTCTGAGGAGGAATGGCCTCACCTGGATCCTGACCAGAAAGCGCTGCATTTGGAAGTCATGCTTGAAAACCATAGGAACGTGGTCTCTCTGGGTAAGAGTTTTCTAGCCCCCAATCAAGAAGAGAGATTATAGTTAGTTTTTTATTAAAAAACCTCTAATTAGATATTGTCTCCTGGGAGGGAGAAGGAAAGGATCTGGCCGTGTCATGGTCCAAGGAAGTAAAGAGTCAATGTCTCTTTGCTTAGATGCTTTCTGTGCCATTTCTTATCTGTGTTTTCCCATTTCTATTTGAACTTGTCTGTGGTGGCTAAAAAGAACGAGGCATGCTTTTATGTGTCCTCCGGAGGTCGTGTGAGAGGAGTGTGTTGTCATTTACTCTATGAAATAGCACAGTCCAATAAATGGTCCAGGTCATATACGTTTAACAGTCCAAATAATATCCAATTACAAAGTCTTCTTACCGGTTGCTTTTGTCATTTACAGTAAACAAAGATATCAAAGTATAAGCACAGCATAAATACAACAGAGAACCTTAAATACCAACAGAATGTCAGAGAGAGAAAGCTATGATCTCTAGCTCCCTCTTATCGTAATTTGCAATATAATCAATCAAAATATAGTATAAATCAATACAGTGATTTTTGTCTTAAAGCTACAAACATACATTGTTGGTTTATATATTGCCAAGCCAACCCAACTAATTGGTGTACAGATTCCTAACAGTGTGAGAGGAGTGTGTGTTGTCATTTGTCCTCTGAAACCTCCACAAATTGTGTGAGAACAGAACTTTCATGGTCAGCCCATGGAAGAACACTCTCCAAATCCAATTCAAGAACAAAGGCCTCATGCAGCGTTACTCAGAACATCCTAGGGTACAGGTAATCCCTGAGTTATAACACTTCGCTTAACGACCATTCCAAGTTACGACCGGCCCTCCTCCAAGTATTTAAGACCTAGTCCCCTCTTCATTTTCAAAGAGTTTTGCCCTGGATCTCATGCACTCCTCAGTTCTTAAAAGAACAGAGGCCTAAAGTACTGCAGTGCGAGATCATGCGAGATAAATAGGCTGAGATCTTGCACTACTGGTCTCGTGTGATCTCACACTAAAGTACTTTAGGCCTCCATTCTCTGAGAACAGACACCTGTACCAGATCCGGCCAAAGAGCCCTTGCAAGCCGATGAGACTTTGGGGCAGCAAAATAGCCATTCTTGAAGCATCCCAATCTTTCCAGTCTCAACGCAAAAAGCTTTTACAAGGCAATGGGAGGCTTCCGCAAGGGATTATATCCAAAGTCCCATCACTGGGATCGAGGAACAGGCCGAGTGGGGATCCCACCCAACAGACAGATGCCATGGAGCAGCTGCTGCAAGGTATACCGGGGAAGAAGGAGCTTGTTTCAAAATTGTTTCATTTCTCACAGGTCTCTGCGGAAATTACGCCACCTCAATAAATCTTAAGTTTTCTCCTAATTCCTCCTTCGATATTTCCCCTGATTATTCCTTACCTCGAAACTGACTCTGAGTGAGATTTGCATAGATAGATAGATAGATAGATAGATAGATAGATAGATAGATAATTGTAAAGAAAGAGATGTTTTCTAGATATTTTCAAAGCTTTCATGACTCATGAGTATAGAAATCATGTCTATGTCACACCACTGTAGGCATGCAAACATACAACCTAATGGAATTTCAGAGAAATTCAGAAGGAAATTCACTTGACTTCCTACACTTTGATCTTTTTCTCTAACCTTGTTACCATTTTCATTTCCCTTTTGCTTTGAAGGTAACAGTGAGCAGGAGAATCAAGATTCCTGTGAACTGTTCCAAGTGATCAATGCTAAAGATGGAACGGAAAACGTTGGAATTCGAACGGAATTCGAAAGCCATGAGATAAACCAGTCAAAGAATTGCAACCAGGAAAGCTCATCTTCCACTGATGCTCCGATGCACGACTTTCTTACCCAAGAAGAGAAAATAAGGGGAAAATATACTGGAAAAAGTGTGATGCTAATCAAAGCTAATGAGCAAGTAAACAAACACTGTTTAACCCAAAACAAAGGAGAAGATTCTATAAGAAAATACAATGGACAAAATTACAATGGAACATTCATTCTTTCTCTTGGGAATAACTTCCTTACATCTCAAGAAGTGATTGACACAACAGAGAAGCCTTATAAATGTTTGGAATGTGGAAAATGTTTTAGAACAAGCAGGCAACTTACTTCCCATGAAAGGATCCACACAGGGGAGAAACCATATGAATGCATAGAGTGTGGAAAGACCTTTGTTCGAAGAGGTCATCTTATTTCCCATAAGATGATCCACACAGGGGAGAAGCCGTATAAATGCTTGGAGTGTGGAAAGACCTTTGCTCAAACAGGTAATCTTATTTCCCATAAGATGATCCACACAGGGGAGAAGCCATATAAATGCATGGAGTGTGGAAAGACCTTTGCTCGTAGCGATACACTTACTATGCATAAAAGGATCCACACAGGGGAGAAGCCATATAAATGCATGGAGTGTGGAAAGACCTTTGCTCATAGCAGTACACTTACTTCCCATGAAAGGATCCACACAGGGGAGAAGCTCTACAAATGCATGGAGTGTGGAATGACATTTGCTCATAGTAGTACACTTACTTCCCATGAAAGGATCCACACGGGGGAGAAGCTCTACAAATGCATGGTGTGTGGAAAGACCTTTGCTCGTAGCAATACACTTACTATGCATAAAAGGATCCACACAGGGGAGAAGCCGTATAAATGCATGGAGTGTGGAAAGACCTTTGCCCGAAAAGCTTATCTTATTTCCCATAAGATGATCCACACAAGGGAGAAGCCATATAAATGCATGGAATGTGGAAAGACATTTACTGAAAAACTCAATTTTATTTCCCATAAGATGATTCACACAGTAGAAACCATATAAATGCATGGAATGTTGAAAGAGTGGTCATCTTCTCATAAAAGGATCCATGCTTGGGACAAACTATATAGCAATAGCAATTCCACTTAGACTTATAAACCACTCCACAATGCTTTACCACACTCTCTGAGCAGTTTACAAAGTCAGCTTATTGTCCCCAGCAATCTGGGTCCTCATTTATCAACCTCAGAAGCATGGAAGACTGAATCAACCATGAGCCCGTCAGGATAGAACTTCTGGCTGTGGGCAATTAGCCTGTAGTACTGCATTATTTATTTATTTATTTATTTATTTATTTATTTATTTATTTGATTTGTCAATCGCTTACAAGATAATAGGTATAAGTATAAACATAGTTATGAATACATGAAATGGATACATATAAGAAAAATAAAAAGAAACAATAGGACAGGGACCGTAGGCATGTTGGTGCACTTATGCACGCCCCCTACAGACCTCATAGGAAAGGGGTGAAGTCAATAGTTTAGAGACAGTCTAAGGTTAAAAGTTTTTGGGGTTTGGGGAAGAAACCACAGAGTCAGGTAGAGTATTCCAGACAGTGACCACTCTGTTGCTGAAGTCGTATTTCCTGCAATCAAGTATGGTGCGGTTTACCTTGAGTTTGTATCTGTTGTGTGCTCTTGTATTGTTATGGTTGAAGCTGAAGTATTCATTGACAGGACATTGCAATGTATGATTTTATATACTATACTTAGATCGGACTGAAGACGGCGTAGTTCTAGGTTTTCTAGGTCTAGAATTTCATGTCTGGTGGCATAAGGTATTCTGCAACGAGTAGAGGAGTGGAGAACTCTTCTTGTGAAATGTTTCTGGACTTTCTCAACTGTGTTAATATCAGATACGTAATGTGGGTTCCAGACTGCTCAGCTGTATTCAAGTATTGGTCTAGCAAATGTTTTGTATGCTGTAGTTAGTAGTGTGATATTACCAGAGAAAAAGCTGCGTAGGATTAGGTTAACAACTCTTAATGCCTTTTTGGCTATGTAGTTACAGTGGGCTCTAGCACTTAGACCAAGGTCCTTGACAGAGTTTGGATCGTCAACAAGGTCTTGACTATTCAGCTTATATTTTATTTTCTGATTTTTTTTGCCAATATGTAAGACAGAGCATTTATTTGTTGAGATTTGAAGTTGCCATTTGTTTGACCATTCTGATACATAGTCGAGGTCTTTTTGAAGGGTAGCAGTATTGTCTGTGGTGTTGAATAGCTTTACATCATCAGCGAAGAGAATGCAGTTGCTCTTAATATGATCACAAAGGAGATTTATGTAGAGTATGAAGAGACTTGGTCCTAGAACACTGCCTTGGGGGACACCACTGTTGACAGGTACAGAATTTGATAGGACGCTCCCAATTTTGACCATTTGTTGTCTGTTTGACAGGAATGCTTCTATCCAGTTATGCAGGTGTCAGATCTGTGTATATGCCATTCTTCATGGAAGAAGAAGGGGGGGAAGTTGGTATAAGAAATCCTTTTTGATGTAACCCGGATATACTAAATCTTATATTGAATTTGGATAACCCATGATATACTATGGAGGGACAGAAACCAGATGCCTCGGAAACCTGTCACCTCTGAAAGAGACAGCCACAGGATGAAGAGACCATAAAAATTCCTGCTGGGAGATGTCTCCTGGGAACCTCAAAAAAGATTGTTCTCAGAAGGGGGGTGGAATAAACATGTTGGCTCTTTGTTTACTAAATACACATCAAGAGAAGGGGAGGGGTCTTAAACTTATTGCTGAACACACTGGGTTGCATCCCAAAAATTGTAAGCCGCCCTGAGTCTCCGGAGAAGGGCGGCATATAAATGTAATTAAAATAAATAAAAATAAAATAAACTCCCTTATCTATCCCTGCATGCCTGAGGCACGTTAGATGCTGCTTTTAGTCCCTACATGAATTGTCTCATCTCAATAAAGGATTCCTTTTGATACGTTTGGTTTTCAGAAGTTCATTCTTGTTGATTGAATGTAGCCTGACAGCAGGGGTCCAGAGATACCATAAGATTTTAGTTTTAGGAGTAGTTTGTCGTGTACCACTGAATCAAAGGCTTTACAGAAGTCTATGTAGATTGCGTCTATTGCTTGGCCCTGAACAAGCTGTGTAGTCCATATGTTTTTGCAGTGTAAAAGTTGCAGATTACAGGATAGTTTTTTTCTGAAACCAAATTGTTTATTAGCGAGTAGGTTGTTTATCTGAGTGGAGGATAATGGATTAGTTAATAATTGATTCCATGACTTTACAGGTGATGCAGCATAAAGAGAGTGGTCTGTAATTTTCATCTAGGCCTTTTTGAAGATGGGGATGACTGTGACTTGTGACCGTAGGTTTGGCAAGGAGCTAGTCCTGAAAGATTTTTCAAAGATTATGCTTAGAGGTTCGGCTATGGCAATGGATAGCTTTTTTAAGAAGTAGGCACATATTCCATCCAGTCCAATGGATAGAGATGGTTTTAGATTGTGTAGTGCTTTTTCAACGTTGTCTTTTGTTGTAGGCATTATAGGTGCCAGAATGCACTTGTCTTGGATGGCAAACTTCAGATAAGGAGTATTCCGTGCAGACACAATGCCGCTGGAAGATGAAAGAAGTTGCTTTAGGAAAACGAGATAAGAACTGAGCATATAAAGGACTTTGGAACTGGAATGTGTGTTAATCCTTAACTATAGATAGAAAAAGCTGCTGAAGCAAATAGTAATGAATAACTTGTAATACGGCTGTAAGTTAACCAGTGATAACAAACGTATTGTTTAAGATGTATATATAGATGAAAGGCTGACTGAATAAAGCAAGCAATTCTATTCCATCTTTGACTGCTGGTCTTCATTGCTTCAAGTGGCGCCCGAGAACAGGGGCCCTCTTACTTCGTCCAGCAAGGATTCAGTGCACTCTCAACCTTTTGAAGGTTTCTGTAAGTATGGGGTCATCGCTTTCTGAGGAACAAAAAAAGCAAGTGGATGAATTGGGATACCTTTTGAAACAGACTCATAATGAAGTTTCTCAGCGCAGTCTCATATGGCTGGTCCAGGAGATTGCTGCACAATGTTTGTGGTATCCAGAGAAGGGCTCTTTAAAATTGGCAGATTGGGAAAAAATTGGCAGAACTCTGCATACTGAGCCACGAGCCAGTGTGGAAGTTTTGCAGGTATGGCACTTGTGTAGGTATGCGATAGAGAAATCTGGCACTGCTGCAATTTCATTACTCACTCCTCCCCTCCATGCTATACTGCTCCTATAATCTGTCCTCCGTCTTCTTCTGAATCTATGACTATTGCTCCCTCTGCTCCTGTGGATACGGGTCAACCTTCTCCCGATCCCCCTGTTCAATCTTCCTTTCAAAAAATGGTAGAAAAATGTAAAAGGGATGCTTCGGTGACAGGTTCAGAATCAGCAGAGTTATTGTTTGTATGTCCTGTGCAATATCATCAGGGACAGGGACAACAGCTAGGTCAGCAAATAGCCGAATGGGAAGGTTTGCCATATCAAATTTTAAGAGAATTAAAAAAGGCTATTACAGATTATGGCATTAGTAGTAATTTCACTAGGGGGCTGCTTGAAGGTATCAAGAATATACCATGATTCCGGAGGATTGGAAACAAGTCTTCCGCATGATCTTAACTTCAATGCAATATGTAGTATGGGAAAGTGAGTACCTGAGACATGCTCAGGCAGCAGCTTTAGGAGGTGGGGGGCATATACGGTGGAGCAATTGTTTGGCTCTGGCCAATTTGCAGCTGTTCCAGCTCAGAAGGTGTTTCCTCAGGCAACTTTAGCCGTGGTATCAGAATGTGCTTATCAGGCATTTCTCAAGGTTCCTCAAGCTGGGGAACCTGCTGATTGCAAAAGAGCTGTGCAACTGTTCTCTGATCAACCAATTAATCTTATAGTGGACACTCAATATGTGTACTTAGCAATGCAGTCACTTCCCTACTCCTATTGTGCTTTGCATTTGGGTGTTAATTTGTTAGCACTGTTTTTATCTTTGAAAAATAGGTTGGAAAAGCGATCTCATCCAATATACATTGAGCATATCAGAAGTCATACCCCTTTTGATCATGCCCTTACCGGAGGGAATCGTAGAGCAGATGAATCCCTTAAAGAAGTGACCTCTTTGTTTTCTGATCCAGTCTTGAGTCATTCTTATTTTCATCAAACTGCAAAATCCCTTGTAAAACAATTTAAGATTCCCCTCACGCAGGCACGCAATATAGTGTGTACGTGTCCTGCTTGTCAGCAGATTACTGTTCCTTTTCCTGTAGGGGTTAACCCTTGTGGGACTCAAGCCAATCAAATTTGGCAAATGGATGTCACTTAATTTACAACCTTTAAACCATATACTTACCTGCATGTTTCCATTGATACTTATTCGCATTTTTATGGGTAACTGCTCATCATGAGTGAGCTCAGGATGTTATTGCGCATTGTCTTTCTTCCTTTACAACCATGGGCCGTCCATCGCAGCTAAAAACTGACGGCCCTGCTTATATTAGCAAGGACTTTGCCCTTTTTCTGTCAGCAGTGGAATTTAAGTTTCCCCTGGAGATAAAAATTGTACCTTCTCAATACAAGGGTCCTCTTCCTTCGGGTCTTGTGGGTTTGATTTTGCCCAGGTCTTCTGCTCACAAGCAGGGGCATTTTGTGGTCCCTGGTGTTATAGATTCTGATTATACTGGTACCTTAATGATACAGGTATGGGTTACTTTGCCTCAACTGCTTCCTCAATATTCCTCTATTGCTCAATTACTTCTCCTTCCTTATGATATTCCCTCACCAGGCATAGGGGAGCGTGGTAATGCTGGTTTTGGTTCCACTTCCCCTTCTGTCGGGTTGTTAAAACAATTGACCTCGACCAGTCCTTCTTTAACTTTGTATCTTAATAAGCAGCCTTTTCAAGGATTATTAGACACCAGAGCCGATGTTACTGTCATCTCCTCTTTGCAGTGGCCCGTTCAATGGCCTAAGCAGGCTGTTTCATCCTTGTGGGGTATAGCTGCTTGGCAGAGTGTTCAGGATATTAATATATCAACTGCTGCGGGTAAGTCTTTCTCTCTGCTACCTTATATTTTGGATATTCATACTAATATTTGGGGTCGTGATATTCTCACCCTCTTGAATGGCCATTTGTTTTTAGAGGATGGCTCTCCCACTTAAATGGGTCTGTACTACTCCCTTATGGGTAGAGCAATGGCCTCTTTCTACTGAAAAGCTAGCTGCCCTGCATCAACTTGTGCAAGAACAGCTTTCTGCTGGTCATATTGAACCCTCTACTAGCCCCTGGAATACTCCTGTCTTTGTAATTAAAAAGAAAAGTGGGAAATGGAGATTCTTACATGATTTGAGGAAAAATCCAAACAAAAACTTGATTTCTGTTATGTTGTTTACTTGAACTATTTAATTGTCTCAGATTCCTTTACAGAACCGCCAGTTAATTTACATTTTCATGCAGAGGCTTGCATTCGATCTTATCATGGTGTGGCACCAGGGTCTGCATAATCCGATCCCCAATTTCAATCTGCACCTGAAAACGCAAAGCCTAAATCTGAACGCCCACCACCTATAATCTGAGGACAAGGTAAAGCTACCACCTATCAAGCACAGCAGCAGTTGAACCAAGCTTGTCTTCCACAGACTCCAGAGAATTTGGTTGCAGCTGCCTTTTCTATCATTACAGCTAATTCTGTTGCTATCTTGTTTTGTATTTTCTTTGTCATGAATGTTGGAGTTATAGGAGCCTCTGATGCCAATCATATGATGCATGTCAGCCCAATCTGTGGGTTTGTCAAGCTCAATACATGTTTATGGTTCATGGAACTGATGTGACTCTATATTATATAGCTCCAATGGCTTTGGGGCAGGTGTCTTTTGTGCCCAATCTCATTGCTTCCACTTCCGTTGTTGTCTCTCAGTTGCAAAATATTCAGAAATCGTGGATATTTTCCAAGCCTCCAACTCAGTTACACAATACCCGTTGGCGCTACCTAAAGATTACTCACTTTACTAAAGGGATATGCTTTTGTTGCCATGCTAAGCAAACTTGGTTAAATAGCTGGAATGATAACAATAAAGCAAAAAGGATTTTAAACAAGTTAGGGAATTATACTTATTGTTCTAAATATTACTGGTTGTGGGGCACTTTTAATTCTTCCTTATATGGGCCAAATTTAGTTCCTGAAATGTATCCCGATGACTTTCCTATTTTTAATATAACTGATCAATCCAATACCGGATCAATATGTGCCGGCTGGCAACTAAAAGATCCCAATATGTGGTTTTTCTTTGATAAATCTGCTACCAATGTACACCCTCAAAATTATCAATGTGCAGTTTTGGGGTACCTCTCTTTGCCTGTTGCTGTTTTATTCACTGTATTCCTTCTTTAATAACCTTGTTTCGTCCCGTTCCAGTTTCTCTTCATCCTCTCCAATTGCGATATATTCATAAATCTCTCTTCCCTAACAATAATATAAAAAGGGAGGACATATAGACATTATACGTGCCGAAATACACTTGTCTTGGATGCAAACCTCAGATAAGGAGTATTCCGTGCAGACACAATGCCGCTGGAAGATGAAAGAAGTTGCTTTAGGAAAACAAGATAAGAACTGAGCATATAGAGGACTTTGGAACTGGAATGTGTGTTAATCCTTAACTATAGATAGAAGAAGCTGCTGAAGCAAATAGTAATGAATAACTTGTAATACGGTTGTAAGTTAACCAGTGATAACAAATGTATTGTTTAAGATGTATATATAGATGAAAGGCTGACTGAATAAAGCAAGCAATTCTATTCCATCTGGTTTTCATTGCTTCATTTTGTAAAATCGATATGTATTAGATCATTGTAGTTGTCTGTGGTTCGATTAGGAAATACTGGACATGATCCATTGCTGTTTACAAATACTGAGCCAAAGAATGTGTTAAAGAGGTTGGCTTTAATGGTGTCGTCATTGCAGTCTTTACCATTAGGTCCTTTACAAAATTGTGGAAAGCGCGGGTGGAATTGGTGCGTAGAAGGTTTTCCTCTTATTTAATGTGATAATTGGTGCATTCAGTCTTTATCTGGTGGCATAAATTTTTGTATCGGCTTTTGAAGTTGGCAACATGACCAGATTTGTTTTTCCACAAAGTGATCTCTTTTTGGATTGAAGCTTCCTTATTTTTATGGGTAATCTGTTTTTTTCTGGTTTTGGGAGTTGTTATTGGTACATATAGTTTGATTACTCTTTTGACTTCAAGTAAAAATATGTTGTAATGGTCTTCAACAGTATTGCATCCAGTGAATAGAAATTGCCAATCAAGGGATGAAAGATGATTGTTTATAAGATCATAGTTGCCTTTTTTGAAGTTATAATTGGGGATCACGTTGGTGTGATGATTTTTGTGCAGATGTATGTTGAGACAAAAGTCAATCATGTTGTGGTCACTGTTGGAAAAGTGTTCTTTAATTTGTGTTCCTTCAATTGAATTCAATTGGCAGGGCGGCAGAGATCAACCCCAAGGTCCCTTCTTTGTGGGGTGCCCCAGGGGTCGGTCCTCTCGCCCCTTTTGTTCAACATCTACATAAAACCGCTGGGCAAGATCATCTGTGGTTTTGGGGTGAAATATCAATATGCTGATGATACCCAACTCTTCATCTCCACCCCTAACCAACCCAGTGACGCCCTCAACGTGATGTCTCGGTGTCTGCAGGCAGTGCAGGTTTGGATGGGGAAGAACAGACTTCGACTGAATCCGGCTAAGACCGAGTGGTTGTACATACCGACATCTCAAATAGTCCAGGAGATTCCATCACTGACTATGCGGGGGAGAGGTGTTACCCCCCCATAGACAGAGCACGCAACTTAGGTGTCCTTCTGGATACGCAACTCAACCTGGAAGAACAGGTGGGGACCGTGACCAGAGGGGCATTCACCCAGATCCGTCTGGTGTGCCAGCTGCACCCCTACCTGGACCAAGATGCCCTGCGTACAGTCACTCATGCACTCGTTATCTCCCATCTAGACTACTGCAATGCTCTTTACATGGGGTTGCCCTTGAGGACCATTTGGAGGCTTCAACTGGTCCAGAATGCGGCAGTGCAGGTTGTGATGGGAGACTCCCAATACTCCCATATTACACCCCTCCTACGTGAGCTGCACTGGTAACCGGTTGCCCTCCGAGTGAGATTCAAGGTGAGTTAAAAACCTGGCTATTCCAACTAGCCTACCCGGACTGAGGGAGAACGGAAGAGGGTTTTGAACATATTTCAAATTATCCTAACCAGCATTAAGACCTCGACTTCGTCAATCATTTGTTTAATTGTATTGAACCTATTTTAATTGTAAGCCGCCCTGAGTCCCTCAGGAGATAGGGCGGCATATAAATCAATCAATCAATCAATCAATCAATCAAATAAATAAATAAATAAATAAATAAATATTGCAGAAGATGAGATCAAGGCAGTTGTTAAGTCTAGTATTGTTGGTTACTAGTTGTTCCAGTCCCAGATTTGTTCAGCATTGTAGAAGGTTGCATATATGGATTCAGTTTTACATTCGTTTAGGGTCCAGTTAATATGAGGTAGATTGAAGTCACCAAGAAAGATAAAAGCATGTGGGCAGGATGTTGCCCATGTTAGTAGTGAATTTAGCTTGTTTACATGATTGATGTCATAATCAGGGGCTCTGTAACATAATAAAAATCGAAATATGATATTTAAGGACAGTTCACAGACGATGGTCTCAGGAAGAGCAAGCTCCTGGGTAACTTGGATGTTTTTTAGACATAAGGACTTTTTATAGAAGATAGCAACACCACCTCCTCTACGGATTTCACGATCTGATCGGTAAACATGATAGTCTCTTACTGTGGTAATGGAGTCAGGGAGAGATACGTTGAGCCATGTTTCACAGACAAATATGATGTCAAATTTAGCTGTATTTAGTAAGATGAGAAATTCAGGTATTTTATTCAGAAGGCTTCTTGTATTGAGTAGCTTGCATTTAAAGCCAGTTGTAGTTGGAATTGAGGTATTTAGGGGCGTGTGTGCCTAGTCTTGGGTGATGGTGGATTGGTTGAAGTAGGGTTGGATGCTGAGTTGTGGGTTGTGTGACTTACTTTTGATACAGTCAGCACGGTAGTCAATGTACAGGTCCTTCTCTCCATTGTCTAGACATTTTTTGAGTTCTGTGCAGAGTTCATGGGAGCAGACACATTGCTGTACGATTAGGTCAGGGCGAGAATGGAGGTTCTTATGGCTGGTGTTACTTTTGGCAAGTGAATTTATAGTATAAATGAATTTATGTTTGCTTGATTCATTTTTGCAAATGACGCTACAGAAGCGTGCGGCCACCGAGCCATCTCTGTTTTTGAACTCTGGGCCGATGCGGGAAATGTCAAGTATTTATCAGGGGAGATGGTTGATGCTTGATAGTCACTGATGATGTTGCGGACAATTGTGATGTCATCATTGTCATTGATGTCCTCTAGACCAAATAAGATGGCGTTTGGACGCTTCCATTCGCGCTCAACAGCTTCTCTGATGAAGATTGGGATATCATTATTTGTTGGATTTATGGTTTTTTGTGGATTGGGTTGCGGTTGTTGGGTAGAGATGTGGTTTGTAGCTATTGGATGTTCAGGTTTTTGTGTTGTTTCTTTTTTTCAAGGTTAGTTAATCTTTCTTTTAAAGTGTCCAGGGATGCTACTATGGTGTCAAGGGATGTTATTCGTGTTTCTATGGTATCAACTCTTTCAAACAGGGCAATATATTTGTCCAGTTTTGGTCTGCATGATGGACAGAAATATTGAAATTCATGGTTGGATGATTCTAGGAATTGAATCATTTGCTTGGGTAATTCCAAGCAGCCATGGTGAGCATAGTTGTCACATAGAGAACATGTGGTGAAATTTTCATTATCCTATAGAGTTTCATAGCATATAAGGCATGTGCAGGAGTCTTGTGGCTCAGTGGTGGGGATTTCTTTCTCTTTAGGTTGTGGTTTGGCATTGGATGTTTTTCCTGGCATGGTAGCTTTGTTGAGATAGTACGTTGATTAAATGGCTTAATGAAACAATTTTGGGTAATCAATATAGCCAATATCACACCAATTAATCAATTACAATAATCTCACTAGTCAAATAATTTTGCTAAGCAACAATCAGCCTAATCAATTATTTACACTAATCGCTAATCACACTGGTCAATTAAATTCACTAAATCACTAATTTTACTAATCAATTAAATTACATGATTCCTGATCTTTTACCCTAATTAGTAATCACACTAAACACTAATCACACTAATCAATCAAAACAATAAATCAACTAAACCATTGCTAAATTAATTATTTTATAGAAATTGGTTATCTAATCATTGATATAGGTAATGAGGTAGAAAAGTTATGTTTTGAGGTAATGAAGTAATCAGTATTAAAGAAATGAAGTAGTATTGAGAGTCAGCAAGTAAAGGGTTAATTGCTTTGCTAGCTGCTGATATCTGAGAAGGAATTTTCAGCTGGCAGGAAATCTCCGCTCAGGGAGTCTTTACCCAGGGAATTTTAGTGAGATAGAGGTGGAAGGCACATGGTTTCTTTTTGTTTGAAATGGCTTTAAAGTGATTGATTTTTGGTGATTTAAATGGAGACTTTAGGGTCTATCGATTCTCAGTTCTCCATAATTCACAGGCGTTCAGAATCACACCCTCTGTCAGTTCCATCTCTCTGCAGTTTAAAATCACACTCTCCATCAGTCATAGCTTATTGAATTGCTCATTCTCAGAATCAGTCTCTCTGTAAGTGTCCAAATCACACACTCATAAATCACAGCTCGTCCAGGCTCTTATCTCTATCTGCTTCTCCTCAAGTCTTTGTCTCTCTCTCTCCTCCCTCGTCTTTTCTCCCTGCCAGCTGTGGCTCTGGGGAAACTGTGGGGGGGATTTGAATGGAGACACGTCTGGCATGGAAGATACTCTGATCAGCTGTGTGGGGGATTTAAATGAAGGTGCGTTGTTTGCGCTCCACTGGCTCCAGCTAGCTTGAGTTCCACCAGTGTGGTTAATAATGGTGAAGAGGGGAGGGCTCCGGAATTCAGCACTTTTTGGGGGGCTCTGGTTTATGTTTTTGGGAGGGCTCTCTGAAGAAGGCCAATAAAGGTCCAATTGCTCTGGCTAGCAGGAGTTCCGCCGGTGTGATTAGGGCTCCAGGGCTTCAGAATCCAGCGTTTTTTGGGAGGGGGGCTCTGGTTTACTCACAGTTTCTGGTGCAGGCGGCAGCTTTGAAGGTGATTTCTGGTGCAGGCGGTGGCTTTATAGGGTGATAGTGCTCCAGGAGCGAGAGCCTCACCTTCCTAGTTGGGTGCCGCCATCTTGCCAAAGTCCAATTCTAGCCACTGACCCACCATTTCTCTATAGATTTGTATGTGCATGCATATTGTGCCTTTCTGATCCAAATCAGACAAGGTTGAATCCAACAAAATGAAACTTAATGTGGAGAAAAGTAAGATTTTACACCTGGGCAGGAAAAACAGATCACAGGAAAGCTGGCTGTGAGAGGGACCTTGGGAGTCTGAATGGATGATCACTTAAACATGAGTCACGTGTGTGCAACAGCAGCCAAAAAAGCTAATATAATACTTGATTGTATAAACAGGCATAGAATCAAAATTACGTGAAGTATTAGTACCATTTTATAAAGCCTTTATAAGACCACACTTGGAATACTGCATCCAGTTTTGGTCATCACATTACAAAAAAGTGTTTCGACTTTGGAGAAAGTGGAAAGAAGAGCAGCTAAGAGGATTAAAGGCCTAGAGACTTGAAATATATGAACAGTTACAGGGTTTGGGTGTGGCTACTCTACAGAAAAGGATTAGGACTGATCTGATAACAGTATTCCAGTACTTGAGAGGCTGCCACAAGGAGGGGGTCAATTTATTTTCCAAAACACCAGAGAGCAGGACAAGAAACAATAATAATAAAAAGCACCCTTTTGTGTTAGAGTGCTTCCTCTTCCACAGCCAAAATATCCAGATTCCTGGGGGGAAAAAAGCTCATCACTTTATATCTGCACTTTTCTGCTGGCAAAATCTCTTCCAAAACTTTACTTGATATAGATTTTCCTGCTGGAAGAGAGACCTTTCAAAGGATTGGATCCACTTGGGTCGGTCCCGGGACCAAAGCTTTGGTCTTCCCAGCTGTCGGAGTCGTGCTGGGGCCTCGGGGAGCTTCTCCGCAGCAGAGCTTGTGCCCTTCGGTGTGTGACAGTTGCGGTGCCTGGGCTGTGTGTGGCTGCTTGAATGGGGGGCGTAGATGGCTGGCAAATAACTCATTGCTTTGACATGATGTCAGGAAAGGAGCGGAGAGCGGAGGAGAAATGGCCAAACTTTGTTCCGGGATCTTTATTCTTGGCCACTTTGTCAGAAAGAGGGGGATCCCTCCTGACCCACAGAAAGAAAGAAAGAAAGAAAGAAAGAAAGAAAGAAAGAAAGAAAGAAAGAAGAAGGAAGGAAGGAAGGAAGGAAGGAAGGAAGGAAGGAAGGAAGGAAGGAAGGAAGGAAGGAAAGAAGGAAAGAAAGAAGGAGATTCCTTCAATATTTCTGGCTGAGAGATGGGAAACCTGGAGGAGCTTCGTCCAGACGTTCGGAGCCAGCGTTTTTCAAGGAGGGAAACTGAGTTTTTCTCCCGGGAAGCGAAGCGGCGCCTTTTCCGAGAGAGTCGAGCGGAGGATTCCCCCAGGAAGGGTGGGATACGTCTGGCGGGGGGGGATCCGGCTGGGCTAGGAGGGATCCCTGCGGATCCTCTCCGCCTCTTCCTGGTTTAGCTGAGGGTTTCCCGGGGCTTCCCTTCGGATTGGGGGGTGCCTGTCTGTGACCCAGAAGTCCTGGCTGGCTGCGGGGCTGCCCCTCCCCTCTTCTCAGACACCACACCTTCGGCAGAGTCCTCCCATGAAAAGAACGGGGGAGGGGAAGTGGGGGTATCCCAGCCAGATGCTTCCAGTTCCAGCCGCAGAGGAGGGTCTCCAAGTCCTCTTTATCCTCCTCCCCCGGGAGCGATCCCACCTTTCCTGCCGGTCTCAGGTGCACGAGGAAGCCCGACCCCCAGTCTTGGCTCAGGAGGCAGGAAAGGCTGCCTACGCAGAGCAGGAGGGAAAACTGGGGGTGGGAGGGAGCAAGGGGGAAGAGGGAGGGGGAGTGAAAGGGAAATTAGAGAGAGGAATAGAGAAGGGCGAGGGGCAGGGAGGGGGAGGAAGGGGGAAAAGCGAAAGGGAGCGAGGGGGGAGCGAGGGGGAGGGGAAAGCAAGAGGGGGAGGGGCAGCACCGTGGAATTCTATTTCTGACTTCCAGAAAGTCGAACATCGGGCCCACCCAATGAAAAATCGAACCTTGGAAGCGTCATCCGTCTCCAGGCAGAGCAGTCACCGCCGGGTCCTTTGGCGGAGACGGTTCTCGGAGGCGCCGGGCGAGGGATTTGGCCTCTGTCCGCCCATGGAGCCCTTCCGAGGACCCGGGAGAGGCGGATGCGCGTGTTGGACGGCTGAAAGCTCTCCTCGCGGTATTGAAACCGCTCCAAGCAGAGCTGCCTTCCGCAATTGACCGAGGGCGGTATTGTCAATGCCCTGGGGGTTCAAGGGCTGCTCCGGGTGTTTTGGGATTGGGGTAACTGCCCTCCCAGCCCCCCTCGGAATCTTCTGCCTTTGGCTCCCTTCCTGGCAAAGGGGTTGCTGGAGGGCCGGTTTCACCCCCAGCGCTGTGGGGTTTTCTGACCCACCGCAAATGGAAGGTCGGTTTTTGGTTCAAGAAGGGGTGTTGTTGATCGCAATGGGGGGAAATAAGGAAGAGGAAAAGCAGGAATCCCTGGCAGAGAATCGTGAAGGGAGCAAAGAAACGCCCCCTTGACTTTCATCCCTCCCAAGACTGAAGGGACCTCACTCCCACTTTCTCCGCTTGTCTCTCTCCGCGGAACTCTCCCTCCTCCTTCAGGTGAAGTCACAAAGGACTCTGCCCGGAGACCGATGACGCTCAAGCAGGGAGAATTCCCATTGGTGCTGCCGCTCGTTCTGGCCCCTCCCACCTCAAAAGTCAAATAAAAACGCTTCCTCCCCCCCCAATTCAGAGCCCCGCTTCCTCCTCTGGCGGCTGGAAGCATCTGGCTGGGACAGCCCTCCCCCTTAACTTCGCATGGGAAGATTCCTGCCATGGGAAGAGTTTCTGCGCTGGATGAGAAGGGGGGAGGGGCACTCAGTAGCAGGGAAGACTTGAGGGTCCCAGACACCCCTCAATCCGAAGGGAGGCCCCAGAAAACCCTCAGCTGAACCAGGAAGAGGATTCTGGCTGCAGGGATCCCTCCTATTGCAGCTGGATCCTCCCCCCAGACTCCCACCTTCCTGCGTGAATCCTCCACTCGGCTCTCTCCGAAAAGGCGCAGCTTTGCTTCGCGGGAGAAAAATGCTGTTTCCCTCCTTTAAATACGTGTCTTTCTTGGTCTGAACGTCTGGACGAAGCAGATCCTTCCGATTCCCCCCCCCCTCGACCCCTCATGTCCAGGAACCACCCTCTTTCTCAGGAAGAGAGTCAGGAATGAGGGTCCCCTTTTCCTTGCACACCCAGGGCCCCCGGAGGAAAGATCCCAGTATCCAGTCTCCTCCACTTCCTGCTCCTTTCCTTGGGGAACTTCCACTTCTTTGCCATCATTCCCAGCTATTTCTCTCTTTCAGCAGAGAAAAACATCAAATAACGTTTCGAAAGAAATTTTTCCAGTAGAAAAGCGCAGATATATTGTGGAATCTGGATGAGCTTTTCCCCCAGGAATTTGGATATTTTGGCTGTGGAACAGGAAGCACCTCTAAAACAAAAGGAATAGAATACTTTATTGGCCAAGTGTGATTGGACACACAAGGAATTTGTCTTGGTGTAAATACTCTCAGTATACATAAAAGAAAAGATACATTCATCAGCAGTCGAGAATCATAAGGTAATCATAAGGACACTTAATGATAGTCATAGGGTACAATAAGCAATCAATCATAGTAGGAAACAGTCAATATATTTATTTATTAATTATTGGGACTTGTATGCCGCCCCATCTCCGAAGACTCGGGGCGGCTCACAACTAAGAAACAACAGCAATAAATAATTAAAAAGAGATTAAACCCAGTTACAAGACCAAACAAATTTAAAATACATTAAAAATATAACCCCCCCCCCAGGAAAGAAAAGGTCACAGCCTTTTTAATATAAATTTTAAGTATACCAGCGACAAAGTTACAGTCATACAGTCACAAGTGGGAGGGGATGGGTGATGAGGAGTGATGACAAGATTAACAGCAATAGTAGTGCAGACTTTGTAATAGATGAACAGGGTTGAGGGAATTATTTGTTTAGCAGAGTGATGGCTTTTGGGAAAAACTGTTCTTGTGTCTAGTTGTTGTGTGCAATGTTCTATAGTGTCCTTTTGAAGGAAGGAGTTGAAACAGTTTGTCTGGGTTGAGGGGTCTCTAAATATTTTCACAGCCCTCTTTTTGACTTGTGCAGTATACAGGTCCTCGATTGAAGGCAGGTTGGTAGTAATTGTTTTTTCTGCAGTCCTAATTACTCTCTGAAGTCTGTGTCTGTCCTGTTGGGTTGCAGAACCAAACCAGACAGTTATAGAAGTACAGACTCAATAATTCCTCTGTAGAACTGGATCAGCAGCTCCTTAGGCAGTTTGAGCTTTCTGAGTTGGTGCAGAAAGAACATTCTTTGTTGTGCTTTTTTGATGTTTTTGATGTTAGGTGTCCATTTTAGGTCATGTGATATAGTAGAACCTAGAAATTTGAAGGTCTCTACTGTTGATACTGTGTTGTCTAGCATTGTAAGTGGTAGTATGGGAGGGTTTCTTCTAAAGTCTACCACCATTTCTACAGTTTTGAGTGTGTTCAGTTCCAGATTGTTCTGGTTACACCACGAGGCAAGTTGTATAACCTCCTGTCTGTATGCAGATTCGTTGTTGTCTCGAATGAGACCAATCACTGTTGTGTCATCAGCTAACTTCAGTATTTTAACAGATGGATCGTTTGAGATGCAGTCATTGGTGTATAGGGAGAAGTAGAGAAAGCACACAGCCTTGGGGTGCCCCTTTGCTGATTGTACAGGTATCAGATGTGTGATTCTGCTTAGCTTCACCTGCTGCTTCCTGTGTGTTAGGAAGCTTATGATCCACTTACAAGTGTGTTCAGGTACCGCTAGTTGGTTTAATTTACTTAGAAGAGTGTCTGGAAGGATGGTATTGAATGCTGAACTGAAGTCTACAAAGAGGACCCTTGCGTAGGTATTTGGAGATTCAAGTTGTTTTAGGATGTAATGCAGAGCCATGTTAACAGCATCATCTGTCGATCTATTTGCTCGGTATGCAAACTGCATGGGATCTAACAATGGATCCGTGATGGTTTTCAGGTGGGACAGCACAAGCGTTTCAAAGATTTTCATAACTACAGATGTTAGAGCAACTGGTCTGTAGTTATTCACTGATGGGAGCGCTTGTTTGGCACTGGGATGGTAGTAGAGCGTTTGAAGCAGGAAGGAACATAGCACATCTCTAGTGATCTATTGAAGATTCGGGTGAAGATGGGGGCCAATTGGTCAGCACAGACTTTAAAGCAAGGAGTTATCTTGTCTAGCTCTGGTGCTTTTCCTGGCTTTTGTCTTGCACTTCTTTTTCTGTGATCACCAGAGGTTGTGAAGCCAATGGATTGGGGCCAGTTGTAGGAGGCTTGGCTGTTGTTGGTGTGTTTGAGATGTGGGTTATGGAGATAGGTGGCTGTAGTTTCCTTTCAAACCTCCAGTAAAATACATTCCGGTCATCTGCTAGTTGTTGATTTCCTTCTGCCTGGGAAGGAGGTTTGCTGAAGCCAGTGATGTTTTTAAGATTTTCCACATGTTTGCTGATTCATTTGAGAACTGATTCCTTAACTTTTCAGAGTAGCTTCTTTCTGCTGCTCTGATCTCTCGTTAATATATTTCTGGCCTGGTTGTATAGCATTCTGTCACCTTTTCTGTAGGCTTCCTCTTTTTGTTATTTTTTATGAAGATTCTCATGGAATGAAATAGAAAATAAATATTGTAGGGAAATGGGAAAGGGAAGAGTAAGATAAAGGGGAAAAAGTTTATTTTCAAGGAAGCAGAATACAAAGTGAAATTTCAGCCTCAATTCTTCCTTCTACTGTTCATTCTTAGTAAATTTGGTACATTTCTATAACAAGCAACCCTAATCAGCAAATCCTATAGAGAAGGTTTCCCTTCCTTTTGCCTCAAGCACAAAGTCCAGAAGTGGTTTCCATGTAGAAACACAGCAGGATTTCTTCTTTTCTCTGGTCCAAACAGTTCATCTCGTCCTCTCAGCCCACTCCCTCACTTCTTCCATCCATCCACCTTCAGTCTTGGGGATGGAGGTATATTTCCAGTTTTGCACATCAAGAATTCTGGCTGCACACAGCTTGTACAGTAATAAAGTTCCAATTTTTATTTCAAGTTCCTTATCCAGTAATCTTAAAAGGTCAATCTCTGGTTTTCAATAGATGCAGAGAGATAAATCACATTTGCACACCCACACAAAAAAATCCTAGGAAGGAAATGAAAAAGACTCCCCTCCCCTCCAACAGCTAATAGATCAGCACCAGACAAACAAACAAGCAGAAAACAATCCTCCAATCAAGGAACCATCCAGGAGGGAACCACACAATCTCTGGCAGGGCATCTAAACAGGCAGCCAATCCCCACTCTCCTTTGCACTGAGGATGTTATCTAGCTGGGTGATGAAACATCTCCAAGCAAACCCAGCACGGAGAGCCCCAAAGGTCCCAGAGTTTAACCCAACCTCCAGATATTCTCTTCTGTGGACTACATCCTTTCAAATGCCTACCCCAGGACTACAAATCCCATCTTCCTCAGCTGACCCCAAGGTTTGTCCATTTCCCTCACCTTCTCCCACCTCTCCCAAACTTGATCAACTGGATTCTTTGTGGTTCACAACATCCACCTGGTACAAGCAGCTTTTCCTTCCTCCCCTCTGAACCCCCAGAAATTGTCAGTTCCCTCTTGGGGGGAAGAGCACACATTCCACCTTCTGCTGAGCATCCAAAATTCAGGGATGGAGGGAATTTATCTGACCCAGTTAGCTAGTTGGGTAATTCAATGTCTCCAAGGAAACAACCAAGCTCAGAAGCCCCCAAGGACCCCAGAGTTGAACTAAGCTCCAGATAATTTCTCCTGTTGCAATAGGATAGAATAGAATTCTTTATTGGGCAAGTGTGATTGGGCACACAAGGAATTTGTCTTTGGAGCATAAGCTCTCAGTGTAGATAAGGAAAAAATAAAATACATTCAACAAGAATCATAAGATACAACACTGATTGACAGTCATAGGTTACTAATAATCAAATCATACTAGGGAACAAATAAAACAATATAAATTGTAAAGATACAAGTGACACGGTTATAGTTATAAGTTGGAAGAGATGGGTAATAGGAAGAATGAGAACTTACTAAGGCTTTATAAAATGGTACTAATACTTCACGTGATTTTGATTCTATGTACAATCAAGGATTATATTAGCTTTTTTGGTTGCTGCCGCACAAACCTTACTCATGTTTAAGTCATCATCCATTCGGACTCCCAAGGTCCCTCTCAGTTACTGCTTTTGAGCCAAGTGTCACCTCGCAAAACGTCCCTGGCCTGATCTCGAGTTGCCATAGACAAGGCGGACGGAAAACTAACACTGCAGCTGCAGCAAGGACATCAGTCAAAACAAAAGCACATTCCAGCATATCTCTGTGAAGGCCGTCTCCGTGGTTACACACAGTGGCTGAAGGGGAGTGATCTCTACAACCCACAAAATTGCTTCATTGGAGAATGTGACTGATGTCACACCTTGGGGGTAGGAGGGAACCAGGGTCAGAACTGGAACGTAAATTATTTGGGGTCAGAGTTGGCTTCACTTGGAATGTGCCCACACAAACAGCCTAATAAATAACTGGATTTCTTTTCAAGCTTGGCTCGAAGCTCATGATTTAATTAGGGCATCGGTTGGAACCCTGACAGCAGGTTTCATGTAATCTGTTTTTCCTGCCCAGGTGTAAAATCTTACTTTTCTCCACATTAAGTTTCATTTTTTTGGATTCAACCTTGTCTCATTTGGATCAGAAAGGCAAAATATGCACACACGCACACATCTATAGACACATAGTGGGTCAGTGGTTAGAATGCAGTACTACAGGCTAATTGCCCACAGCCAGTTCGATTCTGACTGGCTCATGGTTGATTCAGTCTTTCATCCTTCTGAGGTTGATAAAATGAGGACCCATGAAAGGAACCACATGAGTGGTTCCACAAGAGTGTCGTAAAGCATTGTGGAGTGGTATATAAGTTTAAGTGGAATTGCTATTGCTATATAGTTTCTCCTGAGCATGGATCCTTTTATGAGAAGATGACCATTCTGAGAAAAATTCTTTCCACATTCCATGCATCTATATGGCTTCTCCCATGTGGTTCCTTTCATGGGAAGTAAGTGTATTGCTATGAGCAAAAGTCTTTCCATACATTATGCATTTATATGGCTTCTCTCCGGTGTGGCTTCTTTCATGGGAAATAAGTTTATATCTATGAGCAAAGGTCTTTCCACATTCTGTGCATTTAAATGGCTTTTCTCCTGAATGGATCTTTTTGTGTCTTCTAAGTCCATAGCTCTCAGTAAAGGTCTTTCCACACTCCATGCATTTATACGGTTTCTCCCCTGTATGGATCATCTTATGCAAAATAAGATTACGTTTTCGAGCAAAGGACTTTCCACACTCTATGCATTTATATGGTTTCTCCCCTGTGTGTATCCTTTCATGGGAAGTAAGTGCGTTGCTACGAGCAAAGGTCTTTCCACACACTATACATTTATATGGCTTCTCCCCTGTGTGGATCCTTTCATGGGAAGTAAGGATTTTGCTATGAGCAAAGGTCTTTCCACACGCCATGCATTTATACGGCTTCTCCCTTGTGTGGATTATCTTATGGGAAATAAGATTACATCTGTGAGCAAAGGTCTTTCCACATTCCATGCATTTAAATGGCTTCTCTCCTGAATGGATCTTTTTGTGTCTTCTAAGTCCACAGCTCTCAGTAAAGGTCTTTCCACACTCCATGCATTTATATGGTTTCTCCCCTGTGTGGATCATCTTATGCAAAATAAGATTACGTTTTCGAGCAAAGGTCTTTCCACACTCTATGCATTTACATGGCTTCTCCCCTGTGTGGATCCTTTCATGGGAAGTAAGTGTATTACTATGAGCAAAGGTCTTTCCACACTCTATGCATTTATATGGTTTCTCCCCTGTGTGGATCCTTTCATGGGAAGTAAGTGTATTGCTATGAGCAAAGGTCTTTCCACACACTATGCATTTATATGGCCTCTCCTCTGTGTGGATCCTTTCATGGGAAGTAAGTGTTTTGCGATAAGCAAAGGTCTTTCCACACACCATGCATTTATACAGCTTCTCCCCTGTGTGGATCCTTTCATGGGAAGTAAGCGTACTACTATAAGCAAAGGTCTTTCCACACTCCATGCATTTATACGGCTTCTCTCCTGAGTGGATCCTTTCATGGGAAGTAAGTGTACTGCTTTGAGCAAAGGTCTTTCCACATTCCATGCATTTATATGGTTTCTCTCCTGAGTGGATCTTTTTGTGGCCACTAAGGCCACTACTATAAGCAAAGGTCTTTCCACACTCCATGCATTTATACGGCTTCTCCCCTGTATGGATTATTTTATGGGAAATAAGATTACATTTTTGAGCAAAGGTCTTTCCACACTCCATGCATTTAAAAGGCTTCTCTCCCGTGTGGATCCTTTTGTGTATTTTTAGCTCACTGTTATGAGCAAAAATCTTTCCACACTCCATGCATCTATACAGCTTCTCCCCTGTGTGTATTCTTTCATGGGAAGTAAGTGTACTGCTATGAGCAAAGGTCTTTCCACATTCCATGCATTTATATGGTTTTCCTCCTGAGTGGATCTTTTGGTGGCCATTAAGGCCACTACTATAAGCAAAAGTCTGTCCACACTCCATACATTTATATGGCTTCTCCCCTGTGTGGATCATCTGATGGGAAATAAGATAACCTCTTTGAGCAAAGGTCTTTCCACACTCTATGCATTTATATGGTTTCTCTCCTGTGTGGATCCTTTTATGGATAGTAAGTTGCCTGCTTGTTCCAAAACATTTTCCACATTCCAAACATTTATAAGGCTTCTCTGGTGTGTCAAACACTTTTTGAGATGTAAGGAAGTTATTCCCAAGAGAAAGATTGAATGTCCCATTGTAATTTTGTCCACTGTGTCTTCTTACAGCATCTTCTCCTTTGTTTTTTGTTAAATGGTGTTCATTTACTTGTACTTTAGCTTTGATTAGCTTCACACTTTTTCCAGTATACTTTTTCCTTATTTTCTCTTGTTGGGCAAGAAAGTCTTGAATCGGAGCATCAATCGAAGTTGAACTTTCCTGATTCCAATTCATTGACTGGTTTCTCTCATGGCTTTCGAATTCCATTCGAATTCCAAACTTCTCCGTTCCATCTTTAGCACTGATCACTTGGAACAGTTCACAGGAATCTTGATTCTCCTGCCCATTATTACCTTCAAAGCAAAAGGGAAATGAAAATGATAACGAGGTTAGAGAAAAAGATCAAAATGTAGAAAGTCAAGTGAATTTCCTTCTGAATTTCTCCAAAATTCCATTAGGTTGTATGTTTGCATGCCTACAGTGTTGTGATATAGAGATGATGGTTTCTATATTCATGAGTCATGAAAGCTTTGAAAATATCTAGAAAAATCTCTTTATTTACAATTATCTATATATATGCAAATCTCACTGAGTTTTGAGTTAAGGAATAGTGACCCCCTCTTTTTTGTGGCAGCCCCTAAGATATTGGAACACTGCTATCATATCTCCCCTAGTCCTTCTTTTCATTAGACACACCCAATTCCAGCAACCGTTCTTTGTACGTTTAAGTCTCCAGTCCCCTAATCATCTTTGTTGCTCTTTTCTGTGCTTTTTCAAGAGTCTCCACACCTTTTTCACATTTTGGCGACTAAAACTGGATGCAGTATTCCAAGTGTGGCCTTACCAAGGCATTATAAAGTGGTATTAATACTTCATGTGATCTTGATTCTATCCCTCTGTTTATGAAGCTTAGAACTGTGTTGGGTTTTTTGGCAGCTACTGCACACTGCTGGCTCATATTTAAATGGCTGTCCACTAGGATTCCAAGATCCCCCTTACAGTTACTACTATTGAGCAAGGTACCACATATACTGTACCTGTGCATTTTAATTTTTTTTACCTAAATGTAGAACCTTACTTTTTTCACCATTGAATTCCATAATAATCAGGGAAAACATCCACGGAGAAATGAGGAGAAAACTTAAGATTTATTGGAGCACTGCAGTACTTTAGGCCTGTGTTGTTTTAAAAACTGAGGACTGCACGAGATGCAGGGCAAAAGTCTGTGAAAACAAAGAGGCCTTTCCTCTCTTTTGCCCTGGGTCTGCTGTAGGCCTTGTTTAGCAGTGAACAGAGGCCTAAAGCACTGTAGTGCGAGATCACGTAAGATCACTAGTGCCAGATTTCACACTAGAGATTTCGCATATCCCTCACTACTTTAGGCCTTTCTTCCTGCAAATACACTGAAGTAGGCAAGGGAACCGATGGCTCTGGCTCGCCACATTGTTGTAAGGTACCGTATTTTTCAGACTATAAGACACACCTAGCTTTAGAGAAGCAAAACAAGAAAAAAATAGTTTTTGGCCTCTATGCGTCCCATTTTTGTCCTTTCCGACATCCAGAAGCACTTTCCATGCCAAAAACAGGCCCGTATATGGCCTCCCAAACCCTCAGCGCATCCCATTCTCAGCCTCCCCGACCTCCAGAGGACACATAAAAGCACACCTCATTGTTTTCAGCCTCCACAGATAACTTTAGATAGAAATGGAGAAATACAGATAAGAAATGGCACAGAAAGCATCTAAGGAAAGAGACATTTGACTCTTTCTTTCCTTGGAGCACAAGAAGGCCAGATCCTTTCCTTCTTCCTCCCAGTAGACAATATCTGATTAGAGGTTTTTTAATACAAAAAACTAACTATAATCTCTCTTCCTGATTAGGGACTAGAAAACTCTTACCCAGAGAGACCACGTTCCTATGGTTTTCAAGCATGACTTCCGAATGCAGTGCTTTCTGGTCAGGATCCAGCTGAGACCATTCCTCCTCAGAGAAATACACAGCCACCTCCTCGAAGGACACAAGATCCTCCTGGACATGGAAAAAAGAACAGAACAAGAGGATTCGCAAGATCTGTGCATCTTCATCATTGATTTAGACAAGAGGATAGAAGGGGAACTCATCACATTTGTAGACAAGACCAAATTGACAGGAATACCAACACTCCAGAAGATAAGCTTGAGATACAGAAGGATTGACAGATTGGGCCCCATCTAACAAAATGAAATCAACAGTGAGAAATGTAAGGTTCTACATTTAGGAAAGAAAAACCAAATGCACTGGCATAGAATAGGTCCGTGATGGCGAATCTATGGCACGCATGCCACAAGTGGCATGCAGAGCGAATTGTGTGGGCACACGAGCCCCAGCCAAATTACCTCACAGCGCATGCACCTCTGAGAGGCTTGAGTGAAGCCTCTGCAGCCTTTGAAGGCTGAAAAACAGGCCCGTTTTGTCACTTCAGGTATTTCCAGAAATACTGGAAGTGATAAAATGGGCCCATTTTTCAGGTTCCAAAGGCTGCATAGGCTTCCATCGAGCCTCTTGGAGGCCAAAAAAGGCTTCAAATGGGCTGAAAAATCAGCTGGGGGGCCCATGCATTTGGAGTGCAGGTGAGGGGGCAGCCGGGGGGATTACATGCGCATGTGCAGAGGGCGTGGGGGAGTCGTGCACATCGCCTCCTGGGTGCTGGAACATGAGTGTGTGCGCGCAAGCGTACACACAGTTTTTGGCACAGGAGCCCAAAAAAGTTAGCCACCACTGGAATAGGTGATACCTGGCTCAACAGTAGTAAGTGTGACAGGGATTTTAGAGTCCTAGTGGACAACCACTTAAACATGACTCAGCACTATGCTAGTTGCCCCCCAAAAAAACCAACAGAATCATAGGCTGCATTAAGAGGGATAGAATTAAGGTGACATGAAGTGTTAGTAACACTTCCTAAGGCCTTGGTAAGAGTACAGTTTGAATATTGCATCCAGTTTTGGTTGCCAGATGTAAAAAAAGATCTTGAGAGTCTAGAAAGTGTGCATAGAAAAGCAACAAAAATTACTAGTGGACTGGAGCATAAAACATATAAAGAACGGTTGCTGGAATTGGGTATGTCTAGTTTCATGAAAAGAAGGACTAGGGAATGACATGATAACAGTTCCAAGAAGCAATAGATGGAAACTATTAAAGGAAAGAACCAACCTATCAGTAAAGAGAAATTTCCTGACAGTGAGAAAAATCAATCAGTGGAATGACTTGCCTCCAGAAATTTTGGGTGCTCCAACACTGGAGGTGTTTATGAAGAAATAAGACAGTCATTTATCTGAAATGTTAAATGGCTGTGCATCACACAAATCCTAATTTTAGGTGAGCAAATGGGCAAATCTGAAAATTGCTTTCACTGAAGAAACATTTGGGGAAGTTTTATCAAGTTCATTGATTCTGCAAAAGCTTCAGTGCCATTCAGCAAAGTAATCCCACTTCTGGATCAACTGATCTATCGCTCTATCATTGATTGATCTAGTAGTCTGAGCCATTGGCTGAAAGGAAGAAAAAGAAAATTCCCTGTGAAAGTCATTTCTCAGCCATTGCAAAGCGGGAATGTTTGATCTCCTAATTGAGGTGCAAACCAGATGACTGGAAATTATTTTGAGGGCCAAAGTACCATGATTACATGCTCAACACAGCCACTCCCTTTGGATTTTAATAGTCTACTTTTTAATACGGTTGCTTATTT
The DNA here is from genome assembly GCA_009733165.1 of Naja naja. NCBI lineage: Eukaryota > Metazoa > Chordata > Lepidosauria > Squamata > Elapidae > Naja > Naja naja. The sequence continues at coordinate 4,771,506 of CM019149.1, forward strand.
TTGAACTACAGGTTATAAATAAGGCTTTTTATAAATGGTAATGTGGCAATGTATTTATTTTTCATTAGCCTTGCACAATTCCAAGTCAAAGAATTACCAAAAAAAAAAGGAAGGGGGGTCTTTAGCAGTTCCTGCCACTGTGATATGTTTATTCATATTTCTCAAAGAACTTTTAAAAAATTGCTTCTTGTAAACTCAGAGTTGTACCTAGCAGAACAAGATAACCAGAGGAAGTTATGCTGGCTGACAGCAACTTGAACCTGCTATTCTGCTCTCCATGTTGTGGAAGAACACAAAAATAATCCAGGCCAAACAAGGGGCGAAAATAGAAGGAGAAAGCCCTCTGAACACCCGCTCCACTTCCTGAAGGAAGAATAGAAATCTAATATCTTTTCCCTTTCTTACTTGATTTGGAGCTTCAACCGCTGTTTGATCTCCATCATAAAAACCAGAAAGCTTCATTCTTTGCTTCTCTGTAAGGAATAAATAATTTCCAAATGCATAATTAACAAAATAGGAGGAGGTATTCTACAGAAGAGAAGGGAGAGCGAACAGAAGACAGATAAGGAATCAGAAGATCTTCCATTACCTCCTGAGGTGTCCTGACTTGGATCTTCCCAAGGGATCTTCCTGAAAAATAGCTCCTGAGGGGGATTTGATGGGTTCTTCCTTCCCTCAGGATCTCTGATCTCCACAGTGCAGAACTTTAAATAGGTGGAAGGAAGAAAGAAGCAGAATTAATGTACGTCATATGACATACAGTGGATTCTTCTATTCGGAGCACAAACTCAAAGCCCCCAATATTTATCCCTGTGGATGAGTGAGAAAACAATGGAACAATGTCCTACAACACCTGGAGAATTGCCTCGTATTATGAACGTGGGAGAAGTTTGGGAAGGAAAGGTGAAGCATTCAAACACTCTCTCTATTTATTCCCGAGTTCCCTACGTCTCCCACCTGCCACTGGAGCTGCTCCTTCTGCTCCTCTTCTTGGCTCAGGAGGAAGCCTTCCGCCAGGGCCACCGCCTGGGAGCTGGTCTCTGCTCCACACTCCCGCACCCAGCCCTCCATCTCTGGGGGCAGGAGAGCCAGAAGCCGCTCCAGAACCACCAAGTCCAGCATCTGGGCTTTGCTGTGCTTTCCTGGTCTCAGCCATCGCCTGCACAAGTCATGGAGTCGGTTGCAAAGTCCTCGGGGACCCTCAGCCTCCCAGCATCTAAAGGAGGTCCAAGGTGGAAGTTCGGAAGGAAGGATGGTTCCCTCCTGCAGGACCTTCTGCCTGGTTCTAGTCCAGCTCTCCCCACAGCTCCCAGGCTGAAGAGCCACGGGGCCTTTTCCACCCCCCTCCTTGGCCAAAGGGGGTGTCTCCATCCTTCCTCTTGCCGGCAATAGGTTCCTGGGAATCTGGGGGGTCTCCAGGGGCATCTTCCTTCACGGGACCATTTCTGGGGCCGCAGGACGTATCCTCACCGGTCCTTCCGCTCTCTTCCTTCCTTCCTCCCCTCCCCCCCCGCAAAGAAAATCCTGGCTTGCGGATCTGGGAGGGAGAGAAAAACCGACGCCCAGAATCAGACAGGAGGATTAAGACCCTGGACCCCCTTCCCCCAACCTGCCCCGAGCCCTAAGCGGCTCCTCCCAGCACAGGGACCAGGGCCTCCCCCCAGCAGGCCGGGAAGGAGGGAGCAGGAGAGGCCGTCCACCCCCCACCGCTCCCCTCCTGCTCCGGAGGGAGGATCGGGCCCTCGGGGAGCCCGGTGCGAATCCTGCCTTCTCCTCCTCCTCGCCTAGCTCTGTCCTCTCCTGCTGAGCTTCCGTCAGGCCCACCCTCCCAGCTCCTTCACACAGGGAGGGTGGCTGGGGTGCATGGGAGCCGGGAAGAGGCCCCCTCACCCGGTGCACGTCTGGATATCCCCCCCCCGCCCCCGCGCAGGCTCTCCACCTCCTGAGCCGCCCCAGGGATTGAGGGGAGCGAGTGCGGCATCCTAGAGAGGCAAGGCTCAGTGATGTCACTTCCTTTGCCACCGCCTCTGGGAAGGCAGCCGTGACGTTCGCCCTCCAGCGGTCCAATGGGGAAGCGCCTGGAGTTCCCTTCACTTCACAGTGCGCCCCCTGGTGGATTTAGGACAAAGGGCCTGAATGGTAGAAAGGGCAGGAAAGAGGAGTGCATGGGAGGGGGAAGGAAGGGGGCGGGGATGATGGGCTTGGGAGTAGGGCGAAAGGTAATGCTTCCTGTCAGACAAAGGCTTCGACGTCTGTGCTTCTTTCCCCCTTTTATATGAACCCAAATGCCTCGACGGAGGTTTTCGTCTTTCTTCTGTACCATTTCTAGAGCGGTTTGATTATTTCTCATCTATAAAGTGCAACTCCACTTTAGCCTCCTTCATTAGGTCCCCTTCTATATTTATTTAGAGGAGAGAACAGTAGAGGAGAGAGAAGTCTTCTTTGTGCATATGTGAGATAATGGAAGATGCCACTATGTCTCCCCTCATCCTTCTTTTCCTTTCAGCAACCATTTTTTAAAAATATCTTTTAGCCTCCATCTTTGTTGCTCTTCTCTGCACTTTTTCTAGAGTCTCAAGATCTTTATTTGTTTATTATACAAAACACAAAGAAAAATAGAAATCGGAAATTAAGGGAAGGAGAAAGAGGGGAAAACAAAGTCTGAGGTACAAGAGAAAAAAAAGGGAAAAAAGATGTTGAGTTTTTTTTAGCCCAGTGCAAGATTTAAAAAAAAACCATTCCAGCCTGAGAATTCAATGTAATGGACAAAAGCAAAGTCATTTTGGGTCTTTTTCTTTTGAACACTTTAAATGTGAAAATATCCCATTTAATGGCTGGAGAAGGAAAGCGCACAAAGGTCCCAAACTCTCCGTTGTGGCCGAGTGAGGGCGGGCTTCCGCTTGAGGGGATCTGCCCTCTAATTGGTTGCTAAGGGTGGAAAAGGGGCGTTTCCCTTTTCTCCGCCTTTCTCTTCTCTCAGGTGTTTGAGATTTACCTCAGGATGTTTCAGACACATCTTTCAAGGAGGGGAATCGCCTTTTTCTACCCTGAAGCGAAGCAGCGCCTCTGACTGCTTTAGCTGAGGGTTTTCCCAGGCTTCCCTTTAGATTGGGGGGGTGTCTGTGGGTGACCCTCAACTTCTCACTGGCTGCGGGGCTGCCCCCCCCTTATCATCTAGTGCGGCAGCTCTTCCTACTGCACAATCTTCACATTTAATGAACACGTGTGTGTGTGAGTGTGTGTGTCAGAGGAGGAATGTGTGGACGGGAGGGGGAGGAAACGTTTTTGTTGGACTTTTCAGCTGGGAGGGGCCAGAAATTGCTGAGGCACCAATGGGAATTCTCGCTGCTGCAGCGTCATCAGTCTCCAGGCATAGTCGTTTGTGAGTTTACCCGAAGGAGGAAGGAGAGTTCAACGCGGACAGTGAAAGTGTGAGGGACAACCCTTCAGTCTTTAGGGGCTGCAGCTCAAGGATGGGGGAGGTCAGGGCAGGCCTTGCGGGGACCCTTCACTTTCTTTGCTCTCTTCACCATTCGCAGCTAGACTTTCGTCTGGGCAGGAAGGGGTGGACTTGATGTCCATTCAGGTCCCCAAACTCTTATGGTCAGAAAGTGAATCTCTCCTTGGTCAGTTTCCTTGACTTCTTTCTCCTCCTGCCTCCTGGAGCTTTGAAGAGCAGCTCGACAGGGAGGGAGGGCCCCCTCCCCCCTCTTAGCCTCCCACCCCCCACCAGTTCAGATCAACAACTGCCATTCTTGAACCAAAAACCGACCTACTATTTGCGGTGGGTCAGAAAATCCCACAGGGCTGGGGGTGCAACTGGCCCTCCGGCAGCCCCTTTACCAGGAAGGGAGCCAAAGGCAGAAGATTCCGAGGGGGGTGCGGAGGGCGGTGACCCCACGTGATTCGGGGAGGGACACTCCCACCGCGCGCGCGCGTGCGCGTGCGTGCGTGTAGGCGTCCGAGGACTCCCCAATCAGCCCACAACTCCTAGCTGTCTGTGGGGCTGCACCTCCCCTTCTCTCATCCACCGCAGCCCCACTCCACGCCGAATTGGGGGCGGGGGCAAAAGGAAGTCCACACTTCCCTCCAGGGCTGGCATGAACCTCCCCTTGAGCCACAGTTTGAAAAGATTGAAAAGATCCCCCTTTCTCCGCTTCTCTCTTTGCGCTCGGAACTATCTTGTGGATGAACTCAAGGGAGACTCTGCCCGGAGACCGATGACGCTGCAGAAGGGAGGATTCCCATTGGTCCTTTCATTTTCCTGGGTCGTCCCAATTCCGAAATCCGAGGAAGACGCCCCCCCTTCCAGACCTCCCCGATTCCGCCTCTGGGGCCGGGAGCCTCCGCGTCTTCCTCCCCTCTCTTTGGGGGCGCTTGTGGGGCGGCATCCATAGGCTCTGCTGGGCTCCCCGATGCTGCTGGTGGGGGCGCTAACCCGGATCCCCGGAAGCGAAGGGAGGAATGAGACCCCCGGTAAGGAGGGTGCTATTATGGGGGAGGAGAAGGGTGGGAGGAACCGTCAAGGCTCCTGGGGGAAAAAGTGGGCTGAGAGACCCCCGTAATGGGGAAAGGGGTCGTAGGCAAGAGAGGCGGAAACCTGAGAAGCCTCGATCTCCGCGTGGTCTGCGCTCCCTCCCTCGCCCCACTTTGCCCAAGGGAACGAAGAGGGGCCGCCGTCTCCCTTCCTGATTACTGTGGAGGGGAGGGGGTCGTGGGAATGCGGCCGAATTGAGATGAGACGCAGTGGGACCTCCATCGTCCTCCCCCACCGGTGACTGGGTGGGAGTGGGCCCTTCCGGGCCCCGCATTAGACTCGGATCCGGAGCCCCCGAAGTCGGTTACCTGGAAAGAGGAAGGAGGCGGAAAGCGAAAGAGGGAAACTGAGGCACGTTCAGAGCTGAATCCACAAACGCCAGCAAAAGTAGAAGAAAAATAGAATTTTTGCAGCTTCAGAAACTCCCCGAGGCTGTGAAGGTCAGGCAACACTTTAGCCTCGGTCTCTTCTGGGGGAGGAGCTGAATTTGGGAAGAAGACCAGGACTCCCCCTCCCCATAATCTCCCATCGCCCGATCAGCACCTGGGGGGAAGGGGGAGCCGCGGTGGGCGGGGAATTGATGAATGGGGGGGAATGAGTTTCCCCCTTCAATTGGCCCTCCAGATCTACCCCTCTCGTGAAGGGGCTGGAGACCCTCCCTTTGAGGTGGGCTTTGGGGGGGCTGTTTTTTTGGGGGGGAGAGACCCCCGATTCTACCCCAAATGCTAGAAGGACCGAAGATTAGTCGGAGAGAAGTTGGGGGTAACCAGGAGGTGGGGGTTGTGGGGAGTGAGGGGCTGGGAGAGTCCAGAAGGATCCGTTTGGGTGTCCCCATTGTTCCCTCTCCCCATATCACAACCCCCCATGGAAGAGAGAGACGAAGGCATATTTGTCTTTATGTATGTTACATTTTTTTATGGTGCCCATCTTGTCTGAAACGGTTTGAAGGGATTCCTGCCTGAGGAATGGGTGGGACTAGATCAGCGGTAGCCAATTGTTCCATTGTTCTGTTCTATGATATCTCCCCTACAAGGGGACTCTGGGCGGCTTACAGGTTATGGTTAGAAACGAAACTTATTGAAATATTGCCGCTTAGTAATAAGCAGGCATATACAATGGAATGAAGGCTATTGCTGAGCGCATTAGGTTGTGCTCCAAAAATTGTAAGCCGCCCTTAGTCTTCGGAGAAGGGCGGCATATAAATGTAATTTTAAAAAAATCTAATACATTTGTATATGTATATATAGTCTCTCCATCCCCATCCCTCCCTCCGTCCTGCCTGCCGGTATCGGGGAATGGGGCCATGTCGGTCCTCCTGGGGGGGGGGGAAGGGGACCGGGGCGAAACCTCCGAGGGGATCCGGTCTGGAAGGGCTTTCAGGGTGGCGATCGGACTCCCCGTTTCTCCGGGGCGGCCCAAGGGCTCCTCCTGCCTCGGGAGGCGGGTGCAGAGAAGTGGCGGCTCCGTCCTGGGAGTCGCAACCCTGCGAGTCGCTCTGAGGCGAAAGGCCCGAAATCTCCTCCTCCTCCCTCGGCTTCCTCGCCCCCTTCCTCTCCTCCGTGCCGGAGCCTCCCGGTCTCCCACGCGGAGCCTTTCCGGGGGGCTCCTCAGGAGAGGCCAGGGGGCTACCTTCCCTTCCGCTGGGAGGCCGAGGGAGGTACAGCCCGAGAAGGGCGGCTGCGCGGAGGGAGCGGGAGGAGGAGTAAGGAGGGACCGTTTTTCCCCCCTCGGGGCCTCCCTGCCCGCCTCCCCCGTAGGGAGCAGGTCGCCACCCACGCCAGACACGAGCTAGGCATCCAATCGAGGTTCCCGGTCCTCGTCTTCCCACCGCCCGGCCGTTTCAGAGGGGACTCCGGAACCTTTCGAGGCCTCCTCCGATCTCTGCGCAGCCCTCAGGGCGGCGGTTCCTGAGGGAGGCGAGTTCGGATCCCGCCCCCCGAGGATTTCTCCCTCCGTCTTGACAGTAGTCCTTCACAGAAAGCCGTGGAGAGGGGGCTACTCCCAAGCCCATCAAACCCGCCCTCTCCCTTCCCCCTCCATGCGCTCCTCTTTCCCGCCCTTTCTACCCTCCTGGCTCTTTCTCCCGAATTCACCAGGGGGCAACCTCTGCCAAGGCAAGGGAACTTCAGGCGCTTCCCCATTGGGCCACTGGAGGGCGAACATCAAAGCTGCCTTCCCAGAGGGGGCGGTAAAGGAAGTGACATCACTCACCCTTCTCTAGGACGCGACACTCGCTCTCCTCAACCCCTGGGGCGCCTCAGGAGGCGGATAGGCTGCGGAACAGTCTGGCGGGGGTACATCCAGACGTGCCTCGGTTGAGGGGGCGGGTCTCTTCCTGGGTTACATGCTCCCCAGCCACCCTCTCCTTGTGGGGGGGGAGTGGAGGGGTGGCCTGGCGGAGGCGCAGCAGGAAAGGATAGAAGCCGGGCGAGGAGGAGGAGGAGGTGGCAGCAGGATTCGCACCGGGCTCCCCGAGGACCCGATGCTGTCCGGAGACGGAGAGAAGCGGGAGGGGTGGCGGCCTCTCCAGCTGCCTCCTTCCCGGCCCTGCTCGGGGGCCCTGGGCCCTGCTCTGGGAGGAGCCGCTTGGGGCTGGGAGCAGGTTGGGGGAAGTGGTTCCAGGGGCTGAATCCCCCTTTCTGATGCGGGGCATTGTTTTTTCTCTCCCTCCCAGATCTGGAACCTCGGAGCCCTCTGCAGCTTCTGCAAGCCAGGATTTCCTCTGTAAGGAAAGGAAGGATGGAAGGAAGGAAGGAAGCGGAAGGACCAGTAGGGATTTGTCCTGTGGCTCCAAAAATGGTCCCATGAAGGAACAGGCCCCTGGGGACCCCCCAGAGTCCCTGGAGCCCTTTGGAGCTGCTCTGCTGGAGAGAGGAAGGATGGAGATACCCCCTTTGGCCAAGGAGGGGAGCGGAAAAGGCCCCGCGGCTCTTCAGCCCTTGAGCTATGCAGGGAGCTGGACCAGAACTGGGCAGAAGGTTCTGCAGGAGGGAACCATCCTCTCTTCAGAAGTTCCGCCCTGGACCTCCATCCAATGCCGGGAGGCTGAGGGTCCCCGAGGACTTTGCAGCCAACTCCATGACTTGTGCAGGCGATGGCTGAGACCAGGAAAGCACAGCAAAGCACAGATGTTGGACCTGGTGGTTCTGGAGCAGCTCCTGGCTCTCCTGCCCCCAGAGATGGAGGGCTGGGTGCGGGAGTGTGGAGCAGACACCAGCTCCCAGGCAGTGGCCCTGGCGGAAGGCTTCCTCCTGAGCCACGCGGAGGAGAAGAAGGAGCAGTTCCAGTGGCAGGTGGGAGACTTTAGGGAGCTCAGAAAGGAATAAATAGAGAGAGTGCTTGAATGCTTCACCCCTCCTTCCCAGACTTCTCCCACGTTCATAATACGAGGCAATTCTCCAATTCTTGTAGGACATTGTTCCACTGTTTTCTCTTTCAGCCAAACGGATGGATATTGGGGGCTTTGAGGTTGTGTTCCAAATATAAGAATCCACTTTATGTTGTGTGACATACATTAATTCTGCTTCTTCCTTCCTTCTATTTGAAGTGCTGCACTGTGATCAGAGATTCTGAGGGAAAGAAGAACCCATCAAATCCTCCTCAGGAGCTATTTTTCAGGAGGATCCCTTGGGAAGATCAAAGTCAGGACACCTCAGGAGGTAATGGAAGATCCTCCGATTCCCCATCTGTCTTACCTTCGCTGTTCCTTCTCTTCTGTAGAATATACCTTTTCCTATTTTGTTAATTGTGCATTTTGAAATTATTTATTTCTTACAGAGAAACAAAGAATGAAGCTTTCTGGTTTTTATGATGGAGATCAAACAGTGGTTGAACCTCCAACTCAAGTAAGAAAGGGAAAAGAGATTAGATTTGTATTCTCCCTTCAGGAAGTGAAGCATGTGTGCAGAGGGCTCTCTCCATTTCCCCCCCTTGTTTGGCCTGGATTATTTTTGTGTTCTTCCACAACGTGGAGAGCAGAATAACAGTTTCTAATTGCTGTCAGCCAGCATAGCTTCCTCTGGTTATCTTGTTCTGGTAGGTTCTCCTCCAACTTGTAGTTTTAAAAGTCCTTCAATAAATAGGAATAAATCTATCACAGTGGCAGGAACTGCTAGAGACCCTGTTTTTTGGTAATTCTTTGCTTAGAATTGTGCATGGCTAATGAAAACAATAAATAAATACATTGCTATGTTAGCATTTTTTAAAAGCCTTATTTACAACTTGTAGTTCAAAAATAAGCAAATCATATTAAAAAATAAAGCAGACTATTAAAATCGAAAGGGAGTAGCCATGTTGAGCATGTAATCATGGTACTTTGGGCTACAAAATAATTTCCAATTCTCTGATTTACGTCTCGATTAGGATATTCTGTTGGGTTTTTTTTGGCAACTGTAGCATAGTGCTGACTCACATTTAAGTGTTTGTCCACTAGGACTGCAAGATCCCTGTTGCACTTACTGCTGTTGAGCCAGGTATCACCCATTCTATGCCAGTGCTTGGTTTTTCTTTCCTAAATGTAGAACCTTACATTTCTCACTGTTGATTTCGTTTTGTTAGATTGGGCCCAATCTGTCCATCCTTCTATATCTCGAGGTTATCTTCTGGAGTGTTGATATTCCTGTCAATCTGGTCTTCGCTGCAAATTTGATGAGTTCCCCTTCTATCCTCTTGTCTAAATCAGTGATGAAGATGAACAGATCTTGCAAATCCCCCTGTTCTGTTCTTTTTTCTGTGTCCAGGAGAGTCTGGTGTCCTTTGAGGAGGTGGCTGTGTATTTCTCTGAGGAGGAATGGTCTCAGCTGGATCCTGAGCAGAAAGCGCTGCATTCGGAAGTCATGCTTGAAAACCATAGGAATGTGGTCTCTCTTGGTAAGAGTTTTCTAGTCCACAATTAGAGAGTTCAAGAAGACAGATTATAGTTAGTTTTTTTATTTAAAAAACACTGTCAGATATTGTGTCCTGAGTGGGAGAAGGAAAGGATCTGCCCTTATTGTGATCCAAAGAAGGAAAGTGTCAATGTCTATTTGCATAGATAGTTTTTGTGCCATTTCTTATGTGTATTTTTCCATTTCTATTTGAACTTATCTGTGGAGGCTGAAACAAATGAGGTGTGCTTTTATGTGTCCTCTGGAGGTCCTGTGAGAGGAGTGTGTTGTCATTTGTTCTCTGAAACCTCTAAATTGTGTGAGAACAGAACTTTTACACTCAGTCCATGGAAGAGCATTCTGTCAGCGTTCCAGAAAACTCCAATAAAAAAAACTCCGAGACAGGCATGTTCTCAAAGTTCCTTTTATTACAGTAGTGTACTGGCACATCTGGGAAATCCCGAATCTGAAAGTTCCGGGTTTCCCTCCAATAAGTAAAAAAATTACAAATCTACCCCTTGCCCCCGTCATTCCATCACATTTATTTATTTATTTATTTATTTATTTATTTATTTATTTATTTATTTGATTTGTATGCGCCCCTCTCTGAAAGGACTCGAGGCTCACAGCTAAAATACAACAATAAATAAGTTACCTAAAACATATTAAACAATTACAAGCGAATTAAAGTTAAAAACCCCAAAATTAAAACAATCAAACCCCCAGAGGGTCAGCACAGCCCGGACTGTACAAATAGCCAGGTCTTCAAATCGTGGCAGAAGGTGCGGAGATTGGGGGCCAGCCGGAACTCCGGCGGAAGAAGATTCCATAAAGTGGGAGCCGCCACAGAGTAGGCCCTCCCCCGGGTCATCGCCAAGCGGCATTGAGTCGCGGACGGCACCCGAGGAGACCCCGTCTGTGGGCCCATACAGGGCGGTTGGTATTTGATGCTGGGAAGAGTCGTTCTCGTAAATATCCTGGACCCATGCCGTGTAGGACTTTGAATGTTAACACCGTGCCCCAATCACCATTCGTCCCAAATTGAGATGTCCCCTCTCCTCCTCAACCAGGTGCAGGAACAACATGACCTTCACTCTAATGAAGAATGCTATTATGTATAACTACATACTCTTCATGAAAGTCCCCTCTCCCATCTTCCCATGCTCAAGAATGTGGCAGCATGGAAGCTTCAGGTGGTAACATGGCTACCAAAGCTGACACATTCTCCCATCCAATCCAAGAACAAAGGCCTCATGCAGTGTGGCTCAGAGCATCCTAGGGTACAGGTAATCCCCGAGTTACGACAGTTCACTAGTGACCATTCCAAGTTATGACCAGCCCTCCCTCAAGTACTTGAGACCAAGTCCCAAAATTATGAGTGTTGCAGCACCACGGACATCATTCACGGACTCAGACTGGCAGGGGTCGGAGGAAGAGGTAGCAAGGAGTCTGGCCAATACCATTTGGGTTGAGTTTGAGCCTGTTTCTTCAGATGACGTGGACAGGATCATGCGGAGGCTGAGCTCCACCACGTGTTTATTGGACCTGTGTCCTTCCTGGTTGGTTTATGTCTCTAGGGAGGCTTCACGTGGCTGGCTCCAGGCAGTTATCAACGCTTCTCTAGGGGAGGGTTCCTTCCCCGCCGCCTTGAAAGAGGCGGTGGTGAGGCCTCTCCTCAAGAAGCCTGCCTTGGACCCAGCCATTTTAAACAACTTTTGTCCTGTCTCCAACCTTCGCTTTTTAGCGAAGGTTGTTGAGAGCGTGGTGGTTCAACAGCTACCAATGTTCCTGGAGGAAGCAGATTACCTAGATCCATACCAATCGGGCTTCTGACCCGGGCACAGCACGGAGACAGCATTGGTCGCACTGATGGATGATGTCTGGAGGGCTCGGGACGGGTTTTTCCTCTGTCCTAGTCCTATTAGATCTCTCGGCGGCTTTCGATACCATCGACCATGGTATCTTATTGCGGTGGCTCGGGGGGGGGCTGGGAGTGGGGGGCACCGTTTTATGGTGGTCCTCCTACCTCTCGGGCCGCTTGCAATCGGTGTGGGCAGGGGGGCAGAGGTGGCCGAGGCCCCTCACTTGTGGGGTGCCCCAGGGGTCGGTCCTCTCGCCCCTGTTCAACATCTACATGAAGCCGCTGGGTGACATCATCCAGGGTTTCGGGGTGAGGTATTACCAATATGCGGATGATACCCAGCTCTTCATCTCCACCCCGAACCATATCAGTGATGCCCTCTCCGTGATGTCCCGTTGTCTGGATGCGGTACGGATCTGGATGGGGGGGGAACAGGTTTCGACTCAACCCGGCCAAGACTGAGTGGCTGTACATACCGGCATCTCGGATTGTTCAGGATATACCACTGTTGGTCATGGGGGGAGAGGTGTTGCCCCCCCGTGGACAGGGCGTGCAACCTGGGCGTCCTCCTGGGTACACAGCTCAGTTTGGAGGAGCAGGTGGGAGCTGTGTCCAGGGGGGCATTTGCCCAGGTGCGTCTGGTTCGCCAGCTGCGTCCTTACCTGAGCTGAGAGGCCCTACGGACAGTCACTCATGTACTCGTCACTTCCTGAATCGACTACTGCAACGCTCTCTACATGGGACTGCCCTTGCGGACCACCCGGAGGTTACAGCTGGTGCAGAATGCGGCCGCGCGGGCTGTGATGGGAGTGTCCCGATACTCCCATGTTACACCCCTCCTGCACGACCTGCATTGGTTTCCAGTCGCCTTCCGGGTGAGATTCAAGGTATTAGTGACAACATATAAAGTGCTACATGGCTTGGGTCTGGGGTTCTTGCGGGAGCGTCTCCTGCCGGCATCACATTCCAATCGCACTGTACGATCCCACAGGCAGGGCCTCCTTGGGGTACTGTCGGCCAGACATTGTCGGCTGGCGGTGCCCAGGGGTAGGGCCTTCTCTGTGGGAGCACCCGCCCTGTGGAACCAGCTCCCTGTGGACCTTCGTTTGGCCCCTGATCTCTGCTCCTTCTGCTGGGACCTGAAGACCTGGCTATTTCAGCAGGCCGGCCTGGACTGAACCAAGGGAGGGGGTGGTTCTTCTTAAAATAATTTTAACTGGTTTTAATATTATTGGGCTTGTACTGTTTAATTATTTTTTGAGTAAATTATTGTATTGTGTTTTATATTGTGAGCCACCCTGAGTCCTTAGGGAGAGAGGGCAGCATACAAGTCTAATAAATTATTATTATTATTATTATTCACATGTACAAATGACATCATTATCATCATCATCATTATTGTTGTTATTGTTATTATTATTATTATTATTATTATATTTCTATGCCGCCCTATCTCCCAAAGGACTCAGGGTGGCTTACATTAATAAAAAGAACAATATAAAAGTTAAAATAGAATTAAATAGGAAGTCTCACTACACAAATAAAAGAATAAAACTAGCTGCTAAAATCCCCACCCCTCCATCAGTCCGGGTTGGCAAGTTGGAAAAGCCATGTTTTTAGGCCACAGCGGAAAGATCGGAGGTCAGGGGCCACCTGAAGCTCCAAAGGGAGTTGATTCCAGAGGGTGGGTGCTCCCACCGAGAAGGCCCTACCCCTAGGGGCCGCCAGCCGACATTGTCTGGCTGACGGCACCCCAAGGAGGCCCTGCCTATGGGAGCGCATGGGACGCTGGGAAGCCGTTACTGGCAGCAGGGTTCCCCGCAAATACCCTGGTCCTAAGCCATGAAGGGCTTTATAGGTCAACACCAGCACCTTGAATCTCACACGGAGGGCAACCGGTAACCAGTGCAGCTCGCGTAAAAGGGGTGTGACATGGGAGTATTGGGACCCTCCCAGCACAACCCGCGCCACTGCATTCTGGACTAGTTGAGGCCTCCGTATGGTCAGTCAGTAGAGGCTCTGCAACATTTGCCCTACCTATTCCCCCACCCAGCTGGGGCTTACCATATTTTTCAGACTATAAACACACTCCACCCCTCTCCACCCCAAAAGTGGAACTGTCTGTGCAACTTATAGAGCGAATATGGGCCTGTTTTTGGCCTCCCAAACCCTCTGTCCATCCCATTTTCGCCCTCCCTGGTATCCAGAAGCACTCTGCAGGCCAAAAACGGGCCTGCTTTTGGCCTCCGCAGGCTTCCGCTGCTCCCATTTTTGCCCTCCCTTGCATTGGGGAAGCTGAAAATGGGACACACAGAGGGTTTGGGGGGCCAGAAACGGGCCTGCTTTTGGCATACAGAGTGCTACTGGATTCTGGGGAGGGCAAAAACAGGATGTGCAGAGGGTTTGTGAGGCCAAAAATGAGCCCATTTTTGTCCTGCAGAGTGCATCTGGATGCCAGGGAGGGCAAAAATGGGACACGTGGAGGCCAAAACTATTTTTTTTCCTTGTGTTCCTTTTCTAAACCTAGGTGCATCTAATGGTCCAGGACGTCTTAAAGTCTGAAAAATACGGTATCTTGTGACGATGTGGTGAACCATCGGTTTCTTTGCCTACTTTGATGCATTTGCAGAAAAAAGAGGCCTAATGTAGTGAGAGATACGTGAGATCAATAGTAGGAAATCTACCACTGTTGATCTCACGTGATCTCGCACTATAGTGTTTTAGGCCTCTGTCGTCTCCTAACCAAGGCCTGCACGAGATGCAGGGCAAAATGCTTTTCAAACAGAGAAAACCCCTCTTCATTTTCAAAGACTTTTGCCCTGGATCTCATGCAGTCCTCAGTTCTTAAAAGAACACAGGCAGGGGTGGGATTCAACCGGTGTTACTACCGGTTTGGTGATTACATTTTGCGTGTGCATGTGTGTACATGTAAAAAAACCTTAAACTGTGGCGCCCAGACAGCTTTAAAGCACTGCGCAGGTGCGCAGCATTTGAAAAGCCACTTTTTCCCTGCTTTTTCAACCTTAGCTGTGTCGCGCAAAGCAGCTGAGGTTGAAAAAAACAGGAAATAAAGGACAGTGTCCTGTGTGCTCCCACAGACAGGGCCTCCTTGGGGTGCCGTCAACCAGACAGTGTCGGCTGGCGACCACCAGGGGAGGGCCTTCTCTGTGGGAATGCCCACCCTGTGGAATCAGTTGCCCTCGGAGCTGCGGGTTGCCCCTGACCTTCATTCCTTCCGTCGCGACCTGAAGACATGGTTTTTCCAACAGGCCGGCCTGGACTGAGGGGGGTGGGGTTTTTTATTGGTTTTATTGTATATTGGCTGTTTGGGTTTTAGACATTTGTTTGGGTTTCTATTTAATAATTTTTAATAATTTTAAATTTTGTATTGTATGTTTTTCCTGTTGTGAACCGCCCTGAGTCCTTCGAGAGATGCGGCATATAAATCCAAACAAATAAATAAATAAAATAAATAAAAAAGGTAAGACCTCAGGCGGGCAGGTGGGCCAAACAGCAGCAAACACAGAACTGGTTTGGTGTCTGCTGCTCTTCAGAGCTACCGGCTCTATAGAGCTGGGCAGAACCGGTAGCATCCCAACCCTGAACACAGGCCTAAAGTACTGCAGTGTGAGATCATGTGAGATTACTAGCCTGAGATCTTGCACTACTGGTCTCGTGTGATCTCTTACTAAAGTATTTTAGGCCTCCGTTCTCTGCGAACTACCAGATCCGGCCAAAGAGCACTTGCAAGCCGATGAGACTTTGGAGCAGCAAAATAGCCATTCTTGAAGCATCCCAACCTTTCCAGTCTGAGCGCGAAGAGCGTTTACAAGGCAATGGGAGGCTTCAAGCAAGGGATTTATCGCCAAAATCTTACCACTGCGATCGAGGAGCAGGCTGAGTGGGGATCCCGCCCAAGAGACAGATGCCGTGGAGCAGCTGCTCCAAGGTACACCGCAGAAGAAGGAACTTGTTTCAGAATTGTTTCATTTCTCACAGGTCTCTGCTGAAATAAATCCCAATAAATCACCCCAATAAATCTTAAGTTTTCTCCTAATTCCTCCTTGGATGTTTCCCCTGATTATTCCTTAACTCGAAACTGACTTTGAGTGAGATTTACATATATATAGATAATTGTAAAGAAAGAGATGTTTTCTAGACATTTTAAAAGCTTTCATGACTCATGAATTTAGAAATCATCATGTCTATATCACAACACCTAATGGTGTTTTCGGAGAAATTCAGAAGGAATGACTTTCTAACTTTGATCTTTTTCTCTAACCTTGTTATCATTTTCTTTTCCATTTTGCATTAAAGGTAATGATGCACAGGAGAATCAAGATTCCTGTGAACTGTTCCAAGTGATCAATGCTAAAGATGGAACAGAGAAGTTTGGAATTCAAATGGAATTTGAAAGCCGTGAAAGAAACCAGTCAAAGAATTGGAAGCAGGAAAGCTCATCTTCCACTGATGCTCCAATGCAAGGCTTTCTTGCCCAACAAGAGAAAATAAAGAAAAAATATACTGGGAAAAGTGTGAAGCTAATCAAAGCTAAAGTACAAGTAAATGAACACTATTTAACCCCCCAAAAAGAAGATGGTATAAGAAGACACAGTGGACAAAATAACAATGGGACATTCATTCTTTCTCTGGAAAATAAATTCCTTACATCTCAAAAAGTGATTTACCCAAAAGAAAAGCCATATAAATGCATGGAGTGTGGAAAGACTTTTGCTCGTAGCAGTAATCTTATTTCCCATGGAAGGATCCACACAGGAGAGAAACCATATAAATGCATGGAATGTGGAAAGACCTTTGCTTGTAGCAGTACGCTTACTTCCCATGAAAGGATCCACACAGGGGAGAAACCATATAAATGCATAGTGTGTGGAAAGACCTTTGCTCAAAGAGCTACTCTTATTTCCCATAAGATTATCCACACAAAGGAGAAGCCGTATAAATGTAGGGAATGTGGAAAGACCTTTGCTCGGGACAGTGGCCTTAGAAGCCACAAAACGCTCCACACAGGGGAGAAACCATTTAAATGCATGGAGTGTGGAAAGACGTTTACTCATGGCAGTGGACTTAGAAGCCACAAAAAGCTCCACACAGGAGAGAAACCATATAAATGCATAGAGTGTGGAAAGACCTTTGCTCGAAGAGCTACTCTTATTTCTCATAAGATGATCCACACAGGGGAAAAACCGTATAAATGCATGGTGTGTGGAAAGATGTTTACTCATGGCAGTGGACTGAGAAGCCACAAAAACCTCCACACAGGAGAGAAACCATATAAATGCATAGAGTGTGGAAAGACCTTTGCTCAAAAAGGTCATTTTATTTCCCATAAGATGACCCACACAGGGGAGAAGCCGTATAAATGCATTGAGTGTGGAAAGACATTTACTCGTGGTAGTGCACTTAGAAGCCACAAAAACCTCCACACAGGAGAGAAACCATATAAATGTACGGAGTGTGGGAAGACCTTTGCTCTGAGCAGTAGACTTACTATGCACAAAAAGATCCACACCGGGGAAAAGCCATTTAAATGCATGGAGTGTGGAAAGACCTTTGCTCAAAGAAGTAATCTTATTTCCCATAAGATGATCCACACAGGGGAGAAGCCATATAAATGCATGGAATGTGGAAAGACATTTACTCATGGCAATGGACTTATGAGCCACAAAAAGATACACTCAGGAGAGAAACCATTCAAATGCATGGAATGTGGAAAGACCTTTGCTCATAGCAGTACATTTACTTCCCATGAAAGGATCCACACAGGGGAGAAGCCGTATAAATGCATGGAGTGTGGAAAGACCTTTGCTCAAAGCAGTACACTTACTACCCACAAAAAGCTCCATACAGGAAAGAAACCATTTAAATGCATAGAATGTGGAAAGACCTTTGCTCTGAACAGTACACTTACTATCCATAAAAGGATCCACACAGGAGAGAAACCATTTAAATGCATGGTGTGTGGAAAGACCTTTGCTCAAAGAGGTCAGTTTATTTCCCATAAAAGGATCCACACAGGGGAGAAGCCATATAAATGCGTTAAGTGTGGAAAGACGTTTACTCAGAGCAGTGGACTTGGAAGACACAGAAAGCTCCACACAGGAGATAAACCATTTAAATGCATGGAGTGAGGAAAGACCTTTGCTCTGAGAGGTAGACCATTTCCACAGAAAGATTCACATGGGGAAAAAGCCATTTAAACGCATGGTATGTGGAACGACCTTTCCTCAAAGTGGTCATCTTATTTTCCATAGGATGATCCACAAGGAGAGAAGCCATATAAATGCATGGAGTGTGGAAAGACATATACTCAGAGGAGTGGACTTAGGAGACACAAAAGTGCAAAGAAGAGCAGCTAAGATTATTATCGGCCTGAAGACTAAAACACATGAACAGTTCCAGGATTTGCATGTGGCTATTCTACAGAAAGGAAGGATAGCAGTATTTCAGTACTTGAGAGGCTGCCACAAAGAGAAGGGGGTCAATTTATTTTGGACTTTTAAAAGAAGAGCCTGGATAGTCACTTGTCTGAAAGGGATCCTATAGGAATATCAAGAGATCCTGAAATGGTATAGCATCTCCTGCTTGAGCCAAAAGTGCGGATAGGGACACCATTCGCCAAGCACTTGTACCAGGCTTAAGATTTCAGGCACCAGGGCTCCGTCAATTCCTGGATGGGGAGAAGGAGAAAGTTGTGTCTCTGGGGGTCTTTAAAAAAAGGAAAAGAAAAATCTTCCGATTCACTAGTGGATCCAGAAGTGAATTAAAATCTCTCTCCAGCAAGTCCCATCTCATCAAATTGGAACCCCAAAATATTATTAGATTTTTTTTTCTAAAATTAGGTTAATTTTGGGTTGGGCTATCAAAATGATTCATGCCATCCAATAGTCTGTTTCCCTACTAAAAGTAATCTATACGAGTTGAAGATGTTTTCAATAAAATGCCAAATTGAAACGTTTCAATTTCCACTTATTTAAAAATGCTCCATCCATTTTCCTGCTGAAATATTTTTTCTCATCCATAAACTGTATTTCTTGTTCAAATAGTCACGATTTTCATTTTGTAAAGCCACTGCCTTTTTTTAGCTATTCCACAAAGATCTTTAATGTTCCCATATGCAAATGGGCTTATTATGGAAAAAACAACCCACACCTGAAATGTTGTCCTTTGCCTGGGTGGCAACCAGATTAGATCCTTGCTTTAAATTACGAATAACTAACGTTTTTCAGCATTATAGAATTAAGGGCTATTAAAAACAATCCCTCAACAGAAACATTGTTAGCAAAGTACTCTGAGCTGGGGTGGACCTTTTAAGGACCCTTTTGCGGGGGCTCACCCAGACACCCCCCATTAATCCAATTGTGCCAGTTGGAGCATTTGCTAAAGAGATCAAGAGGGATCTTCCAAGGCTCTGCTGTAATCTTGGGATCTGCCTGATCTTCTCAATCCTCATTTCCACCCCCTACCCTTTCCCCAAGAGCTCCCCTCTGAATCCCTGACCCCCTCATCTGGGGCATGAAAGTGAGAGGGAGAGAGGAAGTTTTGGCAGCTAATTCAAAGCTGAAATCTCAGGGGAATCCACCAAATTAAAGGAAAAATGGGGAATTCAGACACAAAGCTGGAGATGTAGAAACCAAAGTCAGTCAAAAAGGGACTCCGATGCCTCTGCACGGGTGCTCAAAGCATCCATGAGGAAGAAACACGGTGAAGGTGGAACCCAAAGGCAGGTGTGACATTGTTGTCATCATTGAAGCTCTGCTTCTGTCTCAGCTTCGAACTGTCTCCTCCAGGGGGTGAAAGCAAGAGAGACCCTGCCTGGAGACTGATGATGCTGCATCACGGGGAATTCTGATTTGTTCTGCTTCTGGCTAGTCTCAGTGACTTTGAGCAAAGGAAGCTCTTTTTTAACCCTTTTCCCTCCACTCCGCTGAAGATGCCACCCAGCTGGGACCGAAACCTCCAGAAAGCGACCCAAGGAACCTTCGCCCTCCGAACTCTTCATCTCCCACCCAGTCCAGACCCACCAATTCTGCTCCTGGAGCAGGAAACATCCAGGTCTCCCCATTCTTGGGGGGGGGGCGCTTGTGGGGCAGTACCCATGGGCTCTGCTAGGGTCCTCCAGCTGTTGATGGGGGCAGCGCTGTCCAGGATCCCTGGAAGTGAAGGGGGGGGAGAAGACGCCCGGGAAGGAGGGGCTGGGAGGGACCCAGGGATGCTGGGGCCGGAGGGGAAAGGAAGGGGCTGGGACCCCCAGGAGAGACTTTGGGAAAAGGGCCGAGGGCAAGAGAGGCTTCAAGGCCCGAATCACTTCAAGGCCCCCGAAATTTCTTCTGTTCAAAGAGGAAGGAGGCGGAATTTTTAAGGGAAGTCACAAAGAACTATGCCCAGAGATTGATGATGCTGCAGCAGGGAGAATTCCCATTGGTGCTTCAGCTCGTTCTGGCCCCACCCAGCTCAAAAGTGCCTTGGTGGCTCAGGCTGTTAAATGCCTGCTCTTAAGATCCAGCTGTCTACAATTACTGTAGGCTCGAATCCCACCAGGCTCAAGGTTGACTCAGCCTTCCATCCTCTCGGGGTAGGTAAATTGAGGACCCAAGATTGTTGGGGGCAATTAGCTGACTTTGTAAAAATGCCGCTTAGTAATAAGCAGGCATATACAATGGAATGAAGGCTATTGCTGAGCGCATTGGGTTGTGCTCCAAAAATAAATAAATTGTAAGCCACCCTGAGTCTTCGGAGAAGGGTGGCATATAAATGTAATTAAAAAAAAAAACTGAAAGGGAAACAGGCATTTTCAGCCCGGAATCCACAAATGCCACCAAAATATATAAAAAGAATTTTGGCAGCTTCAGAAACTTCACTTTTTCTGAATCTCAAATTTGAGGCTTTGAAAGTCAAGCAAGAGGGGAGCTCGGATCAGTTCTGGGGGAGCCTCTGAATTTGGGAAGGGGACCAAGGACTACCCACCCCGCAATCCCCATTTCACGGACCCTTCCCCTCCTCCGAGTTAGGTAGAAAGAGCCCGGAAGCCCCTTTCCAAGAAGGACCAGGCTTCGGGGGGGGGGGGAGGGCAGTTGGGGAACCTAAGCGGACGTTAGTCCATCCCTCCATGCACAGAGGAGTGTAGCTGAAATCATGAAGAGACCAAAGAAAGTGGAGGGGCCTGCCATGAACCCCTCCTTGAGCTGCAGCCCCCCAAGACTGAAGGGATTCCCCCCTCCCACTTTCAGCTTTGTTCTCTCCCCAAACACCCTCCTTCCACTTCAGGTGAAGTCATAAAGGATTTGCCTGGAGACCGATGACGCTTCAAGCAGGGAGAATTCCAATTGGTGCTTCAGCTCATTCTGGCCCCTCCCAACTCAAGTCCAAGAAAAACCCTTCCTCCCCCTCTAAACACATTCCTCCTCTGACTCATGCACCAAACAAACATACACATGTGTTCATTTCATTGGTACATCCTGCGGGAGGAAGAGCTGCTGTACTGGATGACAATGGGGGGGAGAGGTAAGGAGAAGTCGAGGGTCACCCAGAGACACCCACCATACGGAAGGGAAGCCTCGGAAAACCCTCTGCTAAACCAGGGAAAGGCTCCGCTTCACTTGTGGAAGGGGGGTTTCCTTGAAACACCTGTCTCACTCGGAACGTCTGGACGAAGCAGCTCCTTCTGGTCTCCCCTCTCCAAGCCCCCTTCTGTGGGTCAGGAGGACCCCCATTTTCCTCGCAAAGTGGCCCCTGATGAAAATCCCGGAGTAAAGTCTGGGCTGTTTCTCCCCTGCTTCCCGCTCCTTTCCTCGGAGAACTCTGACGGGTTGGACCAGAGATTACCTCGAGGGTCCCTCCCAACTCTGTTCATGTGTTATCTGGCCACCATCTCAAGCCGTCTAAGAATCTATATACTTTTTTCAGATTGCTGGGGACAATAAGCTGACTTTGTAATCTGCTCAGAGTGTGGTAAAGCACTGTGGAGTGGTATATAAGAACTGCTATTGCTATATACTTTCTCCCAGCGTGGATCCTTTTATGAGAAGTAAGATGACCATTCTGAGCAAAACTTTCCACATTCCATGCATTTTATTTTATTTTGAGTATATGTTTTATTCATAAACATTTTGAATACAGTATATCATTTATGAAAAAGCAAAAGAAAAAACAAATAACATATATACTAGTAACAATAATGATAGTGTAACAAAATAATTTTAACTCATTTCTTGTATTAACTTATTTATACTTCTGTTAATTATATCAACATGTTTCTAATTGTCAACTCTCTTTGTATTTAATTCCTACATAATAATATTCCTTCACCTAATTTCTAATGGGAAATAACATTTCATCTATGAGCAAAGGTCTTTCCAAATCCCATACATTTATATGGCTTCTTTCATTTTTTTTTTTAAATTCACATTTATATGCCGCCCTTCTCTGGAGACTCAGGGCGGCTTACAATCTTTTTGGAGCACAACCCAATGTGCTCAGCAATAGCCTTCATTCCATTGTATATGCCTGCTTATTACTAGGGCTTTTGGCCCTCCCCAAGCAGCAGTTTTACAAAGTCAGCTTATTGCCCCCAACAATCTTGGGTCCTCAATTTACCTACCCTGGGAGGATGGAAGGCTGAGTCAACCTTGAGCCTGGTGGGATTCGAACCTGCACTAATTGCAGGCAGCTGGAGCTAAGTGCTAGGTGATCATGTGGATCATCTTATGGGAAATAAGTTTATATCTATGAGCAAGGAACTTTCCACACTCCATGCATTTAAATGGCTTCTCTATGGAGCTTTTTGTGGCTTCTAAGGCGACTGCTCTGAGCAAAGGTCTTTCCACACTCCATGCATTCATATGGTTTCTCCCCTGTGTGGATCATCTTATGGGAAGTAAGAGTACTTCTTCGAGCAAAGGTCTTTCCACACTCCATGCATTTAAATGGTTTCTCTCCTGAGTGGATCATCTTATGGGAAATAAGATTACCTCTTTGAGCAAAGGTCCTTCCACACTCCATGCATTTAAATGGTTTCTCTCCTGAGTGGGTCTTTTTGTGACTTGTAAGGCAACCGCCAAATGTAAATGTCCTTCCACACTCCATGCATTTAAACGGCTTCTCTCCTGTGTGGATCTTTGTGTGCCTTTTAAGATCACTGTCCTGAACAAAGGTCTTTCCACACTCCATGCATTTAAATGGTTTCTCTCCTGTGTGGATCTTTTTGTGCCTTTTAAGACCACTGTCCTGAGCAAAGCTCTTTCCACACTCCATGCATTTATACGGTTTCTCTCCTGTGTGTATCATATTATGGAAAATAAGATGACTACTTTGAGCAAAGGTCTTTCCACATTTCATGCATTTATATAGTTTCTCTCCTGAGTGGACCCTTATATGGAAAGTAATTTCCCTGGTTGTTCTAAAACATTTTCCACATTCTGAACATTTATAAGGCTTCTCTTTTGTGTCAATCAATTTTTCAGATGTAAGGAAGTTATTCCCAAGAGTAGGAATGAATGTTCCATTGTAATTTTCTCCGTCGTGGCTTCTTATAGCACCTTCTCCTTTGTTTTGGGTTAAGTAGTGTTCATTTACTTGTACTTTAGCTTTGATTAGCTTCACACCTTTTCCAGTGTATTTTTTCCTTATTTTCTCTTCTTGGGCAAGAAAGTCTTGCATCGGAGCATCAGTGGAAGATGAGCTTTCCTGATTCCAATTCTTTGACTGGTTTCTCTTGTGATTTTCTAATTCCATTTGAATTCCAAACTTCTCTGTTCCATCTTTAGCATTGATCACTTGGAACAGTTCACAGGAATCTTGATTCTCCTGCCCATTATTACCTTCAAAGCAAAAGGGAAATTAAAATGATAATGTTAGAGAAAAAGATCAAACTGTAAAAAGTGCCGTGAATTTTCTTCTGAATTTCTCTGAAATTCCATTAGGTTGTATGTTTGCATGTCTACAGCGGTGTGATATAGACATGATGCTTTCTATATTCATGAGTAAAGAAAGCTTTGAAAATATCTAGAAAATATCTTTTTCTTTACAATTCTATATATGCAAATCTCACTCAGTCAGTTTTCAGTTAAGAAATAGAATAGAATAACGGAAGGGATGTTGGAGGTCTTCAATCCCCTCCTTAGACAGGAAACCTTACACCACTTCAGACAAATGGTTATCCAACATCTTCTTAAAAATTTCCAGTGGGAGCAGTCACAATTTTTGGAGGCAACTTGTTCTACTGATTAATTGTACTAATTGTCAGGAAATTTCTTAGTTCTAACTTGCTTCTCTCCTTGATGAGTTTACAAGGTTACGTTCTGATTGGGGACTAGAAAACTCTTACCCAGAGAGACCATGTTCCTATGGTTTTCAAGTATGACTTCCAAATGCAGCGCTTTCTGGTCAGGATCCAGCTGAGACCATTCCTCCTCCGAGAAATACACAGCCACCTCCTTGAAGGACACAAGACTTTCCTGGACACGGAAAAATGAACAGAACAGGAGGATTCGCAAGATCTGTTCATCTTCATCATTGATTTAGACAAGAGGATAAAGGGGAACTCATCAAATTTGCAGACAAGACCAAATTGACAGGAATACCAATACTCCAGAAGATAAGCTCAAGATATAGAAGGATCGACAGATTGGGCCCCATCTAACAAAACGAAATCAACAGTTGAGAAATGTAAAGTTCTACATTTAGGAAAGAAAAAGCAAATCCACTGGAATAGAATAAGGGATACCTGGCTCAACAGTACTAAGTGCAACAGGGATCTTAGAGTCCTAGTGGACAACCACTTAAATGTGAGTCAGCACTATGCTACAGTTGTCAAAAAAAAAAAACCCAACAGAATCATAGGTTGCATTAACAGAGGGATACAATCAAGACGAGATGAAGTGTTAGTACCACTTTATAATGCCTTAGTAAGACCACACTTGGAATATTGCATCCAGTTTTGGTTGTCAGATGTAAAAAAGATCTTGAGACTCTAGAGTGTAGAGAAGAGCAACAAAAGTTATTAGTGGACTAAAACATATAAAGAACGGTTGCTGGAATTGGGGATGTCTAGTTTCATGAAAAAAGGACTATGAATGACATGATAGCAGTATTTCAAGAAGCAATGGGTGGAAACTATTCAAGGAGAGAACTAACCTGCAAGTAAAGAGAAATTTCCTGACAGTGAGAACAATGAATTAATGGAATGACTGGCCTCTAGAAATTGTGGGTGCTCCAACACTGGAGGTGTTTATGAAGAAATTGGAAAGCCATTTATCTGAAATGTTATACAACTTCCTGTCTGAGCAGGGGGCTGGACTAGAAGACCACCAAGATCCCTACCAACTCTGTTATTCTATTCCATTGTTCCCAAATTCCCAAAGCAAAAATATGCATTAAGTTAAATGGCTGTGCATCACACAAGTGCTAATTTTAGGTGAGAAAATGGGCAAATCTGAAAATTGCTTTCACTGGAGAAATATTCGGGGAAGTTTTATCAAGCTCATTGATTTTGCAAAAGCTTCAGTGCCTTCAGTAAAGTAATCCTACTTCTGGATAAAATGATCTATCACTCTGTCTATCATTGATTGATCTAGTAATCTGGGCCATTGGCTGAAAGGAAGAAAAGAAAGAGAAAATTCACTGGGAAATCTGAATGTTTGATCTCCTAATTGAGGTGTAAATCAGAGGATTGGAAGTTATTTTATAATTTAATTTAAAAGTTACAATGTATATCCAATCTGACAGTCAAACTGAGTGAAGAAAGCGCTTTGCGCATTACTTTGTATGTATATATTTGTGTGTTTTTAATATTTGTAAATAAAGTTTTTTAAAATTTAAAAACAAAAAAGGAAGTTATTTTGTAGCCCAAAGTACCATGATTAGATGCTCAACATGGCCACTCCCTTTGGATTTTAATAGTCTGCTTTATTTTTTAATACAATTTGCTTATTTTTGAACTACAGGTTGTAAATGAGGGTTTTTAAAAGTGGTAATGTGGCAATGTATTTTTCATTAGCCTTGCACAATTCCGAGTCAAAGAATTACCCCCCAAAAAATAAGGGTCTCTAGCAGTTCCTGCCACTGTGATACGTTTATTCCTATTTCTTGAAGGACTTTTAAGAAATTGCTTCTTGTAAACTCAAAGTTGTACCTAGCAGAACAAGATAACCAGAGGAAAGTATGCTGGCCGACAGCAACTTGAACCTGCTATTCTGTTCTCCATGTTGTGGCAGAACACAAAAATAATCCAGGCCAAACAAGGGGGGAAAACAGAAGGAGAGAGCACTATGCACTCCCGCCTCACTTGCTGAAGGGAGAATAGAAATCTAGTATCTTTCCCCTTTCTTACTTGATTTGGAGGTTCAACCGCTGTTTCATTTCCCTCACAAAAACCAGAAAGCTTCATTCTTTGTTTCTCTGTAAGGAATAAATAATTTCCAAATGCATAATTAACAAAATAGGAAGAGGTATATTCTACAGAAGAGAAGGGACAGCGAAGGTAAGAGAGATGGGGAATCGGAGGATCTTCCATTACCTCCTGAGGTGTCCTGACTTTGATCTTCCCAATGAATCCTCCTGAAAAATAGCTCCTGAGGAGGATTTGATGGGTTCTTCTTTACTTCAGGATCTCTGATCTCCACAGTACAGCACTTCAAATAGAAGGAAGGAAGAAGCAGAATTAATGTACGTCATATAAAAATAAAGTGGATTCTTCTATTCGGAGCACAACCTCAAAGCCCCCAATATCCATCTCTGGGGCTGAGTGAGAAAACAATGGAACAATGTCCTACAAGAACTAGAGAATTGCCTCATATTATGAACGTGGGAGAAGTTTGGGAAGGAGGAGTGAAGCATTTAAGCACTCTATCTATTTATTCCCTTCTGAGCTCCCTAAAGTCTCCCACCTGCCACTGGAGCTGTTCCCTCTCCTCCTCCGCCTGGCTCAGGAGGAAGCCTTCCGCCAGGGCCACCGCCTGGGAGCTGGTCTCTGCTCCACACTCCCGCACCCAGCTCTCCATCTCTGGGGGCAGGAGAGCCAGAAGCTGCTCCAGAACCACCAGATCCAGCATCTGGGCTTTGCTGTGCTTTCCTGGGCTCAGCCATCGCCTGCACAAGTCATGGAGTCGGCTGCAAAGTCCTCGGGGATCCTCAGCCTCCTGGTATTGGATGGAGGTCCAGGGCGGAACTTCTGAAGGGAGGATGGTTCCCTCCTGCAGGACCTTCTGCCCGGTTCTGGTCCAGCTCTCCCCACAGCTCAAGGGCTGAAGAGTCGCGGGGCCTTTTCCGCTCCCCTCCTTGGCCAAAGGGGCTGTCTCCATCCTTCCTCTCTCCAGCAGAGCAGCTCCATAGGGCTCCAGGGACTCTGGGGGGTCTCCAGGGGCCTCTTCCTTCACCGGACCATTTCTGGGGCTGCAGGACAGATCTCTGCCAGTCTTTCCGCTCTCTTCCTTCCTGCCTTCCTTGCTTCCTTCCTTCCCCCGCAGGGAAAATCCTGGCTTGCAAACGCTGCCGAGGGCTCGGAGGTTCCTTATCTGGGAGCGAGAGAAAAACCGACGCCGAGGATCAGAAAGGGGGATTCAGTCCCTGGACCCCCTTCCCCCAACCTGCCCGCAGCCCCAAGCGGCTCCTCCCAGCGCAGGGCCCAGGGCCCCCAAGCAGGGCCGGGAAGTACACAGCTGGAGAGGCCGCCCCCACCCCCGCTTCTCTCCCCCTCCTGCTGGGCCTCGGGGAGGATCGGGCCCTCGGGGAGCCAGGTGCGAACCCTGCCTCCTCCTCCTCCCCGGCTTCTCTTCTCTCCGCCAGTTCCGCCCCCCCCCCTTCACTTGGCATGGAAAGGGCAGCTGTGGCGCATGGGGTCCGGGAAGAGCCCCTCCCCCTCCCCAACTTGAGGCACGTCTGGAAATCTCCCCGCCAGACTCTCCCACAGCCTCTCCGCTTCCTGGGGCGCCCCAGAGGTTGAGAGCGAGTCTGGCGTCCTAGACAGGCAAGGCAGCCGTGACGTTCGCCCTCCAGTGACTCAATGGGGAAGCGCCTGGAGTTCGCTTCCTTTGGCGGACTTGGGGCAAACGGCCAGTAGGGTAGAAAGGGCAGGAAAGAGGACCGTATGGGAAGAGGAAGGGCGGGGATGATTGGCTTGCGAGTAGCGGAAAAGGCTCCTCTCCGTGGCTCTCTGTCAAGGACTTCGGAGGCGGCTCTTTCTCCCCCTTCCTCTCCTTCCTGCCCAGGAACCGTCGGTGGAGACGGAGGGAAAAAGCCTCTCGGGGGGATCCGAACTCGCCTCTCTCAAGAACTGCCGCCCTGAGGGCTGCGCAGAAATCGGAGGAGCCCCTGGAAAGGCTCCGCGAGGGAAGGAGGGAACGAGCCCGGGAGGCTCCGGCGTGGAGGAGAGGAAGGGGGCGAGGAAGCCGAGGGAGGAGGAGATTCCGGGCCTTTCGCCTCAGAGCGACTCGCAGGGCTGCGACTCCCAGGACGGAGCCGTCGTTTCTCTGCACCCGCCGCCCGAAGCAGGAGGAGCCCTGGGGCCGCCCCGGAGAAACGGGGAGTCCGATCGCCTCCCTGAAAGCCCTTCCAGGCCGGATCCCCTTCGGTGGTTTCGCCCCCCCCCCGCCCCCTTTTCTCTCCCAGGGGGACGGACCGGGTCCCTTTCCCCGAAACCGGCAGGCAGGACGGAGGGAGGGTGAGAGACTATATATATAATTATATTAGATTTCAATATATTTCGTTTTCCATCATAACCTGTAAGCCGTCCAGAGTCTCCTTGTGGGGAAGATATCATAGAACAGAACAACGGAAATCATCTAGTCCAACCCCCTCCTCGGGCAGGAATCCCTTCAGACCGTTTCAGCAAAAATGGGCACCATAAAAAATGTAACATACATAAAGACAAATATGCTTTCGTCTCTCTTTCTCTCCCTTGGTGGGGGTGATATGGGGAGGGGGAACAATGAGACATCCAGAGGGATTCTTCTGGGGTCCCCCAGCCCCTCCCTCTCCTCAACCCCCACCTCCTCTGGTTACCCCCAACTTTTCCCCTCCCTCTAATCTTCAGCCCTTCTTTGATCTGTGGTAGATTCAGACTTCTCCCCCCCAAGAACAGCCTCCCCAAAGACCACCTGAAAGGGAGGGTCTCCACCCCCTTCACAAGAGGGGTAGATCTGGGGGACCAATTGAGGGGAGCAACTCAGAACTCCCCCCTCCCATTCATCAGTTCCCCCCTGTGGCTCCCCCCCAGGTCCTGATCAGGCAATGGGGGATTATGGGGAGGGGGAATTTTGGTTCCTCCCCAAATTCAGCCCACCCCCCAGAAGAGATCGAGGCTCAAATCCTGCCTGACCCTCAACAGCCTCAAGGGAAAAAAAAACCCGAAGTTTTTGAAGCTGCAAAAATTATTTTTTCTTACGTTTTTGGTGGCGTTTGTGGCTTCAGGTCTGAAAATTCCTGGTTTTCGCTTTCACTTTCCGCCTACTTCCTCTTTCCAGGCAACGGATTTTGGAGGCTCCGGATCCGGGTCTAAATCGGAGCCCGGAAGGTCCCACTCCCACCCAGTCACCGGTGAGGGGGCGATGGGGGTCCGACTGCATCTCATCTCAGTTCGGCCACCTTCCCACGACCCCCCCCTCCAGTCACCAGGAAGGGGAGATGGCAATCCCTGTTTGTCCCCATGGGCGAACTGAGGCGAGGGAGGGAGCAGAGACCACGCGGAGATCGAGGCTTCTCATGCTCCTGCCTCTCTTGCTTCGACCTCTTTCCCTATTACGGGGGTCTCAGCCCCTTTCTTCCCCCTCACCCCCCAGGAGCTTGATGGCCTCTCCCAACCCCTCTCCTGCACCCTGCCCAGCCCCCTCCTTACCAGGGGTCTCCTTCCCCGCTTCGCTTCCAGGGATCTGGCCCAGCGCCCCCACCAGCAGCATCAGGGGGAGCCCAGCAGAGCCCATGGATGCCCCCCACAAGCACCCCCAAAGAGAGAGAGGAGGAAGAGGCGGAATGGGGGTGGTGGTCTGGAGGGGGGTGTTTTCCTCGAATTTCGGAATTGGGAGTTGCCAGGAGCCGAAGGACCAATGGGAATCCTCCCTTCTGCAGTGTCATCCGTCTCCGGGCAGAGTCTCCTTCGACTTCACCCGCAAGAGAAGATAGTTCAGCGCAGAGAGAGAACCAGAGAAAGTGGGAGGGGGGATCTTTTCAGTCTTGGGGGGAGCTGCAGCTCAAGGGGGGGTTCATGCCAGCCCTGGAGGGAACTGTGGACTTCCTTTTGCCCTCCACCCCCCAATCTGGCATGGAGTGGGGCTGCAGTGGTTGAGAGAAAGGGTATAGCACGGAGACGGCATTGGTCGCACTGATGGATGATCTCCTGAGGGCTCGGGACAGGGTTTTTTCCTCTGTCCTGGTCCTGTTAGATCTCTCAGCGGCTTTCGATACCATCGACCATGGTATCTTATTGCGGCGTCTTGAGGGGTTGGGAGTGGGAGGCACTGTATTGCAGTGGTTCGCCTCCTTCCTCTCGGACGCCAATCGGTGTTGGCAGCGGGCAGAGGTCGACTCAAGGGCTCTCACTTGTGGGGTCCTCAGGGGTCGGTCCTCTCACCCCTCCTGTTCAACATCTATATGAAACTGCTGGGTGAGATCATCCGGGGCTTTGGGGTGAAGTATCATCAGTACGCTGATGATACGCAGTTATACATCTCCACCCCAGGCCACATCAGTGATGCCCTCTCCGTGATGTCCCGCTGTTTGGATGCGGTACGGATCTGGATGGACAGTAATATGCTTTGGCTCAATCCTGGTAAGACAGAGTGGCTGTGCATACAGACATCTCGGCCCAGTCAAGAGATTCCATCATTGGTCATGGGGGGAGAGGTGTTACCCCCCATGGACAGGGCACAGAATCTGGGGGTCCTCCTGGACTCACGGCTCAGGTTGGAGGAGCAGGTGGGAGCCGTGGCCAGGGGGGCCTTTGCCCAGGTCCGGCTGGTTCGCCAGTTACGCCCATATCTGGACCGAGATGCCCTGCGCACGGTCACTCAGGCACTTGACACCTCGCGGCTCGACTACTGCAACGCTCTCTATCTAGGACTGCCCTTGCATACCATCCGGAGGCTTCAACTGGTGCAAAATGCTGCCGCGCGGGTTGTGATGGGAGTTTCCCGGTTCTCCCATGTTATGCCCCTCCTGCACGAGCTGCATTGGTTGCCAGTTGCCCTCCGAATGAGATTCAAGGTTTTGGTATTGACATTCAAAGTCCTACAAGACATGGGTCCGGGCTATCTACGGGAACGTCTACTGCCGGCATCGAATACCAACCACCCTGTACAAGCGCACAGGCAGGGGCTCCTCGGCGTGCCATCTGCAGCTCAATGTCGCTTGGCGGTGACGCGGGGGAGGGCCTATTCTGTGGCGGCTCCCGCCCTATGGAACCAACTACCTCTGGGGCTCCGCCTGGCCCCTGACCTCCGCACCTTCCGCCACGACTTGAAAACTTGGCTATTTGAGCAGGCTGCGCTGTGCTGACTCCTCTGGGGGGGGTTGTTTTATAACTTGTTTTAGTAATTTGGCTTGTGGGTTTAATTCTATTTTAGGTAATTATTTATTGTATTGGTTTTAACTGTGAGCCGCCCCGAGTCCGTTCGGGAGAGGGGCGGCATACAAGTCAAATTAATAATAATAATAATAATAATAATAATAATAATAATAATAATGCTGCAGCAGGGATAAATCCCATTGGTGCTTCAGCTCATTCTGGCCCCTCCCAGCTCAAAAGTCAGAGAAAAACGTATCTTCCTCCTGATACACGCGCCCACACACGCACACAAACATGTTCAGTAAATGTGAAGGTTGTGCCATGGGAACACCTGCCGCACTGGATGATAAGGGGGGAAGATGCAGCCCTGCAGCCAGTGAGAAGTTGCGGGCCACATAGACACCCCAAAGCCCTGGAAAATCCTCCGCTAACGAGGGAAAGGCGCCGCTTCGCTTCAGGGGAGAAAAAGGCGATTCGCCTCCTTGAAAGACGCGTCAGGAACATCCTGAGGTAAATCTCAAACACCCCAGAGAAGAAAAAGGCGGGGAAAAAGGAAATGCCCCGTTTCACCTGCAGCAACCATTCAGAGCGCAGATCCCCTAGGCAGGAGCCCGCCCTCCCTCAGCCACAATGGGGTGTTTGGGACCTTTGTGTGCTTTCCTTCTCCAGCCATAAAATGGGATATTTTCACATTTAAAGTGTTTAAAAAAAAGACCTAAAATGACTTTGCTTTTGTCCATTAGATTGAATTGTCAGATGGGAATGGTTTCTTTTTTTTAAATCTTGCACTCTGCTAAAAAGAAATCAGCATCTTCCCCCCCCCTTTTTTTTGTACCTCAGTCTTTTCCCCTCTTTCTCCTTCCCTTAATTTCCTATTTCTATTTTTCTTTGTGTTTTGTATAATAAATAAATAAATAATATCTTGAGGCTGTAGACAGAAAGCAGAGAAAAGCAACAAAGATGGAGGCTAAAAGATTTGCTGATGACACAACAGTGATTGGTCTCATTCGAGACAACGACAAATCTGCATAGAGACAGGTTATACAACTTGCCTCGTGGTGTAACCAGAACAATCTGGAACTGAACACACTCAAAACCGTAAAAATGATGGTAGACTTTAGAAGAAACCCTCCCATACTACCACCTCTTACAATACTAGATAACACCGAATCAACAGTAGAGACCTTCAAATTTCTAGGTTCTACTATATCACATGACCTAAAATGGACACCTAACATCAAAAACATCATCAAAAAAGCACAACAAAGAATGTTCTTTCTGCGCCAACTCAGAAAGCTCAAACTGCCCAAGGAGCTGCTGATCCAGTTCTACAGAGGAATCATTGAGTCTATCATCTGCACCTCTATAACTAACTGGTTTGGTTAGTTTGGTTAGTCTCAACAGGACAGACACAGACTTCAGAGGATAATTAGGACTGCAGAAAAAACAATTACTACCAACCTGCCGTCAATCAAGGACCTGTATACTGCATGAGTCAAAAAGAGGGCCGTGAAAATATTTACAGACCTCTCACATCCCGGACATAAACTGTTTCAACTCCTTCTCTCAAAACAACGCTACAGAGCACTGCACACCAGAACTAGACACAAGAACAGTTTTTTCCCGAAAGCCATCACTCTGCTAAATAAATAATTCCCTCAACACTGTCCAACTATTTAAAAAATCTGCACGACTATTACTGTTAATCTTCTCATCACTGCTTATCACCCATTGCCTCCCACTTGTGACTGTATGACTGTAACTTTGTCGCTTGTATACTTACAATTTATATTGACTGTTTCCTAGTATGATTTGATTGCTTATTGTACCCTATGACTATCATTAAGTGTCCTACCTTATGATTCTTGACGAATGTATCTTTTCCTTTATGTATACTGAGAGTATATACACCAAGACAAATTCCTTGTGTGTCCAATCACACTTGGCCAATAAAGTATTCTATTCTATTCTATTCAAAAAACGGTTGCTGGAACTGGGTGTGTCTGGTCTGAGGAAAAGAAGGACGAGGGGAGACATGGTGGCATCTTCCAATTATCTCAGGGATTTCCACAAAGATGATTTCTCTTTTCTCCTCCAGGGGCTTCGCCATTGGGCCACTGGAGGGCGAACGTCACGGTTCCCTTCCCAGAGGAGGCAGCAAAGGAAGTGACATTACTGAGCCTTACTTGCCTCTCTAGGAAGCCCCACTCGTTCTCCTCAACCCCTGGGGCGCTACAGGAGGCGGAGAGGCTGTGGGAGAATGGCGGGGGGGGATATGTAAGGGGGGGGCTATTCTCGGATCCCATGCTCCCCAGCTGCCCTCTGTATGCGAAGGGGGGAGGGGAAGGTGGGCCTGGTGAAAGCCCAGCAGGAGAAGAGAAGCTGGGCGAGGAGGAGGAGGCAGGATTCGCACCCGACTCCCCGAGGGGGAGAGAAGCAAGGCCTCTCCAGCTGCCGCCCAGCCTTGTTCCTTCAGCGCCTCCCGCAGGGCCGTCACCTTCTCCGCCGAAGTGGTGGGTGCGGCTGCGGCTCCTGACTCGGCCGGCACAGGCGGCTCTTTGTCCTCGCTCGGAACCGCCTCCTCCTCCTCCTCCTTGGCTAGGGCCGACGGCGCCACAGACCCTTCGCCGCCCGCGGCAGGCGCGGCCGCTCCACCCGTACCGCCGCCGGGCTTTCTCGGGCGGGCCTGCCAGGGCGCCTCACGCTCGCCGCGCGCCTGGAACCAGCGGAGCAGCGCCATCTCCAGCCTCAGGAAGCCCTGGAGCCGCTGCTGCTGCGCCTCCGAGAGCGCCGCGTCCCGGGCCAGCAGAGCGTCCCTGCCTCGACGGGCCTCGCTTAGCTGCGCCCGGAACCGCTGCAGGTTCGGCGGGCCCAGGTGGACCTCCCAGCGCCAACGCGCCCGCACCGGCTCCGACACCCGCCCCGCCAGCAGAGCCTCCACCTCGGCCAGCCGCTCCGGGAAAACCTCCGCCGCCGCGACCCACAGAGACGCCATCGCCGCTGATGCGTGTGCCCCCAACACCGCTCCAGCCGCGGGAGCGCGCACAGCGACCCTGTTTGGCGAAGTGGGCGGAGCGTTCGTCCCTCATCCCGACTCGGTTCGGGCGATTCTAGTCACAGGGCATCCGTCCCATTCCCGCCCGTTTCTTCTTCCGCGCTTCTGGGAGCCTAGGTCAATTTTCGTGCCAATTTTATCTCAGGAAAGAATTCAATTCTGCCTCCTCTTCTCAAATCACCGTCTGAGGTAATCTTTCCCTACTCTATGCTGAGGTAACCTGAGGTAAAAACAAAAAGCAGGTAACCTTATAGAGGTCAGATATATGGCATTACTGTACATACGCAACATATGAGGTAACTTTAAAGTTGTTAAAAGGAGGTATTATCAGCTTGAAGCAGGCCAAAGATATCTAATAATAATCATCCTTATCCGTTAATTCCTACCCCTTCACCTCACCTCACCTCACCCGACCCATCCTTCCCACCCCACACCGTCTAACCAAGCCACGCTGACACCGGTATATATAAGTGGAAGGCGGGGCCTGATTGTGCTGTGCTGTTTGGCAGTTCCCCAACCCAATCACTACCTGAGGATGGCAGCATCTCTGTCAAATTCAATTTCTGTGATTGATGGGGTGGGGACGACGAGGACCAGGAGGGCGTGGCTGACTGACTGGGTGGGTGTGGCCAGCTTGACCCCATCTCCAAACTCCTGGCCTGTTTCCTTGGGGTGGCTCTGGGTATGGCACTGAGTCTCCAAGATGAGAATCTCAAAATAACATCAACCCTTGCATGGAGACCGTCTTGTCAGAATCCACCTAGTGTGCTGTCTCAAGAAATATCTGCCTAGGTCACATTGCAGGAGAGACACCGGTCCGTTTTGCTTGCAAACGGAAGATGGCGACCTGCTCCTCTCACTCCCCCCTCCCTCTTCCCCCTCGCTCCCTCCCACCCCCAGTTTTCCGTCCTGCTGTGCGTGGGCAGCCTTTCCTCCCTCCTGATGTAAGAAGGGGATCGGGCTTCCTCACTCACCCAAGACTGGCATGAAAGGTGGGATCGCTCCCGGGGGAGGAGGATAAAGAGGGCTTGGAGACCCTCCTCTGGGGCTGGAAATGGAAGCATCTGGCTGGGACACCCCCACCTCCCCTCCCCCCATTTAATGGGAGGACTCTGCCGAAGGAAGAGTTTCTGCAGTGGCTGAGAAGGGGGGAGGGGCAGCCCCGCAGCCTGCCAGGACTTGGGGGGAGTCACAGACAGCCCCCCCAATCCGAAGGGAAGCCCCGGAAAACCCTCAGCTAAACCAGGAAGAGGCAGAGAGGATCCGCAGGGATCCCTCCTAGTCCAGCCGGATCCTCCCCTAAGACGCCCCCCTTCCCGGAGGAATCCTCCGCTCGGCTCTCTCGGGAAAGGCGCAGCTTCGCTTCACGGGAGAAAAAAGTGATTTTCCTCCTTGAAACACGCATCTCTCTTGCTCGGAACGTCTGGATGAAGAAGCCCCACCAGGTTTCCCCGACTCTCAGCCCAAAATGTTGAAGGAATCTCCCTCTTTCTTTCTTTCTTTCTTTCTTTCTTTCTTTCTTTCTTTCTGTCAGGAAGGATCCCCCTCTTTCTGGCAAAGTGACCCCGAATGAAGATCCAGGAACAAAGTTTGGCTGTTTGTCCTCCGCTCTCCGCTCCTTTCCTGCCATCATGTCAAAGCAATGAGTTATTTGCCAGCCATCAACATCCCCCCACTTGGCATCCAAGAAGCCACACACAGCCCAGGCACGCAACTGTCACATACCGAAGGGCGCAACCTCTGCTGGGGAGAAGCTCCCCGAGGCCCCAGCATGAGTCCAAAAGCTGGGAAGACCAAAGCTGTGGTCCCAGGGACCATCCCAAGTGGGATCCGATCCTTTGAAAGGCCTCTCTTTCAGCAGGAAAATCTATATCAAGTAACATTTTGGAAGAAATTTTGCCAGCAGAAAAGTGCAGATATAAAGTGATGAGCTTTTTTCCCCAGGAATTTGGATATTTTGGCTGTGGAAGAGGAAGCGCTCCTAACACCAAAGGCTGCTTTTTATTATTATTTTTATTAAGACTGTCATGCTATAAAATAGAAAATAAAGGTAGTAATAAAATAAGAAAAGGAAAGAAAATAGAATGAGAGGTGTAGCATAACAGGAAGAGGGGGGAAAGGGGGAAAAACAGTATAAAATACAAAGTGAAAAAGCTTCAACTTTTTACTTTTACAGGACATTCTGAATGAATCTAGTAATTTCTATAGCAACAACAAAAACCAAACCTAATCAGCAAATCCAGTTCAGGTTTCATTTTTTCCCCCTCGGGCACAAAGTCCAGAAATGGTTTCCAGATAGAAATACAGCTGGATCTATTTCTTTCTCTGATCAAAACAGATAATTTTGCCACCTCTGCCAACTCCCTCATTTCTTCCATCCATCCTTCTTCTATCCTGGGGATGGAGGGAACTTTCCATTTTTCCATCTAAAGAATTCAGGCAACATTCATGGTGACCAGATCTGGATTCAGGATTCTAAAGGTGGCCTCACCAGGGTCAAATATAGTGGTACGTGGAACTCAGCATGCAGACCTTCTGGGATCTCCCTGGATCCACTGACCTCCACACTTGGCTAACCACCAGGTGGGTTTCGGGTAAAGGGGCTGTCTGGGGGAGGGTTGGAGCCGCCATGGCTCTAAATGGGGATCTCGGCTGAGCAGGAGAGGTTGGGGGGTCTGGACGGACAGGTAGGCCAAGAGTTCCAGGAGGAAGACTAGATGATCTCCACTCCCTTCCTGTCTCCCCCTCCTCAAAAGGAAGGGGGATCTGAAAGGAAGCTGGGGGGGGTCTCAGCAGGAGAAGGTCCAGGCTGTGGGTCTTCTCCCCTCCCCAATCGGCCCCCTTCAATGTCCTTCAAAGGCAGAAATTCTCCAGCTCTTCCTAAAAGGAAACTTTCCCACCAGGAGGCAGGAAGGAGGGCAGGACTAACTCAGGAGATCTGTGGGAATAAAAGAGAAAATGAGAATATGAAGCAAAACCTGCAGTGGAAATAAGATGCTGCTGGAATAATCTTACCTCCCCCTCTTTCAGCCCCCCCCCCCAGTCAGGCCTACGCTGCTTGGGGTGCTTCCTCCCCCCAATGACAGCAATGCCCCCCACATCCTTCCCATCTGCAATCATACTGGCTAAAACTCCACAAATCTGCATCATCCACAAAGGATGTTTTGTTTGTGGGATCATTTCAAAGTTGCTTCAGTTAGTTGAAACGCATCCCTTTTTTAAAAAAAGCGGGGGAGAGATTTGAAGACTTTTAAAACACTTAAAACTTGAAGGAGGAATTTAGGTGAGGGAGAAAGAGTAGAAACTCACCTGCAGAAGGTTGGAAGGGGTTGTTGGAGAGAAAAAAACAATCAGAACCCTTCATGGGCTGAAGGATTCAGGGGGTCCCTCCCCATTGATAGTCCATAATAGGTTGGATGAACTTCACTTATAGCCCCCTTGAGGAACAGAAGTTCCCAAAGATATTCCTCAAGGAGACCCTCTTGGCCACCTGCTGAGCTTGATGAGAGGCCTCCCTTAGGTGGTCCCCTCCCCACAATCTCTCCTCCAGCCCCCCAGACTCACCTTTCTTGCTCTTCAGGTAGAAGAGCCCCACAGCCAGGAAGGCCACTCCTATCATGGCCCCCATGATCTCTGTCCAGAGTTTGCTCCTGGCAGAGCTGGAGGAACGGGGCTCTGGGGAAGGAGAAGGAGCCTCACCTGAGCAGGAGGATCAGGCCCACCTTCCCTCAGGAGGATCCATTCCGGCTCCCC
This sequence comes from Naja naja, assembly GCA_009733165.1. Taxonomy (NCBI): domain Eukaryota; kingdom Metazoa; phylum Chordata; class Lepidosauria; order Squamata; family Elapidae; genus Naja; species Naja naja. The sequence goes on from CM019149.1 coordinate 4,809,090, forward strand.
CCACAGGGAGGGTCTCTCCCCCTTCTCAGGGCAGGATGGGGACCCCAGAGCAGGAGGGGAGGGAGGGGAGGGGCTTACCCCACTGGACGGTGATGGGGGCCTCCAGGCTGGTATGCCCCACCTGGCAAGCATAGAGGTCCCGCCACTGGGGCTGTGTCTCCAGCATCACCTGGAGCTGGTAGGTCCAGTCTCTGTTTTGGAGCTCCTCACTGAAGGCCACGCCCTCCTTCTCTGGCCACCCATTCTTCAGCCACTGGATCTCGATCTCCAGAGGGTAAAAGCCCATGGTGGTGCAGAGGAGGAGGATGTTCGGGGAAGCGGGGTTCCATCTTGATGAGGGAGATGGAGACGGTGGGCTTGGCTGGAAGGAAGGAGGAGAAGGAGGCACATGAGACACACAGGAGGGCCCAGAACAGGAGACCAAGTTGGTTACTTCAGATGCCACATGGGATTGACTGGGTCCAGAGCCAGGATGGCTCCAAGGCTTTGTCAGGGCCATGCCAAGATTCTTGCTGAGGGGGGGATTTGGGAGAATGCGGAGGGAAACACACACACCCCTGCCTGCAGCTGGCCAGCCTCCTTCCAGCTGAAGGGATTGGCTGTTCTGGGGGAAGGTGGGGAGGGGTCTGACTCCCAAATGGCGGATTGCCTTGGATGGGGGAGGCAGGGAGCGTGGAAGAGAATGGGGAGGGATCTTGGGGAAAGGGAAGGTGTGGGCAGTTGGAGGCTGAGGAGATCAGGCAGATCCCAGGATCACTGCAGTGCCTTGGACGGAATCCCTCTTGATCTTCTCCCTCCCACCCTCTCTCCCTTTCTCTCTCTTGTGCCATAGGAAGAGCTGCTGCACTGGATGATAAGGGTGGCAGGGGCACTCACACACACACCCCCAATCCAAACGGAAGCCCCGGAAAACCCTCAGCTAAACCAGGGAAAGGCACCGCTTTGCTTCAGGGTAGAAAAAGGCGATTCGACTACTTGAAAGACTCAGGAACATCCTGAGGTAAATCTCAAACACCCAGAAAAGAAAAAGGTGGGGAAAAAGGGAAATGCCCTCTTTTCACTCAGAGCAACCAATCAGAGCACAGATCCCCTCAGGCAGGAGCCCGCCCTCACTCAGCCACAACTGGGTGTTTGGGACCTTTGTGCGCTTTCCTTCTCCAGCCATTAAATTGGATATTTTCACATTTAAAAGGTTCAAAAGAAAAAGACTCAACATGATTTTGCTTTTGTCCATTAGATTGAATTGTCAGGCTGGAATGGTTTTTTTTTAAATCTTGCACTGGGCTAAAAAGAAAGTCAACAGCTTTTTTCCCTTTTTTTCTCTTGTGCCTCAGACTTTGTTTTCCCCTCTTTCTCCCTCCCTTAATTTCCTATTTCTATTTTTCTTTGTGTCTTGTATAATAAAATAAATAAATAAGATCTTGAGACTCCAGAAAGAGTAACGAGAAGAGCAAGAAAGATGGAGACTAAAAGATATTTTAAAAATGGGTTGCTGGAACTGGATGTGTTTGGTCTGAGGAAAAGAAGGACGAGGGGAGACATGGTGGCATCTTCCAATATCTCACGGATTTCCAGAAAGATTTCTCTCTCCTCTCCTCTAAATAACTATAGAACCGGACCTAATGAAAAAGGCAGAGGTGGAGTTGCACTTTATAGATAAAAAATAACCAAACTGCTTTAAAAACGCCACAGAAGACAGATAAAAACCTCCTTCAAGGCATTGGGTTCATATAAAAGGGGGAAAAGAAGCACAGAAGTCAAAGCCTTTGTCTGACAGGGAGCCATGGAGAGGGGACTTTCCCCCTACTCCCAAGCCCATCATCCCCACCCCTCCCTTCCCCCTCCCATGCACTCCTTTCCTGCCCTTTCTACCATCCTGGCCCTTTGCCCCAAGTCCACCAGGGGACACCCTCCACAAAGGGAAGGGAACTCCAGGTGCTTCCCCATTGGGCCAATGAAGGGCAAACGTCAAGGATGTCTTTCCAGAGGTGGAGGCGAAGGAAGTGATATCACTGAGCCTTGTCTCTCTAGGATGCCGCACTTGCTCTGCTCAACCTCTGGGGCGCTGCTGGAGTCGGAGAGGCTGGGGAGAGTCTGGCGGGAGGACATCCAGATGTGCCCTGGGTGAGGGGGGGCTCTTCCCAGGTCCCATGCTCCCCAGCTGCCCTCTCCATGTGAAGGGGGGGAGGGGAGGGTGGGCCTTGCGGAGGCACAGCAGGAGAGAAGAGAAGTCGGGTGACGAGGAGGAGGGAGGATTCGCACTGGGCTCCCCAAGGGCCGATCCTGTTTCCCGAGGGGGAGAGAAGCGGGGTGGGGGCAGCCTCTCCAGCTGCCTCCTTCCCGGCCCTGCTCCAGAGGCCCTGAGCCCTGTGCTGGGAGGAGCCGCCTGGGGCTCCGGGCAGGTTGGGGGAAGGGGGTCCAGGGGCTGAATCCCCCTTTCTGATCCTGGGTATTGCTTTTCTCTCCCTCCCAGATCCGGAACCTCGGAGCCCTCGGCAGCCTTTGCAAGCCAGGATTTCCTCTGCAGGGGAAGGAAGGAAGGAAGGAAGCGGAGAGACCAGCAGGGATCTGTTTTCTGGCCCAGAAATGGTCCTGTGAAGGAAGAGGCCCCTGGAGACCCCCCAGAGTCCCTGGAGCCCTTTGGATCTGCTCTGCCAGAGAGAGGAAAGATGGAGACACCCCCTTTGGCCAAGGAGGGGAGCGGAAAAGGCCCCACAGCTCTTCAGCCTGGAAGCTGTGGGAAGAGCTGGACCAGAACCCGGCAGAAATTCCTGCAGCAGGGAACCAACCTTCCTTCAGAAGTTCCACCTTGGACCTCCTTTAGATGCTGGGAGGCTGAGAGTCCCCAAGGACTTTGCAGCCGACTCCATGACTTGTGCAGGCGATGGCTGAGGCCAGGAAAGCACAGCAAAGCCCAGATGATGGACCTGGTGGTTCTGGAGCGGCTCCTGGTTCTCCTGCCCCCAGAGATGGAGGGCTGGGTGCGGGAGTGTGGAGCAGAGACCAGCTCCCAGGCGGTGGCCCTGGCGGAAGGCTTCCTCCTAAGCCAAGCGGAGGAGAAGAAGGAGCAGCTCCAGTGGCAGGTGGGAGACTTTAGGGAGCTCAGAAGGGAATAAATAGAGTGCTTGAATGCTTCACCCCTCCTTCCCAAACTTCTCCCATATTCATAATATGAGGCAATTCTCCAATTCTGGTAGGACATTGTTCCACTGTTTTCTCACTCAGCCACAAGGATGGATGTTGAAGGCTTTGAGGTTGTGTTCTGAATATAAGAATCCACTTTATGTCATGTGACATACATTAATTCTGCTTTTTTTCTTCCTCCTATTGGAAGGGCTGCACTGTGGAAATCAGAGATCCTGAGCTAAAGAAGAGCCCATCAAATCTCCCTCAGGATCTATTTTTCAGGAGGATCCCTTGGGAAGATCAAAATCAGGACACCTCAGGAGGTAATGGAAGATCCTCCGATTCCCCATCTGTCTTCCCTTCGATCTGTCTTCTCTCCTATAGAATACCTCCCCCTATTTTGTTAATTATTCATTTGGAAATTGTTTATTCCTTACAGAGGAACAAAGAATGAAGTTTCCTGGTTGTTATAACGCAGATCAAACAGCGGTTGAGCCTCCAAATCAAGTAAGAAAGGGAAAAGATATTAGATTTCTATTCTCCCTTCAGGAAGTGAAGTGGGTGTGCAGAAGGCTCTCTCCTTCTGTTTTCCCCCTTGTTTGTGTTCCTCCACAATATGGTGAGCAGAATAGCAGGTTCAAGTTGCTGTCAGCCAGCATAGCTTCCTCTGGTTATCTTGTTCTGGTAGGTTCTCCTCCAACTGTGAATTTACAAGAAGCAATTTTTTAAAAGTCCTTCAAGAAGTAGGAATAAACATATCACAAAGGCAGGAACTGCTAGAGACCCCTTTTTTTGGTAATTCTTTGACTTGGAATTGTGCAAGCCTAATGAAAAATAAATACTCAGTTGCTTAATGCAGTCTATGATTCTGTTGGGGTTTTTTGGGTGACAACTGTAGCATAGTACTGACTCATGTTTAAGTGGTTAACTGTAGCATAGTACTGACTCATGTTTAAGTGGTTGTCCACTAGAATCGAATTGAATAGAATAGAATAGGAATTTGTCTTGGTGTAAATACTCTCAGTATACATAAAAGGTACATTCGTCAAGAGTCGAGAATCATAAAGTACGACACTTAATGATAGTCATAGGGTACAATCAAATCATACTAGGAAACAGTCAATATAAATTGTAAGGATACAAGCAACAAAGTTACAGTCATACAGTTACAAGTGGAAGGGGATGGGTGATAAGGAGTAATGAGAAGATTAAAAGTAATAGTAGTGCACTAGGACTCAAAGATCCCTGTTACACTTCCTACTATCACCTATTGTATGCCAGTGCATTTGTTTTTTCTTTCCTAAGGGTAGAACCTTACAGTTCTCCCTGTTGATTTTGTTTTGTTAGATGGGGCCCAATCTGTCGATCCTTCTATATCTGCAGCTTATCTTCTGGACTGTTGGTATTCCTGTCAACTTGGTCTTGTCTGCAAATTAGAAGAGTTCCCATTCTATCCTCTTGTCTAAATCAATGATGAAGATGAACAGATCTTGCAAATCCTCCTGTTCTGCTCTTTTTTCATGTCCAGGAGAGTCTTGTGTCCTTTGAGGAGGTGGCTGTGTATTTCGCTGAGGAGGAATGGTCTCAGCTGGATCCTGACCAGAAAGCGCTGCATTCAGAAGTCATGCTTGAAAACCATAGGAATGTGGTCTCTCTGGGTAAGAGTTTTCTAGTCCCCAATCAAGAAGCAGATTATAGAAAGGATCTGGCCTTGTCATACTCCAAGGAAGGAAAGAGTCAATGTCTCTTTGCTTAGATGCTTTCTGTGCCATTTAATTTAATTTAATTTAATTAATTAAATTATATGCTGCCCAACTCCCAAAGGACTCCGGGCAGCTCACAACACAGAAAACACAAAGAATTTCATTATAAAAATTTAAAAACAATTTAAAAAACAGCAAACAACAAAAGGGCTGGATCTTGCTAGATCTCAGTCGCGAGATCAACAGCCCCATGCCTGCCGGGAAAGCCAGGTTTTGACTGCTTTGCAGAAGGTCAGTAGGGTGAAGGCAGTCCGGACCTCAGGAGGTAGCTGGTTCCAGAGAGCCGGAGCAGCCACAGAGAAGGCCCTCTCCTGCGGGCCCGCCAGCCGGCATTGTTTAGCTGATGAAACCTGGAGGAGACTGACTCTGTGGGATCTTACTGGTTGCAGGGAGACGCAGAGTAGGAGACGATTCTGGAGATAACCTGGTCCTGAACCATATAGGGCCTTGAATTGCACCCGGAGACTAACAGGAAGCCAGTGCAGCTCGCGGAGAATCGGTGATATGTGGGTGTATCTCTGGACACCCACAACAGCTCACGCGGCTGCGTTCTGGACCAACTGAAGTCTCCGAATGCTCTTCAAGAGCATTCCGGGCTCGCCAGAGATCATCAAACAGTGCAACCAAAGCAGTCTCTGTGCTGTAGCCAGGCCTGAAACCCGATTGGGTCTAGATAATCCGTCTCATCCAAGGACTGCAGGAGCTGGAGTGCCACCACTTTTTCAACAACCTTCCCCACAAAGGGGAGGTTGGAAACTGGACGAAAGTTCTTTAATTCAGCCAGGTCCAGGGAAGGCTTCTTGAGGAGGGGCCTTACCACCACTTCTTTTAATAGTTACGGGAAGGACCCCTCTCTCAAAGCATTGACCAACACCTGGAGCCAGCTGTGTGTCACCTCCCTACTGGCTGAGACCAGCCAGGAAGGGCATGGGTCTTATCTGTATTTTTCCATTTCTATTTGAACTTCTCTGTGGAGGCTGAAAAGAATGAGGTGTCCTTTTATTTGTCCTCTGGAGGTCATGTGAGAGGAGTGTGTTGTTATTTGTATTCTGAAACCTCCAAAATTGGTGAGAACAGAACTTTCACTCTGAGGCCATGGAAGAGCGTTCTCCCAATCCAATTCAAATACAAAGGTCTCATGCAGTGTGACACAGAGCATCCAAGGGTACAGGTAATCCCCGAGTTATGACAGTTCACTTAGCGACTTTTCCAAGTTGTGACCAGCCCACTTCCTAATACTTGAGACCCAGTCCCCTCTTCATTTTCAAAGACTTTTTACCTGGACCTCGTGCAGTCCTCAGTTTTTAAAAGAATTCAGGCCTAAAGTAATGTGGTGCGGGATCACATGAGATTAGCAGCCTGAGATCTTGCCCTACTGGTCTTGTGTGATCTAGCACTAAACTTCTTTAGACCTCCGTTCTCTGTGACCTTACCAGATCCTGCCAAAGAGCTCTTGCAAGCCGATGGGACTTTGGGGCAGTGAAATAGCCATTCTGGAAGCATCCCACCCTTTCCAGTCTCAGCATGAAGAGCAACCTGAGGCTTTAAGCAAGGGATTTATCTCCAAAATCTAATCACTGGGATCGAGGAACAGGCTGAGCGGGGGTCCTGCCCACCAGACAGATGCCATGGAGCAGCTGCTCCAAGGTACACTGGGAAAGAAGGAGCTTGTTTCAAAATTGTTTCATTTTTCACAGGTCTCTGCTGAAATTAACCCCAATAAATCTTAAGTTTTCTCCTAATTCCTCCTTGGCCGTTTCCCCTGATTATTCCTTAACTGAAAACTGATTCTAAGTGAGATTTGCATATATAGAGATAATTGTAAAAAAAGAGATGTTTTCTAGATATTTTCAGAACTTACATGACTCATGAATATAGAAATCATCATGTCTATATCACACCACTGTAGTCATACAAACATACAATCTAATGGTGTTTTCGGAGAAATTCAGAAGGAAATTCACTTGACTTTCCAACTTTGATTATTTTCTCTAACCTTGTTATCATTTTATATTTCTTTTTTTATTTAAGTTTTTTATTTTTATTTAAAAAAACAAATCCATCTTTCAGTTACACAGTGTGGGTACATATATCTTGTGCCCATATTAAATATTTTGTATACATTTCTTACTAAGTTTACATTCATATTACAACCTGTTCAATATTATATATCATTATAACAATATCATTTAATTTCTTGCTTTATATTCCAACCATTTATAAAATAAATCCCATATCATATAGTATTCCATTTCTTCTTGTTCTCTAATTGCCAATGTTAATCTACTTATTTCTGCACATTGCAATATTTAATCACCTTCTCCTCCATTGGAACCTTATCATTTTTCCAATTGTGAGCAAATACAATTCTAGCTGCTTTTAATATATGAATAATTAAATATGTTTTTTCTTTACCATAGACCTTGTTATTATTTTCATTTCCCTTTTGCATTGAAGGTAATAATAGGCAGGAAAATCAAGAATCCTGTGAACTGTTCCAAGTGATCAATGCTAAAGATGGAATGGAGAAGTTTGGAATTCAAATGAAATTCGAAAGCCATGAGAGAAACCAGTCAAAGAATTGGAATCAGGAAAGCTCATCTTCCACTGATGCTCCGATGCAAGATTTTCTTGCCCAAGAAGAGAAAATAAGGAAAAAACACACTGGAAAAAGTGTGAAGCTAATCAAAGGTAAAGTACAAGTAATTGAACACCATTTAACCCATAAGAAAGGAGAAGATGCTATAAGAAGACACAATGGACAACATTACAATGGGACGTTAATTCTTTCTCTTGGGAATAACTTCCTTACATCTCAAAAAGTGATTGACACAAAAGAGAAGCCTTATATATGTCTGGAATGTGGAAAATATTTTAGAACAAGCAGGCAACTTACTATCCATAAAAGGATACACACAGGGGAGAAGCCGTATAAATGCATGGAGTGTGGAAAGATGTTTACCCTGAGCAGTGGACTTAGAAGCCACAAAAAGATCCATACAGGAGACAATCCATTTAAATGCATAGAATGTGGAAAGACCTTTGCTCGAAAAGATCGTTTTTTCCCCCATAAGATAATCCACACAGTGGCGAAGCCGTATAAATGCATGGAGTGTGGAAAGATGTTTGCTCATAGCAGTACAATTACTATCCATAAAAGGATCCACTCAGGAGAGAAGCCTTTTAAATGCATGGAGTGTGGAAAGAACTTTGCTCAGGTCAGTGATCTTAAAAGGCACAAAAAGATCCACACAGGAGAGAAACCATTTAAATGCGTGGAGTGTAGAAAGACTTTTGCTCGAAGAGATCATCTCATTTCCCATAAGAGGATCCACACAGAGGAGAAGCTGTATAAATGCATGGAGTGTGGAAAGACCTTTGCTCTGAGCAGTAGCCTTAAAAGCCACAAAAAGCTCCATACAGGAGGGAAACCATTTCACTGTGTGGAGTGTGGAAAGACCTTTGCTCGAAGAGATCATCTTATTTCTCATAAGAGGATCCACACAGGGGAGAAGCCGTATAAATGCATGGAGTGTGGAAAGACCTTTGCTCGAAGAGATCATCTTATTTCCCATAAGATGATCCACACTGGGGACAAGCCATATAAGTGCATGGAGTGTGGAAAAACCTTTGGTCAAAGAGGTCATCTTATTTCCCATAAGAGGATCCACACAGGCGAGAAGCCATATAAATGCATGGAGTGTGGAAAGACCTTTGCTCGAAGAAATAATCTTATTTCCCATAAGTTGATCCACACTGGGACAGGGGAGAAGCCGTATAAATGCATGGAGTGTGGGAAGACCTTTGCTCGAAGAGATCATCTTATTTCCCATAAAAGGATCCACACAGAGACAGGGGAGAAGCCGTATAAATGCATGGAGTGTGGGAAGACCTTTGCTCGAAGAGATCATCTTATTTCCCATAAAAGGATCCACACAGAGACAGGGGAGAAGCCGTATAAATGCCTGGAGTGTGGAAAGACCTTTGCTCTGAGCAGTAGCCTTAAAAGCCACAAAAAGCTCCACACAGGGGAGAAACCATTTAAATGCCTGGAGTGTGGAAAGACCTTTGCTCATAGGAGTACACTTACTATCCATAAAAGGATCCACTCAGGAGAGAAGCCTTTTAAATGCATGGAGTGTGGAAAGAACTTTGCTCAGGACAGTGATCTTAAAAGGCACAAAAAGATCCACACAGGAGAGAAACCATTTAAATGCATAGAGTGTGGAAAGACCTTTACTCGCAGCAGTAGCCTTAAAAGCCACAAAAAGCTCCATACAGGAGAGAAACCATTTAAATGCATGGAGTGTGGAAGGACCTTTGCTCGAAGAGATTATCTTATTTCCCATAAGAGGATCCACATAGGGACAGGGGAGTAGCCGTATAAATGCATGAAGTGTGGAAAGACCTTTACTCTGAGCAGTAGCCTTAAAAGCCACAAAAAGATCCACACAGGGGAGAAACCATATGAATGCATAGAGTGTGGAAAGACCTTTACTCGAAGAGATCTTTTTATTTCCCATAATATGATCCACACAGGGGAGAAGCCGTATAAACGCATGGAATGTGGAAAGACCTTTGCTCATAGATGAAATCTTATTTCCCATTAGAAATTAGGTGAAGAAAGATGATTGTTATGTAAGAGTTAAATACAAAGAGGGTTGACAATTAGAAACATGTTGATATAATGAACAGAACTCTAAATAAGATAATAAAAGAAATTCAGTTAAAATTATTTTGTTACACTATCATTATTGTTACTATATATATATGTTGATATTTGTTTGTTTTTTTCTTTTGCTTTTTTCATAAATGATATGCCCTGACAATACACTGTATTCAAAATGTTTATGAATAAAAATAAAACATATACTCAAATAAAATAAAATAAATGCATGCAATGTGGAAAGAGTTTTGCTCAGAATGGTCATCTTCTCATAAAAGGATCCATGCTGAGGAGAAACTATATAGCAATAGCAATTCCACTTAGACTTATATACCACTCCACAATGCTTTACCACACCCTCTGAGCAGTTTACAAAGTCAGCATATGGTCCCCAGCAATCTGGGTCCTCATTTTGCAGACCTTGGAAGGATGAAAGGCTGAATCAACCATGAGCTGGTCAGGATCGAACTCCTGGCTGTGGACAATTAGCCTGTAGTACTGCATTCTAACTACTGACCCACCATGTCTCTATAGGTTTGTATGTGTGTGCATATTGTGCCTTTCTGATCCAAATGAGACAAGGTTGAATCCAACAAAACGAAATTTAATGTGGACAAAAGAAAGATTTTACACCTGGGCTGGAAAAACAGATTACAGGAAACCTGGCTCAAAAACAGTAAGTGTGAGAAGGACCTTGGGAATCTGAACGGATGATCACTTAAACATGAGTCATGTGTCTGCAGCATCAGCCAAAAAAGCTAATATAATCCTTGATTGTATAAACACAGGGATAGAATCAAAATCATGTGAAGTATTAGTACTGTTTTGTAAAGCCTTAGTAAGTTCTTCTCATCCTTCCTATTACCCATCTCTTCCAACTTATGACTATAACCATGTTGCTTGTATCTTTACAATTTACATTGTTTTATTTGTTCCCTAGTATGCTTATTAGTAACCTATGACTATCACTAAGTGTTGTATCTTGTGATTCTTGATGAATGTATTTTTTTTCTTTATGTACACTGAGAGCTTATGCACCAAAGACAAATTCCTTGTGTGTCCAATCTTACTTGGCCAATAAAGAATTCTATCCTATCCTATTGCAACAGAAGAGATTATCTGGAGCTTAGTTCAACTCTGGGATCCTTGGCAGCTTCTAAGCTTGGTTGTTTCCTTGGAGACATTGAATTACCCAACTAGGTAACTGGGTCAGATAATTTTCCTCCATCTCTGAATTTTGGACACTCAGCAGAAGGTGGAATGTGTGGTTTCCCCCTCCACAAGAGGGAACTGCCATTTTGGGGGGTTTCAGAGGGGAGGAAGGAGAAGCTCCTTGTACCAGGTGGATGTTGTGAACCACAAAGAATCCAGTTGATCATGGTTGGGACAGGGGTGAGAAGGTGAGGGAAATGGACAAACCTTCGGGTCAGCTGAGGAAGATGGGATTTGTAGTCCTGGGGCAGGCATTTGAAAGAGGATGTAGTCCACAGAAGAGAATATCTGGAGGTTGGGTTAAACTCTGGGGTTGTTGGGGCCCTTGGTGCTTGATTTGCTTGGAGGAGTTTCATTATCCAGCTAGGTAACATCCTCAGTGCAAAGGAGAGAGGGGATTGGCTCCCTGTTTAGATGCCCTTCCAGAGATTGTGGGGTTCCCTCCTGGATGGTTCCTTGATTGGAGGATTGTTTTCTGCCTGTTTGCTTGTCTGGTGCTGATCCCTGCTTATCTGTTGGCTGTTGGAGGGGAGGTGTGTCTTTTTCATCTCCTTCCTAGGTTTTTTTTTATTGTGTAAATGAATTTATCTCTCTGTGTCTATTGAAAACCAGAGATTGACCTTTTAGGATTACTGGATAAAGAACTTGAAATAAAGATTGGAACTTTATTACTGTACAAGCTCAGTGCAGCCAGAATTCTTGGTATGCAAAATTGGAAATATGCCTCCAAGATTGAAGGTGGATGGACGGAAGAAATGAGGGAGTGGGCTGAGAGGGTGAGATGAACTGTTTGGACCAGAGAAAAGAAAAGATCCAGCTGTGTTTCTACCTGGAAACCACTTCTGGACTTTGTGCTTGAGGCAGAAGGAAGGGAAACCTTCTCTAGGATTTGCTGATTAGGATTGCTTGTTATAGAAATGTACCAAATTTACTAATGCTGGAAATGAATCCAAATGACAAAAACTTGGATCGGTGAAAACACAGAGATTTTATTTTGTTAAGCTATTTGCAAAGAGCGGGGGATCTCAGCTGACTTCAACATGAAGTTTGAGCCAAGAACCACGCTTAAGATTTCAATACATTATATTTTATAATTCTTCTATCCCGATGCCCCCCCACGCCCCTCCTACATCGACTCAGTGACTGAGCACAGCTAATCCGAGATGCCTTTTGGAGACCACATCATCTCCTTTGATACCACTCAATGCCCTCCCATCATATCTTATCTTACTTGGCATTAAAGAATGTCCCTTCAGCAGGGCCCCCTTTTCTAATGGTCTGAGAACAAAGAAATTATCTATTCCTAACACCACACTTGTTACATATTAATGTTACATTCAGCACTTCTTCCTATATGCATTTCTAATATCTATGCAAAGTAAAAGTCTGGCAAACTTAAGCTGATGTTTTGAAAAACAAAATCTAACTTCAATTGATTAAAGAAAGTTAGAGCAATGGTTTATCTCTTCTCCTATTATCCTCCTAATTGATATATATACCGATTCCTGGAGAAATAGGGGTGGCATTACTTGATACAGGAGGATGTAATAGATTGTAGGTACATGTTTAACAATGAGTAAATGTCTTAGAAAATATATTTACAGATTACATCAAGATAGTAAATGTAATACTATAATATACTATTCTATTCACCTACATTTTATTTTTGAATTTTCTTATTTCTAACAATTTCACCTTTCTATTTTTCATACATTTCATAAAATAAAACATTACTTCTGGAATTCTCTTAAGCTTTCTCTAATTACTTCAACATCATTAACATCATTCATCATCATCATCATACGTTTATCCTTATTTTGTGTGACAGCTATCATACTTTCAATAGTGCTCTGTTCTACGTTCCTTATCAGGGATATCAGACATGGTAAACAGATCAAACCCAACATAACCATACCTGCCATCATCCCCTCCAAAAATCCTTCATTATCTAATAGCCCCGTCCATTCTTGTACTGGAACATGTGCTATTTTTCTCGTTCTGTCTGTCTAATTACTTCTCCAGTGTCATCAATTTCTAATGAACAATTGGCTGCTTTACATACATCAAAAATTAGAAAAAAACAGGATCCCAAATCATGTTTCTGCCCTGACCATTTTTGATTTCTTTTTCCCCACTTCTTATTTGTAAAGTCTAGGATCTTTGCAGGGGTCATAAAAAATGTTTCCTTTTCTTCAATACACTTAGAATACTGTGTTCCATTATAACTGCAGGTAATATTCTGTCCCTGACATTTACAGGCTGTGTGATATTTTAATGTTTTTGTGATTTTACTTTTTGTGTTGGTATGCATTCTTCACATTCTTGTTGTAAACCCTCCAAAACTCCAATAATTCCCCAGAACATTAAAATCTGAGTTATTCTGCGATAAGATCTTCAATAATTACAATATCATACTCTTCCTTACACGCAGCGTGATATGGGTGCAGTCTAGACAAGGAATACAACAGCAACATTCACATTGATATTTGCAATCACAGAACCAACATATTGGGGAGGGGTATAGTCTGGCTCTTCTTTCTGATCTTTTTGGACACATTATAGGAACCCACTCTTTCCTGGCCCAATAAGCCACCCAGGCCCATAATATTACCAAAGCTATACTTATCCCAATTCCAATCCACTCACCAGTATCAAGCATCAGTCTCTGTGAACTGGTAATTTCTCCCCTTTCAAAATATCCTTTACCAGTTTCTCAAAGTCCCCACTGCACATATTTATTTATTTATTGATGGGACTTGTATGCCACCCCATCTCCGAAGACTCGGGGCGGCTCACAACTAAAAACAGCAACAACAATAAATAGTTAAGAAAAAAATTAAACTAACAAGCGCCAAGAGAATACAAATACAAAATACAAAGAATAAAACCACCCCACCCAAGAGGGTCACAACCCGGATTGGTTGAACAACCAGGTCTTCAAATCATGACAGAAGGTGCGGAGGTCAGGGGCCAGGCGGAGCTCCAAGGGAAGTTGGTTCCAGAGGTCAGGGGCCGCGATAGAATAGGCTCGTCGGGGGACCGCCAGCTGGAATTGGCCAGCCGACGAGACCCCAAGGAGTCCTTGCCTATGTGCTCGCACAGGGCGGTTAGTATTCCATGTCGGCAGGAGTTGCTCCCTTAAATATTGAGGACCCATGTCATGTAGGACTTTGTATGTTAAAACTAAAACCTTGAATCTCACCCGGAGCGCAACCGGCAACCAATGCAGGCAGCGCAGGAAGGGGGTAACATGGGAGAATCGGGAAACTCCCATCACCACCCGCGCTGCCGCATTCTGCACCAGCTGCAATCTCTGGATGGTATGCAAGGGCAGTCCTAAATAGAGAGCGTTGCAGTAGTCGAGTCTGGAGGTAACAAGGGCATGAGTAACCGTGCGCAGGGCGTCCCGGTCCAGGAAAGGGCATAGTTGGCGAACTAGGCGGAGCTGGGCAAAGGCCCGCCTGGCGACGGCCCCCACCTGCTCCTCCAACCGGAGCCGTACGTCCAGGAGGACCCCCAGATTCCGCACCCTATCCACAGGGGGTATATAACAAATATCAGCATGAAAATTTCTTAAAAGGGAATTTGACTTAAAAAGGTCTTTTTCCCATTCTCTATTTTTACTTAATACGATTAAACCTTATTTTTCATTTTTAACACCACGTATATGGGTTTCCACTCCTGGTCCCAGCTCCGGGTTTTACTTCTCCACTGGATATGGACTCGCCACCTCTTTTCAGCTCCTTCTACTCGAATTCGGAACCTATGGGGGCAACTCTTATCAGTTATTAGTTTATTGTTTCTGCAAGGTTAACTTCAGTGGGTCCCATGCAAAATGCTGGTCCAGGTTGTCAGTGTAGACACAGGGCCTTTTACGCGAGTGTTGTGCGTCAAACCCTTCTCGGCCATCCGGATTGCGGTTTTGGAGGTAAGTAGTCCTTTCCATTTCGGGGTTAACTTCTCCTCCTTCCTACTCCGGATCAGCACCAAATCACTGTGGTGGAATTTATGGACTGGAAACTTCAAAGGTGATGTTTGAGCCAAAAGTCCTTGTTTCCTGAGGAAATCAAAATATCTGGACAGTTTATGTACATATTGCTTCAATAATGTCTTTTCTAGGTTGGGTCCGTATTCTCAGTAAGGCCAAAGGAAGACATTTAGTTCATGGCATATGTATTTCTAATATTAATCTGATCTAACAATTACTGCAGGGAAAAGCTTCCACCCACCCTATGAGATGGTCCACTATGACCAATAAATATTTTACTCTCCCTACTTTTGGTAATTCCATAAGATCTACTTGAATACACTTAAAGGGTCTTAAAGCTGGTGGCCTTCCACCCATCAGTTGTTTCCTGATGGCCTGTTTGTTTATCTTTTTACAAATTAAACATTTGTCTATTACAGATTTTGCTACAGGATATATTCCAATACAACCATAACATTTTAAAAGTTGATCTACAATAGCTTGAATTCCCCAATGACTTCCTTCATGTAATTTTTCCAACAACTCTCGTGCAATTCATTTACTTCTTCCATCTGGGAGAAACCACTTTCCCTTCTCCCCCTTCTGTGAACACAGGAATTTCTCCCCCTGATTCTAACACAGGAATTCAGCAATCTAATTACCTATGTTCTCAAATGATGTCCCTTTTTGATGTGCATTCACATGTGTGTAAGGAACTCATTATTTCCTTTATCAGGGTTTCATGTATTAGTTCTTTTCCAGGATCTTCCAGGATCTCTTTGGTATGTTTTTCTGTGCTCCCCCCTCCCCTCTAGAAGAACCATCTATAAAAATTGCCTCTCCTTTCTCAAGGGGGTATTCCCCCAAATCAGGTCTTATTTTAGTTTGTAAGTTCCCCTTTGCCAATTAAACAGATCACTTGTGGTGAATGGAATGTGAACATACACAAGGTGGTTTCCCATCGGTAATTCTCTTAAAGGGGCCATCTTACAGCGGGGCTGTAAGATGTATCAAGTCCTCCATAAAGTATCCCTTCTCTAGTGTAAGAAGGGCTTAACAATTCCCCTCCCTTTTTATTTGTGTCTGTTGCTTCCTCGTTGGACTAAGGAAGAGGGGGGCGGAAGAGGTGGAGGGACTGGAAATAATGTTGCTGGAACAGGAGGATTGTTTATTTCTGGATTATAGGGAGGTGGAAATTCTTCCTCTGTTTGATCTTCTAAAATCTCTTCCAGCACAGATTTTTCTTCTTCCACCCCCTTCCAAACAGGACAGACTTTAGATGGCAAAAGTCTGGTGGGTTCAAGATGACATTGTTTCAAGATGTCTTGTCTTAGTGTCAAATTAAGGAAGAAACCTGCATATAGTTCTTCCTCTAATTTTCCTTGGGCATTGAGATAGTCAGTTAAGGCTTTGATCGCTTCTATATTCACGGAACCTTCTTTTGGCCATGGCAGAGATTGTGGACCAAGATTTTATGTGGGCCAGATGATGTTGCAAAAGGTTCGGAGCTTGCTTTTATTAAAACTTATCTAACTGCTCTGTTTGGATTCTTGAGTGTTATTTTAAGTGGGGTTCAAAACCCTCATAGGAATCGTCTCTACTGGCTCAAATTCAGTTGAAGATTTGCTAGAGAATCTCTTCCCAGAAATTTATTCCCAATTAGAAGTGGATTAATTTGGATACTTCAAATCCTTCCCTTTTTACTCCAGATACTTTGTCTGCTTAATTTCATCTCTGCAATTAAAGTTCTCTCTGATATTAAAGTTTTTGCTACCCCAGTGTCAATTAAAAATACAACTTCCTCTTCCTTACATCCCACTACTAAGGTAACCAGGGGCTCTCTGTGAGACCTGAAAAGGAGTTGCCCCTGACACCCCTAGTATTGACTTTCATCCTCTTCCATCATATTATACACTTGCGCCTCCCTTCTTTGGATCAGGCAGTCTTTTCTGAAATGTCCAGGCTGGCCACACCCAAAACATCTCCTCACTCTGTCCTCCCTGACCATATCAACATGTCCTCTTCCCCTTATCACTTGGTTCCACCCTCTCATTCCCTCATTTCTATTGCCCCCACTTTCTCTAACTCCTTCTCCTAGCACTGCCATCATGGCTTCCAAGTCAGCACAAATCTGTGCAAACCAGCTTAACTTTCTAGCTAACTAGACCAAAAGTCCGTCTTTTTCACACAACTACCCCAACACAATAATATTCTTTTATCCTTGACAGATAGCTCATTTAACAACAACTTCAGCAGATAACAGATAATCAGAATTGGAAGGGACCTTGTAGGTCATCTAGTCCAACCCCTCCTCCCAAGTGGGAGACCCTACACCATTTCTGACAAATGACAGTCCAATCTCTTCTTGAAAGTCTCAAGTGATGACACTCTCTTTCTAACCTATTGTAATTTCTAACTCATCTCTGTAACAATTACTAAAAGGACAACAATCTGTGTAGCTAACAAACAAACACACAAATAATGAATGCCATAGGATGAAGCATCTTGATTCTTTTTTTTTTTAAGAGGGCGGGGCTGGCGTCGTGGCAGTATTACGTGCGATCTGGAAGCTCCTGGATCGCCGTAGATATCTTCTCCGCTGGATGGTCCTTTTGGAGCTAAACCGTCCCGAAGAGATGGTGAAGGTAAAGAGCACGTCCTGTTGATCCTAGGGACATTGCAAAGTCCCTGGTTGATCCAGGAGAAGCTCTTTTTGCCGGTGGAAAAGAGACGCCATTAAGCTGCTGAAGCTGGGACAGCTCCGGAAGAATGGCAAGATCGGAAGAGAGTGTGTCGGTTTGGTGAGAGGTCTTTTCTATTTATTTATACTTGAAGAGAACACCCTAAAAGTTTGAAAGTGGACTTAAAAGTAAAGAGAACAGTTTATAAGCGGCGAGATTAAGTTCTTTTTTTAAAATTGACGGGTTTTTTTCCTCCTTTTTCTTTGAACTTGGAATCTGACTAAGCTTTTAACTTTAAAACAGACTGGCTTTTTTTCCCCATTTAAATAGTTTCTTGTTCCGAAGGCTTTTCCCTTCTTTTTTGGTTTGTTTATTTTGCTTACTATTTTCTGGATTAAATATTGTCTATGATTTTAAGAATTTCTTAGAAAAGAGGGAAATTTTACTATAACTTTTTTTCTGTTTCTAAGGGGAGGGGTGAAAGTGAAAGCACTGCCATTTAGAGCCTTGGACATTCAAGCCTCAAGGTGTTGGTGTTAACATTCAAAGTTCTTCATGACATGGGTCCGGGGTACTTGCGGGAGCGCCTCCTGCCGACATCAAATACTGATCGCCCTGTGCGAGCACACAGGCTGGGACTCCTTGGAGTGCCGTCCGCACGACAATGTCAGCTGGCGGTGCCCCGGGGAAGGGCCTATTCTGTAGCGGCTCCCGCCTTATGGAATCAACTACCCGTTGAGCTCTGGTTGGCTCTTGATCTCTCCTCTTTCCGGCGCGATCTAAAAACCTGGTTGTTTCTACAGGCCGGGCTGGACTGACTTCCTGGTGGGGGGGATGGGATTTTAAATTGGGTTTTAATTGTTTTGGTTTGGCTTGTTTAGGTTTAATCTTTTTTAAATTATTTATTCTATGTTTTTATTTGTGAGCTGCCCTGAGACTACATTGCCTACGGGTCAAGTATATGCCCTGTATAACCAACCACAAGCGTACTCTTCTAATGATTATTATGAATCCTCTCCTAACTCCTTTTATGATTCTTCTTTAATTAATTAAATTAAAAATAGAAAAGAGTGAAATGTGGTAGCCACTGAGTTTCCCTGGATGACACTAGAAGCTAGCAGCACACTGCAGCCTGGTGGAGGGGGCCTCTTTTGCTACCCCATGATCTCATCTTCTATTCATCCTCTATCTGTTGGGTTGGAAAGTCCCTGATTTTCCAGGTATATAGGTGATCTCATTTTACTAACATCACCACTAGTCTTAAGGATTGGTTGGGAGGTTGCACCAATGTGGTTGAGGGGTTTCTCCCATGTGGGATCTATTCTCCAATCCAAATGCTGTATCTATGCTACTCTTCCTTGCTTATAAAAATGGTATAAAAAGAATAAACACTGCCCAGGCAGTCAGACATCTTGGCACTCTGCACAATGACTGGTCTTTGAAACCCATCAACGGGGTGACTCAATTCACTTTCTATTCCACTCCACACAAATCTTGGTCAACACTGGATATGGCATGGGTGAACAGTGATTTATTCAAGGAAATACAAAATATAGAGATACTAACTAATATCTGGGCAGATCACAACCCTTTGCAGATAATTTGGAAGGACCAAACTCGTAAGAAAAGTAGGTGGACACTTAATCCACAACTATTGAAAGAAAAAGGGTATACTCAAAAAATTAGGGAAGAATTAGAGGTATTTTTTAAATATAATAAAAACAGAACACCTCATTGCAAAATCTCTGGGACACAATGAAGGCATATTTAAGGGGAATACCTATAGTTTACATGGCCATTAGAACTAAGGAAAGGTGAAAGAAACAAAAATACATTAACAAAAAGAATAAAAGATTTAGAAGATAGATTAATGAAAGCCCCGGGGGACAAAGAAATTAGAAATGATCTGATACTAATTAAACGCAAAATGAATATTTTAGACCAGGAAGATCTAACCAAGACTCTACAATACATAAAACAAAATCATTCTGAATACGCAAATAAACCCGGTAGATGGTTAGAGTATAAGTTGAAAAAAGAAAAACAAAAAAGAATGATATACCAATTGGAAGACAATAATGGAACAGTAGAGACGGATTTAGACAAAAATAAAATAATTGTAAGAGATTACTTTGAGAATTTATATAATCAAGACATAGTCAATTTGACAAAATAGAAGAATATTTGAAAGAAAGAACACTGCATCCACTACCCGAAGATAAGAAGGAGATATTAAATAAGGAAATAACCTTAAGTGAGGTAAAAGAGGTGATTAAAAGACAAAAAAGTAATAAAACCCCAGGCCCAGATGGTCTCCCAAGTGAACTATACAAAAATATAGGAGAGTGACTGGAAAATTTGCTACTAGAGGCTTGCAATGAGTTATTATTAGAGGCTAAAATCCCGGAATCATGGAAAGAGGCCTACATTATATTAATCCTGAAAGAGGGTGCAGATGCCAACCAAATAAAAAATTATAGACCAATATCCCTTTTGAATACAGATTATAAAATTTTCATGAGCATGATGGCAGAAAGATTGAAGAAAATTCTTAATGATAGGATTCACCCTGACCAAAATGGATTTCTGCCCACAAGACAGATTAAAAATAACACAAGAACTATAATTGATATATTAGAATTTTATGAGACACATCCAGGAAGTCAAGTGGCCCTTGTCTTCCTGGATGCACAAAAGGCCTTTGATACTTTAATTGGGATTTTATGAACATCAGATCAATCTGATGGAATTTGGTGATAATTTTGCAAAAATGCTAAATTCAATCTACTCTAAACAGAAGGCAAGTGTAATGATAAACGGAGAATTTACTAATCCATTTGAGATAAGAAAAGGTGTCAGGCAGGGATGCCCACTGTCTTCTCTGCTTTTTATAACAATATTAGAAACATTATGGGATAGAATTAGACTGAATAAAGAAATTAAAGGAACAAAGATTAAAAGACAAGAATATAAATTACAAGCATTCATGGACGATATGGTATTTATTATAGAAGATCCAATAGATTCAGGACCAATATTATTACGGGAAATTGACAAATTTGGTAAATTAGCAGGGTTGAAAATTAATAAAGAAAAGACTAAAATGTTAGTCAAAAATTTAACAAATAATAGACAAAAAGACAACAGAAAACAATGGGACTGCAAACTGTAAATAAGATTAAATATTTAGGCATATGGTTAAGATCTAGAACTTTAACTGTGAAGGAAGATAACTATACAAAAATTTTACAACAAATTGGAAGAGATCTGGAAAATTGGAGTAAAATGCAAATCACACTATTAGGTAGAACAGCTAGCTACAATCAAGATGAACATTCTACCGAAACTGTTGTATTTATTTCAAACGATCTTGATATTATTAGATTTTTTTTTAAAGATTTGGACAAAATTACTATGAAATTCATTTGGGCAGGTAAGAAATCAAGAATTAAAAGAATTCACTTACAAGATAATAAAAGCAGAGGAGGCTTTGGACTTCCTGCCTGGGAGACCTATTATAGAGTGACATTGTTAGTATGGATAAAGGATTGGATCAAATGGAAAATAAAAGAATTTTAACACTAGAGGGATATGATTTACAAACAGGGTGGCATGCCTTTTTATGGAACCCTAATAGTAAAGGTCACTCATATTTTTATAGACATACCCTGAGTAAATCTTTGATTAAAACATGGACAGTTATTAGGAGAAACCATTACACTAAAATCCCGATGTGGCTATCAACAATGGAGGCAATGTTTCATCCCAACACAATGGAGATTAGCAAAAAACTTACGTACCATCAAATTTTAGATAAGGAAGGGAAACTTAAATCGATTCAAGAAGTAGAAACCCCAAAAATAATTATAGATCATTGGTCTTATTTCCAAATAACAATGAGATACAATAGGGATTTAAAAGAATTTGGACTAGAAACAAAAAATACTCAACTTGATAAAATACTCTTGGGTCCAGAAAAAAATATGATCTCTAAATTATACAATTATCTAATAGAATATGAATTAGCAGAGGAAATCGTGAAAGGTTCAATGATAGCATGGGCAAAAACTTTGGCTACAATATAGAGCTAGATGACTGGGAAGAAATTTGGCAAAGAAACATTACATTAACACAATCAGTAACCTATAAAGAAAACTTATATAAAATGATATATAGATGGCATCTGGAACTCTCTAGACTGGCAAAAATATATCCAACAGTAAACCCAACCTGTTGGAAATATAAGGGAAATCAGGGTACCTTCTTCCATCTCCAGTGGACATGCCCAGAGGTTAAAAAATTATGGATTAGGATTAAAATATGGATAGAGGAAATCATCCAAGGTGGATTGGAATGGAAACCTGAATTGTACCTCCTGGGTATAATTAAAAAGAACTATTCCCTAAAAATAAAATACTTGATTATTCATATATTAACAGCAGCACGAATCTCACTGGCACAATACTGGAAAATGCCCAATTTACCACCTATACATTTTATTATTCAGAAAATATATGAATGCGCTGAAATGGAGAGACTTACATTAAGACTAAAAGGAAAGGATGATTCCGAATACTATTTGATTTGGGATAAATGGTATGATTGCATAGACCGTAAAAAAAAGAATGCATAAAATAAGGGGAAATATGGAACCTATGAAACATATTATTATATATATATATACTAAAGGTTAGAAATTTATAAATACTAGTTTTATTCCTTTTTCTCTTTGATTAAGTTATGTATTTATATATTTTTTATATTTAATTGGATTTATATGCTGCCCCATCTCCGAGGGGACTCGGGGCGGCTTACACAAAAATGCATAAACAATAAATACAGCTTTATCAAATTCTCTAATCCAATTATAAAATCAATAAAATACCCTTAAATTAAAATTCCCAACCCTGCTCAGTCCAGGCCAGCCTGTACAAACAGCCAAGTCTTGAGATCACGGCGGAAGGAGCGCAGGTCCAGGGCCAAACACAGCTCTAGAGGTAGCTGATTCCAAAGGGTGGACGCCCCCACAGAGAAGGCCCTCCCCCGGGGGACCTCCAACCGACATTGTCTGGTCAACGGCACCCCCAGGAGGGCCTGCCTATGGGAGTGTACTGGGCGATCGGACCTCGATGCTGGTAGGAGGCGCTCCTGCAAGTATCCTGGACCCGAGCCATGCAGGGCTTTATAGGTTAATACCAGCACCTTGAATCTTACATGGAAGGCAACCGGCAACCAATGAAGATCATGCAGGAGGGGTGTCACATGGGAGAATCGGGCCGCTCCCATCACCGCCCACGCGGCCGCATTCTGCAGCAGTTGAAGCCTCCGTATAGTCCTCAAGGGCAGCCCCAGGTAGAGAGCATTGCAGTAGTCAAGACGGGAGGCAACGAGTGCATGAGTGACTGTGCGTAGGGAATCTCGGTCCAAGTAGGGGCGCAACTGGTGCACCAGGTGAACCTGGGCAAAAGCCCCCCTGGTGACAGCTCCCACCTGCTCCTCCATACTGAGCCGTCCGTCCAGGAGGACACCTAAGTTGCATGCCTTATCCACAGGGGGCAACACCTCTCCCCCTATGGTCAGAGATGGAAAAGACTTACCTATAAAATATATAGTTATAACCCAACAATAATAATGAACTATTATGTATCATATAGTATAGACAATAAGCAGTTTATAAGAAATAGAAAGTAACCGCCATTTAATATTCTTTACGAGATATTTAAAACACTATCAAAATGTATTAGAGAAAAAGATGATTAGTTTTACTATAAAATGTTTATTTGTATGACCTTTCACTTTTGTATATTTGTATATTTTAAACTTTTGTATTCAATGAAGTATTTTTTAAATTAAAAATAAATCAATAAAAAATGAAAAAAAGAACTGAGGACTGCACGAGATCCACAGCAAAAGTCTTTGAAAACAAAGAGAGGTTCCCTCTCTTTGGAAAGCCTTTTGCCCTGGATCTCGTGCAGGCCTTGGTTAGCAGAGAACAGAGGCCTAAAGCACTGTAGTGCGCGATCACGTGAGATCAATAGTGCTAGATTTCCTACTACTCGTGTCTCTCACTAATTTAGGCCTCTTTTTTCTGCAAATGCACCAAAGTAGGGAAAAGAACCGATGCTTCGCCAATTCATCGCAAGGTACTATATTTTTCGGAGTATAAGACACACCTAGGTTTAGAGAAAGAAAACAAGAACAAAAAAGTTTTTGGCCTCCATGCGTCGTTTTTGCCCTCCCTGCAGGCGAAAAACAGGCTCGTTTTTGTGCCTCTGTGCATCCCATTTTCAGTCTTTCCAATGCCAGGGAAGACACAAATGGAACCCGCGGAGGACTCTGGAGGGCAAAATGGGGCTGTTTTTGGCCTGCAGAGTGCTTCTGGATGCAAGGGAGGGCAAAAACAGGACACACAGAGGGTTTGGGAAGCCAAAAACAGGGCCATATTTGCTCTATGAGACGCACAAGCATTTCCACCCACTTTTGGTTTTTTTGGGGGGGGCTATAGTCTGAAAAATATGGTAAGTCCCTGCGAGATGGGGTGGGGGAATAGGTAGGGCGAATGTTGCAGTGCCTCTGCTGTCATTCTTAAGTGTGAACGATGGCTATGGTGCTGCAACTCATAATTACAGAACTGGGTCTCTACTTGGGGGAGGGCTGGTCATAACTTGGAATAGTTGCTAAGTGAACTGTCGTAACTCAGGGATTATCTGTACCCTAGGACGCCCAGCATCACACTGCCTGAAGCCTTCATTCTTGAATTGGATTGGGAGAGTGATCTTCCATGGGCTGAGCGTGAAAGTTCTGTTCTCATACAATATCGGGAGGTTCCAGAGGACAAATGACAACACACTCCTCTCACACGACCTCCAGAGGACACATAAAAGCACACCTCATTCTTTTCAGCCTCCACAGATAAGTTAAAATAGAAATGGAAAAATACAGATAAAAAATGGCACAGAAAGCCGCTAAGCAAAGAGACATTGACTCTTTCCTTCCTTGGAGCATGACAAGGCCAAATCCTTTCCTTCTCCCTCCCAGGAGACGATATCTGATCAGTTGTTTTTTTTAATAAAAAACTAACTATAATCTCTCTTCTTGAACTCTCTGATTGGGGCCTAGAAAACTCTTACCCAGAGAGATGACGTTCCTATGGTTTTCAAGCATGACTTCCAAATGCAGCACTTTCTGGTCAGGATCCAGCTGAGACCATTCCTCCTCAGAGAAATACACAGCCACCTCCTCGAAGGACACAAGACCCTCCTCGACACGGAAAAAAGAACAGAACAGGAGGATTCGCAAGATCCGTTCATCTTCATCATTGATTTAGACAAGAGGATAGAAGGGGAACTCATCAAATTTGCAGACAAGACCAGATTGACAGGAATACCAACACTCCAGAAGATAAGCTCGAGATATAGAAGGATTGACAGATTGAGCCCCATCTAACAAAACGAAATCAACAGCGAGAAATGTAAGGTTCTACATTTAGGAAAGAAAAACCAAATGCACTGGCATAGAATAGATGATACCTGGCTCAACTGTATAAAGTGCAACAGGGATCTTGGAGTCCTAGTGGACAACCACTTAAACATGAGTCAGCACTATCCTACAGTTGCCAAAAAAAAACCCCTCCAACAGAATCATAGGCTGCATTAAGAGGGAAGTGTTAGTACCACTGTCAGCGTTCCAGCAAACCTCCATTCCAATCAGTAACTCCAAGGCAAGCATAATCTCAAAGGTACCTTTATTAGAATAGCACCTGGCACATCTGTGGAATCTCGAAACTATGTTTCCCGAATTCCGAAAATGTCCCAAACTACAATCCATCCCTCTTTTCCCCATCATTACATCACATGGACCAGAGGTGGTACTCAACCAGTTTGCACCTATTCGGGCGAACCGGTAGCGGTTATTTGGCATGGGTCGCCGAACAGGTGGCAACCCCTGGCTGGCCACGCCCCAACCTGGACGCTGGTCGCTCACTTGTCCCGGTCGCTCTCCTAGTTTTCCCAACTACGTGGCGGCCATGGTGCAGCTCAGGCTGATGTCCCAGGGCTGCTGTACATGTGCGCTGCGTGTTCAACCACTACACATGCAGTGCGTGTGCGCAGCATCCCGGGACATCCGCCCACCTGCCCGCCCTCCTGGAGCACATTTTCTTCCTTCTCTCAGTAGGCGCGCCTCTTTCAGCCCGGCCCAGCCAGCAGGTGGGTGAATGAATATTCCGGGGGTCCTCACCCCCCTTGTTGCAAGATGCCTGCAGCTGCTGCGTGCTTTTTTGGTGAGGCTGCAGTCGAGCGGCCGCAGCAAAAAAAGCAGGCCCTGTTCTATTTGCTGGGCCAGGCAAGTCTGAGCAGCTGGCACATAGAACAGGGAGGCGCTGGACTGTTGGAGAAGCGGAGCAAAGTTGGAGATCAGTAGCCACCTCTTTTGCAGCACAGAAATCCTCCCCGAATCTGCCGGCTGGTCATCTCCTTCTCTGCCATGCAGAACAAATAGGCAGAGAAGGAGACGACCAGCCTGTCCATTCGGGGAGGATTTCTGTGTTGAAAAGGCGACTGGAGACCGAAAATGAGTCGTCTCCAGCAGCCAACCCTTTGGGCAGCTGATCTCCTCCTTGGCCATAAGAAACAGGAGAGAAACAGAAGACTAGCTGGCCGATTTCTTCCTTTTGTCCCCCTAGACCGCCGCCACTCACGTCCTCCTCCTCCCAGGAGGAAAGGAAGAAAGGCATGGGTGCAGCAGCCTCCATTCCCCGCTTCCTCTTTCTCCCTGGGGGGGAAGGAAGAAAGGCATGGACGCTGCAATGCTGCAAGTATCGCTTTCCCCTTGTGAGTTAAAAGTGCCTGGAATGAGAGGGAGTGCAGGCTGTCAGCGGGGGTGGGGGAATCCACTCCAGCCTTGGAGAAATTTAAAGGAGCTACTTCAAAATGTGTGTCTGTTAAGCTACAAAAGTGCTCCTTGTGTGTGTGTGTGTGTGTGTGTGAGAGAGAGAGAGAGAGAGAGAGAAAGACAGAGACAAAGAGAGAGAAAGAAAAAAAATAGGAAGAGAGAGAAAAAACTCTGTTCTATTATTTTTAATTGTTCCATTATTTATCATGTGTTAATATTTTACACTGTCCCTACACCCAGAGTGATTTTTCTGCCTTTCTTTTGCCCAGGGCTACCACATATTTGGATTCTTCTGGACTCTCCCAGCCCCTCACTCCCCGCAACCCCCACCTCCTCTGGTTACCCCCAACTTCTCTCCGACTAATCTTCGGCCCTTCTAGCATTTGGGGTAGAATCGGGGGTCTCCCCCCCAAAAAAACAGCCCCCCCAAGCCCACCTCAAAGGGAGGGTCTCCAGCCCCTTCACCAGAGGGGTAGATCTGGAGGGCCAATTGAAGGGGGAAACTCATTCCCCCCCCATTCATCAATTCCCCACCCACCGTGGCTCCCCCTCCCCCCAGGTGCTGATCGGGCGATGGGGGATTATGGGGAGGGGGAGTCCTGGTCTTCTCCCCAAATTCAGCTCCTCCCCCAGAAGAGACCGAGGCTAAAGTGTTGCCTGACCTTCACAGCCTCGGGGGGGAGGGGGGAGCGAAGTTTCTGAAGCTGCAAAAATTCTATTTTTCTTCTACTTTTGGTGGCGTTTGTGGATTCAGGTCTGAATATGCCTCAGTTTCCCTCTTTCGCTTTCCACTCCTTCCTCTTTCCAGGCAACCGACTTTGGGGGCTCCGGATCCACGTCTAAGGCGGAGACGGAAGGTCCCACTCCCACCCAGTCACCGGTGGGCGGGGCGATGGGGGTCCGACTGCGTCTCATCTCAGTTCGGCCGCCTTCCCACGACCCCCCTCTCCTCCATGGTTAAAAGGAAGGGAGACGGCGGCCCTTCTTCGTCCCCCTGGGCGAAGTGGGGCGAGGGAGGGAGCGGAGACCACGCGGAGATCAAGGCGTCTCAGGCTCCCGCCTCTTTTGCCCTCGACCTCATTCGCCACTAATGGGATCTCAGCCCCTTCCTCCTCCTCTTCCCGAGGAGCCCTGACGGCCCCTCCCAGCCCCTCTCCTCCCCCCCCCGCACCTTCCTCCTTACCGGGGGTCTCATTCCCCCCTTCGCTCCTGGGGATCCGGGCCAGCGCCCCCACCAGCAGCATCGGGGGGAGCCCTGCAGAGCCCATGGATGCCTCCCCACAAGCGCCCCCAAAGAGAGGGGAGGAAGACACAGAGTATCCCAGCTCCAGAGGCGGAATCGGGGGGGCGGGGTCTGGATTTCGGAATTGGGAGTGGCCCTAAGGAATAGAGGGACCAATGGGAATCATCCCTTCTGCAGTGTCATCGGTCTCCGGGCAGAGTCTCCCTGGACTTCAACCGCAAGAGAAGAGTTCAGCGCGGGGAAAAGCGGAGAAAGGGGAAGGGGGGATCTTTCAGTCTTGGGGAGCTGCGGCTCAAGGGGCGGGTCATGCCAGCCCTGGAGGGCAGCGTGGACTTCCTTTTCGCCTCCCATTCGGCGTGGAGTGGGGGCTGCGCTGGATGAGAGAAGGGGAGGCGCAGCCCCACAGCCAGCGAGGACTTGAGGGTTGATTGAGGAGTCCTCGGACGCCTTCACACACACACACAAACACACGACCGGTTGGAGTGCCCCTCTCCCAATCACGTGGGGTCACTGCGCTCCCCGCCCCTCCCCAAAGCTTCTGCCTTTGGCTCCCTTCTTGGCAAAGGGGCTGCCGAAAGGCGAGTTTCGCCCGCAGCGCTGAGGGGTTTTCTGACCCACCGCAAATGGAAGGTCGCTTTTGGTTCAAGAAGGGCTGTTGTTAATGAGGGGGGTTAATAGGGGGAGGGGATAACAGGGGGGAGGGGCCCTCCCTCCCTAGCTACTCTCCCAGAGCTCCAGAAGGCAGGAGGAGAAAGAAGGCAAGGAAACTGACCAAGGAGAGATTCACTTCCTGACTGGGAGTGTTTGGGGACCTGAACGGACAAGTCCACCCCTTCATGCACACAGCGGAAAGTCTATCTGAGAATGGTGAAGAGAGCAAAGAAAGTGGAGGGTCCCCGCAGGGCCTGCCCTGAACCCTGCCTTGAGCTGCAGCCCCCCAAGATTGAAGGGATCCCCCACCTTCTTTCAGCTTCGCTCTCTGCCCTCAAACGTCCTCCTCCTTCAGGTGAAGTCACAAAGGACTCTGCCTGGAGACCGATGACGCTGCATCAGGGAGAATCCCCATTGGTGCTTCAGCTCGTTTTGGCTCCTCCCAGCTGAAAAGTCCGAGAAAAACGTATCCTCCTCCTGACGCGCGCACACATGTACACCCACACAAACGTGTTCATTTAAATGTGAAGATTGTGCCGTAGGAAGAGCTGCCGCACTGGATGATAAGGGGGGAAGAGGCAGCCCTGCAGCCAGTAAGAAGAACTTGGTGGCCACACACAGACACCCCCCCCAGTCCGAAGGGAAGCTCCGGAAAACCCTCCGCTAAACCAGGGAGAGGCGCCACTTCACTTCAGGGGAGAAAAAGGCAATTCCCCTCCTTGAAAGACGCGTCAGGAACATCCTGAGGTAAATCTCAAACAGCCCAGAGAAGAAAAAGGCGAGGAAAAAGGGAAACGCCCCATTTCCACCCGCAGCAACCAATCAGAGTACAGATCACCTCAGGCGGGAGCAGCCCTCACTCAGCCACAAGGAGGGTGTTTTTGTGCTTTCCTTCTCCAGCCATTAAATGATTAAATGTTTTCCTTTTTTCTCTTGTACCTCAGACTTCATTTTCCCCTCTCTTTCTCCTTCCCCTAATTTCCTATTTCTATTTTTCTTTGTGGTTTGCATGATAAATCAATCAAGATCTTGAGACTCTAGAAAGAGTGCAGAGAAGAGCAACAAAGATGGAGGCTAAAAGATATTTTAAAAAACGGTTGCTGGAAATGGGTGTGTCTGGTTTGAGGAAAAGTAGGACGAGGGGAGACATGGTGGCATCTTCCAATATCTCAGGGATTTCCACAAAGAATATTTCTCTTTTCTCTCCTCTAAAATTAACACAGAAGCGGACCTAATCAAAGAGGCACAGGTGGAGTTGCACTTTATAAATAAGAAATAACCAAACCGCTCTAGAAACGCCACAGAAGAAAGATGAAAACCTCCTTCAAGGCATTTGGGTTCATATAAAAGGGGGGGGGGGAAGCACAGATGTGGAAGCCTTTGTCTGACAGGGAGCCATGGAGAGGGGCCTTTCCCCCTACTCCCAAGCCCATCATCCCCACCCTCTCCCTTCCCCCTCCCATGCGCAACTCCGGCCCTTTCTACCATCCTGGCCCTTTGCCCCAGATCCACCAGGGGGCGCCCTCCGCCGAGGGAAGGGAACTCCAAGTGCTTCCCCATTGGGCCACTGGAGGGAAGAGGCTGCGGCGAAGGAAATGACATCACGGCGCCTTACCCCTCTAGGACATCTCACTTGCACTCCTTAACCCCTGGGCGCAGCAGGAAGCGGAGAGGCTGCGGAAGAGTCTGGCGGGGCGGGACATCCAGACGTGCCCCGGGTGAGTGGGGAGCTCTTCCCAGCCGCCCTCTCCATGCGAAGGGGGGGAGGGCAGGGCGGGCCTGGTGTAGGCCCAGCAGGGGAGGAGAGAAGGTGGGCGAGGAGGAGGGAGAGGCAAGATTCGCACCGAAGGCCCGATCCCGTCTCCGGAGTGGGACAGGAGCGGGGGCGGGGCTTTCCAGCTGCCTTCTTCCCGGCGCTGCTTGGGTGCGGGGCTCTGGGCTGGGAGGAGCCGCTTGGGGCTGCGGGCAGGTTGGGGGAAGGAGGTCAAGGGTCTGAATCCCCCTTTCTGATCCTGGGGGTCGGTTTTAATCTCCCTCCCAGATCCAGAACCTCGGAGCCCTCAGCAGTCTTTGCAAGCCAGGATTTCCTCTGCGGGGGAAGGAAGGAAGGAAAGAAGAAAGAGAGCGGAAGGACCAGCAGGGATCCGTCCTTCGGCCCCAGAAATGGCCCCGTGAAGGAAGAGACCCTTGGAGACCCCCCCTCTGAGTCCCTGGAGCCCTTTGGATCTGCTCTGCCAGAGAGAGGAAGGATGGAGACACCCCCTTTGGCCAAGGAGGGGAGCAGAAAAGGCCCAGTGGCTCTTCAACCTGGGAGCTGTGCGGAGAGCTGGACCAGAACCGGGCAGAAGGTCCTGGAGGAGGGAACCAGCCTCCCTTCAGAACTTCCGCCCTGGACCTCTGTCCGATGCCGGGAGGCTGAGGGCCCCCGAGGACTTTGCAGCCGACTCCATGACTTGTGCAGGCGATGGCTGAGCCCAGAAAAGCACAGCAAAGCCCAGATGCTGGACCTGGTGGTTCTGGACCGGCTCCTGGCTCTCCTGCCCCCAGAGATGGAGGGATGGGTGCGGGAGTGTGGAGCAGTGACCAGCTCCCAGGCGGTAGCCCTGGCGGAAGGCTTCCTCCTGAGCCAGGCGGAGGAGCAGAAGGAGCAGCTCCAGTGGCAGGTAGGAGACTTTACGGAGCTAAGAAAGGAATAAATAGAGTGTTTGAATGCTTCACCCCTCCTTCCCAAGCTTCTCCCACGTTCATAATACATGCAATTCTCCAATTCTGGTAGGACATTGTTCCATTGTTTTCTCACTGAGCCACACAGATGGATGTTGGGGGCTTTGAGGCTGTGCTCCTAATAGAAGAATCCATTTTATTTTCATATGACGTACATTAATTCTGCTTCTTCCTTCCTCCTATTGGAAGTGCTGTACTGTGGAGATCAGAGATCCTGAGGTAAAGAAGAACCCATCCAATCCCCCTCAGGAGCTATTTTTCAGGAGGATCCTTTGGGAAGATCAAAGTCAGGACACCTCAGGAGGTAATGGAAGATCCTCCAATTCCCCGTCTGTCTTCCCTTCACTCTCCCTTCTCTCCTATAGAATACCTCCTCCTATTTTGTTAATTATGCATTTTGAAATGCTTTGTTCCTTACAGAGAAACAAAGAATGGAGCTTTCTGGTTTTTATGATGGAGATCAAACAGCGGTTGAACCTCCAAATCAAGTAAGAAAGGGAAAATATATTAGATTTGTATTCTCCCTTCAGGAAGTGAAGCGGGTCTCCTTCTATTTCCCCCCCTTTTTTGGCCTGCAATATTTTTGTGTTCTTACACAACATGGAGAGCAGAATAACAGGTTCCTGTTGCTGTCGGCCAGCATAGCTTCCTCTGGTTATCTTGTTCTGCTAGGTACTTCTCCAACTTTGAGTTTACAAGAAGCAATTTTTTAAAAGTCCTTCATGAAATACAAATAAATGTATCACAGTTTCAGGAACTGCTAGAGATCCCAAATTTTTTTTGTTAACTCTTTGACTTAGAATTGTGCAAGGCTAATGAAAAATAAATAAATACTCACCTGGCAACAGTTGGCCGCGGGAGCTCTCGACAGGGTTGTCCCCATGCGTCCCCTTACTCGGCGCAGATCCCGGCCAGCTCCCTGGTATACTGAGGAGCTCCGGGAGATGAAGCGTTGGAGAAGGTGACTAGAGAGCAGGTGGAGGGCGACCTGCTCCGGATCTGACTGAGCCCAACTAAGAGCCATATTAGGACTTACCTGGTTGCGGTCAGGGCAGCGAGAAGATCTTATTTCTCTGCCCTCATAGCATCCGCAGATAACCGCCCAGCCGCCCTGTTTGGGGTTGCCCGCTCCCTCCTGCAGCTGGGGTGGTGGTGGACCCTTTGCGGGGCAGAGCTGAGGAATTTGGTCAGTATCTGCAGGATAAAATCGCTCAGATCCAGGAAGGATTGCGCTCGGACTTGCAGTGGCCTGAGGATGGGGATGCAAGTGGTCTGGCTAATGTGATCTGGACTGAGTTCGATCCTGTTTCTGAGGATGAAGTGGACAGGATTATGCGGCGGCTAAGCTCCACCACATGTTTATTGGACCCGTGCCCTTCCTGGTTGGTTTATGCCTCCAGGGAGGTCACGCGGCGGCTGGCTCCGGCAGTGGTCAACGCCGTTAAGGGAGGGGCTGTTCCCTGCCGCCTGAAAGAAGCGTGGTGAGGCCCCTCCTGAAGAAGCCTGCTCTTGACCCAGCCGCGTTGAACAACTTTCATCCGGTCTCCAACCTTCGCTTCCTAGCAAAGGTTGTTGAGAGTGTGGTGGCCCAGCAATTGCCACTTTTCCTGGAGGAAGCGGACTACCTGGATCTGTACCAATCGGGCTTCCGGCCCGGGTACAGCACGGAGACAGCATTGGTTGCGCTGATTGATGATCTCTCTAGGGCTCGGGACGGGTTCTTCCTCTGTCCTGGTCCTGTTAGATCTCTCAGCAGCTTTCGATACCATCGACCATGGTATCCTGTTGCGACGTCTCGGGGGGGCTGGGAGTGGGAGGCACTGTTTTACAGTGGTTCTCCTCCTACCTCTCGGGATATTCACAAACAGTGTTGGCAGAGGGGCAGAGGTCGACTCCAAGGTATCTCACTTGTGGGGTGCCCCAGAGGTCGGTCCTCTCGCCCCTCCTGTTCAACATTTATATGAAGCTGCTGGGTGAGATCATCCGTGGCTTTGGGGTGAGTTATCATCAGTATGCTGATGATACACAGTTATACATCTCCACCCCAGGCCACATCAGTGATGCTCTCTCCGTGATGTCCCGTTGTCTGGAAGCGGTGCGGATCTGGATGGACAGGAACATGCTTCGACTCAATCCGGCCAAGACAGAGTGGCTGTGCATACCGACATCTCAGTCCAGTTTGGATATTCCATCTTTGGTCATGGGGGAGGAGGTGTTGCCCCGTGGACAGCACGGAATCTGGGGGTCCTCCTGGACTCACGGCTCAAATTGGAGGAGCAGGTGGGGGCCGTGGCCAGGGGGGCCTTTGCCCAGATCCGGCTGGTTCGCCAGTTGCGCTCATTCCTGGACCGAGATGCCCTGCGCACAGTCACTCAGGCACTCGTCATTTCCCGACTCGACTACTGTAACGCTCTCTACTTAGGACTGCCCATGCATACCACTCAGAGGCTTCAACTGGTGCAGAATGCGGCCGCGCGGGTAGTGATGGGAGCCTCCCGATACTCCCATATTACACCCCTCCTGCGCGACCTACATTGGCTTCCGGTTACCCTCAGGGTGAGATTCAAGGTTTTGGTGTTAACATTCAAAGCCCAGCATGGCATGGGTCCAGGTTATCTACGAGAACGACTCCGCCCAGCATCAAATACCAACCGCCCTGTACGGGCGCACAGACGGGGTCTCCTTGGGGTGCCGTCTGCGACTCAATGTCACCTGGCGGCGACCTGGGGGAGGGCCTACTCTGTGGCGGCTCCCACTCTCTGGAATCTCCTTCCGCTGGAGCTCCGGTTGGCACCTGATCTCCGCACCTTCCGCCACGATCTGAAGACCTGGCTCTTTTCACAATCCGGGCTGTGCTGATTCTCTGGGGGCTGGTTTATTTTAACTATGGGGTTTTTAACTTTAATTCGGCTTTAATCTGTTTAATATGTTTTTAGCTAATTTATTTATTGTTGTATGTTTTAGTTGTGAGCCGCCCCGAGTCCTTTTTGGAGAGGGGGCGGATATAATCGGATTAATAAATAAATAAATTGCCACATTACCATTTTAAAAAACCCTTAAAAACCAGGGTCTACACAAAACCTTGCAGGCCGCTTGATTTTGCACTAACTGGAGCCTCCAGATTCTCTTTAAGGGCAGCCACATATAGAGCGCATTGCAATAGTCAAGACAGGAAGTGACTAGGGCATGAATGACTCTGAGTAAGGACTGTAACTGGCGCACAACCCGCAAATGCGCAAAGGCCCTCCTGGCCACAACTGCCACTTGCTCTTCAAGCAGGAGTTACGAGTCCAGGAAAACCCCTAGATTACACACAGGGTCTGTTTGAGTAGTGCCACTGCATCCAAGATCAAAGGTGGCAATTGTACCTGAGCCAACGAACCCCAAACCCAGAGCCACTTGGTCTTGCAAGGGTTTAGTTTCAACCCGTTGCTCCCCATCCAGCCCGATATCCAGCCCCAGGCACCGCGAGAGGGAGGACACGGCATCACTTAACTCGCCACAGGCCGAGACATACAGCTGAGTATCATCAGCATATTGGTGATACCTCAGTCCATGGTGACGGATGATCTCACCCAGCGGCTTCATATAAATGTTGAACAGGAGTGGAGAAAGTACCGAGCCCTGTGGAACCCCATAGAGCAGTGGGCAAGGGCTGGATCTCTCCCCTCCTATCAACTCTGAGAACGGCCACAGAGGAAGGAAGTGAACCAGGATAGCGCAAGGCCTCCCACTTCCATCCCCTGAAGCTGCCCCAGGAGAATCCCATGGTCGATGGTATCGAAATTACTTTACTGAAAGGCACTGAAGGTTTTGCAGAATCAATGAACTTGATAAAACTTCCCCAAATATTTCTTCAGTGAAAGCAGTTTTCAGATTTGCCCATTTGCTCACCTAAAATTAGAACTTGTGTGACCCACAGCCATTTAAATTAGTGCATATCTTTGCTTTGGAAATTTGGGAACAATGGAACAGAATAACAGAGTTGGTAGGGATCTTGGAGGTCTTCTAGTCCAACCCCCTGCTCAGACAGGAAGCCCTATAACATTTCAGATAAATGGCTGTCCAATTTCTTCATAAACATCTCCAATGTTGGAGCACCCACAATTCCTGGAGGCAAGTCTTTCCACTGATTAATTGTTCTCACTGTCAGGAAATTTCTCTTTACTTGCAGGTTAGTTCTCTCCTTGAATAGTTTCCACCCATTGCTTCTTGAAATACTGCTATCATGTCATTCATAGTCCTTTTTTTCATGAAACTAGACATACCCAATTCCAGCAACTCTTCTTTATATGTTTTAGCCTCCAGTCCACTAATAATTTTTGTTGCTCTTCTCTACACTCTTTCTAGACTCTCAAGAGGTTTTTTACATCTGGCAACCAAAACTGGATGCAATATTTCAAGTGTAGTCTTACTAAGGCATTATCAAGTGGTACTAACACTTGATGTCATCTTGATTCTATCCCTCTTAATGCAGCCTATGATTCTATTGGTTTTGGGGGGGGGCAACTGAAGCATAGTGCTGACTCATCTTTAAGTGGTTGTCCACTAGGACTCCAAGATCCCTGTTGCACTCTTGAGCCAGGTATCACCTATTCTGTGCCAGCACATTTGGTTTTTCTTTGCTAAATATAGAACCTTATATTTCTCACTGTTGATTTTGTTTTGTTAGATGGGGCCCAATCTGTCGATCCTTCTGTATCTTGAGGTTATCTTCTGGAGTGTTGGTATTCTTATCAACTTGATCTTGTCTGCAAATTTGATGAGTTCCCCTTCTATCCTCTTGTCTAAATCAATGATGAAGATGAACAGATCTTGTGAATCCTCCTGTTCTGTTCTTTTCTCCGTGTCCAGGAGGGTCTGGTGTCCTTCGAGGAGGTGGCTGTGTATTTCTCTGAGGAGGAATGGTCTCAGCTGGATCCTGACCAGAAAGCGCTGCATTTGGAAGTCATGCTTGAAAACCATACGAACGTGGTATCTCTGGGTAAGTTTTCTAGTCCCCAATCAAGAAGAGAGATTAAAGTTAGTGTTTTATTAAAAAAAACACTAATCAGATATAATCTCCTGGGAAGGCGGAGGAAAGGATCTGGCCTTGTCGTGCTCCAAGGAAGGAAAGAGTCAACGTCTCTTTGCTTAGATGCTTTCTGTGCCATTCTTATCTGTATTTTTCCATTTCTGTTTGAACTTATCTGTGGGGGCTGAAAAGAATAAGGTGCTTTTATGTGTCCTCTGGAGGTTGTAAAAGGAGTGTGTTGTCATTTGTCCTCTAAAACCTCCCCAAATTGTGTGAGAACAGAACTATCTCTCTGAGGCCGTGGAAGAGCATTCTCCCAATCCAATTCAAGAACAAAGGTCTCATGCACTGTGACTCAGAGCATCCTAGGGTACAAGTAAACCCCGAGTTATGACAGTTCACTTAGCAACCATTCCAAGTTATGACCAGCCCTCCTCCAGTACTTGAGACCCAGTCCCCTCTTTTTTTTTCAAAGACTTTTTACCTGGATCTCATGAAGTCCTCAGTTCTTAAAAGAACACAGGCCTAAAGTACTGCAGTGTGAGATCACACGAGATCAGTAGCCTGAGATCTTGCACTATTGGTCTTGAGTGATCTCATACTAAAGTACTTTAGGCCTCCATTCTCTGAGAACCGACGCCTGTACCAGATACGGCCAAAGAGCCCTTGG
The DNA here is from genome assembly GCA_009733165.1 of Naja naja. Classification (NCBI taxonomy): domain Eukaryota; kingdom Metazoa; phylum Chordata; class Lepidosauria; order Squamata; family Elapidae; genus Naja; species Naja naja. The sequence goes on from CM019149.1 coordinate 4,845,699, forward strand.
AAGCCAGTGAGACTTTGGGGCAGTGAAAAGGCCATTCTTGAAGCATCCCAACCTTTCCAGTCTCTCAGCTGAGGCGTTTAGCAATGCAATGGGAGGCTTTAAGCAAGGGATTTATCTCCAAACTCTCATTGCTGGGATTGAGGAACCAGCCAAGCGGGGGTCCTGCCCGCCAGATGCTGTGGAGCAGCTGCTTCAAGGTACACCGGGGAAGAAGGAGCTTGTTTCAAAATTGTTTCATTTCTCACAGGTCTCTGCTCAAATTAAGCCACCCCAATAAATCTTAAGTTTTCTCCTAATTCCTCCTTGGATATTTCCCTTGTTTATTCCTTAACTCAAAACTGACTCTGAGTGAGATTCACATATATAGAGATAATTGTAAAGAAAGAGACGTTTTCTAGATATTTTCAAAGCTTTCATGACTCATGAATATAGCAATCATCTTGTCTACATCACACCATTGTAGGCATGCAAACATACAACCTAATAGAATTTCAGAGAAATTCAGAAGGAAATTCACTTGACTTTCTACACTTTGATCTTTTTCTCTAACCGTGTTATCACTTTCTTTTCGCTTTTTTTTGAAGGTAATGGGCAGGAGAATGAAGATTCCTGTAAACTGTTCCAAGTGATCAGTGCTAATGATAGAACAGAGAAGTTTGGAATTCAAATGGAATTCGAAAGCCTAGAGAGAAACCAGTCAAAGAATTGGAATCAGGGAAGCTCATCTTCTACTGGTGCTCCGATGCAAGACTTTGTTGCCCAAGAAGAGAAAATAAGGAAAAAATATACTGGAAAAAGTGTGAAGCTAATGAAAGCAAAAGTACAAGTAAATGAACGCTATTTAACCCAAAACAAAGGAGAAGATGCTATAAGAAGACACAACAGACAGAATTACAAAGGGACATTCAGTCTTTCTCTTGGGAATAACTTCCTTACATCTCAAAAAGTGATTGACACAAAAGAGAAGCCTTATAAATGTTTGGAATGTGGAAAATGTTTTAGAACAAGCAAGCAACATAGAATCCATAAAAGGATTCACACAGGGGAGAAACCATATAAATGCATGGAGTGTGGAAAGACCTTTGTTTATAGTGGTACGCTTACTAACCATGAAAGGATCCACACAGGGGAGAAACCATATAAATGTATAGAGTGTGGAAAGACCTTTGCTCGAAGAGATCATCTTATTTCCCATAAGATCATCCACACAGGAGAGAAGCCATTTAAATGCATGGAATGTGGAAAAACCTTTGCTTATAATAGTGGCCTTAGCCGCCACAAAAAGATGCACACAGGAGAGAAACCATTTAAATGCATGGAGTGTGGAAAGACCTTTGCTCAAAAAGCTCATCTTATTTCCCATAAGATGATCCACACAGGGGAGAAACCATATAAATGCATGGAATGTGGAAAGACCTTTGCTCAAAGAGGTAATCTTATTTCCCATAAGATGATCCACACAGGGGAGAAACCATATGAATGCATGGAGTGTGGAAAGACCTTTGCTCAAAGAGGTGATCTTATTTTCCATAAGATGATCCACACAGGAGAGAAGCCGTATAAATGCATAGTGTGGAAAGACCTTTGCTTGGAGCAGTGGACTTAGAAGCCACAAAAAGATCCACACAGGGGAGAAACCATATAAATGCATGGAGTGTGGAAAGACCTTTGGTCAAAGAGGTAATCTTATTTTCCATATGATGATCCACATGGGAGAAGCTGTATAAATGCATAGAGTGTGAAAAGACCTTTGCCCATAGAGGTCATCTTATTTCCCATAAGATCATCCACACAGGAGAGAAGCCATATAAATGCAGGGAGTGTAGAAAGATATTTACTCATGGCAGTGGACTTGGAAGCCACAAAAAGCTCCATACAGGAGAGAAGCCATGCATGGAATGTGGAAAGTCCTTTGCTCATAGATATAAACTTATTTCCCATAAGATGATCCACACAAAAGAAGCCATATAAATATATGCAATTTGGAAAGACCTTTGCTCATAGATGAAATGTTATTTCCCGTTAGAAATTAGGTGAAGGAATATTATTGTTATGTAGGAATTAAATACAAAGAGGGTTAACAATTAGAAACATGTTGATATAATTAACATAAAAAGTGTAAATAAGCTAATACAAGTAATGAGTTAAAATTGTTTTGTTACTCTATCATTATTGTTACTAGTATAGATGTTGATATTTGTTTTTTCTTTTGCTTTTTCGTAAACGATATGCCCTGACAATATACTGTATTCAAAATGTTTATGAATAAAACATATACTCGAATAAAATAAAAAAAATGCATGGAATGTGGAAAGAGTTTTGCTCAGAATGGTCATCTTCTCATAAAAGGATCCATGCTCAGGAGAAGCTATATAGCAATAGCAATTCCACTTAGACTTATATACCACTCCACAATGTTTTACCACACCCTCTGAGCAGAAATCAGCTTATTGTCCCCAGCAATCTGTAAAAAGTATATAGATTCTTAGACGGCTTGAGATGGTGGCAAGATAACAGATTAACAGATTTGGGAGGGATCCTGAAGGTCATCTAGTCCAACCCCTATTGGAGTTCTCCGAGGAAAGGAGCAGGAAGCGCAGGAGAAACAGCCCAAACTTTACTCCGGGATTTTCATCAGGGGGCGTTTTGCGAGGAAAAAGGGGGTCCTCCTGACCCACAGAAGGAAAGGGGGGGGTTGGAGGGGGAGAAACCAGAAGGAGTTGGTTCATCCAGACATTCCGAGCAAAGGAGATGGGTGTTTCAAGGAACCCTCCCCTCCACTGAAGCGAAGCTGTGCCTTTCCCTGGTTCAGCAGAGGGTTTTCCGAGGCTTCCCTCCCATTTAGGGGGTGTCTGGGTGACCCCTGTCTTCTCATTACCTCTCCCCCCCATTGTCATCCAGTGCAGCAGCTCTTCCTGTGCCAGGATCTATCCATGAAATGAACACGTGTATGTTTGTGTGTGTGTGTGTGTGAGTCAGAGGAGGAATGTGTGTAGAGGGGGAGGAAGGGTTTTTTTTGGACTTTTGAGATGGGAGGGGCCAGAATGAGCTGAAGCACCAATGGGAATTCTCCCTGTTTGAAGCGTCATTGGTCTCCAGGCAGATCCTTTATGACTTCACCTGAAGTGGGAGGAGAGCTTTCGGGAACAGAGAATGAAGCTGAAAGTGGGAGGGGGAATCCCTTCAATCTTGGGGGGCTGCAGCTCAAGGGGGGATTCATGGCAGGCCCAGAAGGGACCCTCCACTTTCTTTGCTCTCTTCACGATTCTCAGCTAGACTTTGTGGGCATGGAGGGATGGAAGCACAGCCACGTTCTGAATGCATCTTTTCCAGACTCCATTACCATAGTCAGAGAATATCATGTTTATCGGTCAGATTGCGAATTCCATAAAGGAGGTGGAGTTGCTATCTTCTACAAAAAATCTCTAAATCTAAAAAAAGATTCAAATTACACAAGAGCTTGCTCTTCCAGAGACCATTGTTTGTGAACTGTCCTTAAATACCACTATCCGCTTCTTACTATTCTTACTACTCTTTTTAATTATTTATTGTATTATATGTTTTAATTGTGAGCCACCCCGAGTCTTCGGAGATGGGGCGGCATATAAGTCCAATAAAATAAAATAAAAAATAAAATGATACAAAGCCTGATTATGACATAGTTCATGCAAACAAACTAACTTCACTGCTGATGTGAGCTGCCTCTTGTCCACACCCCCTTATTTTCCTTGGTGACCTCAATCTACCTCTTATAGATTGGACCCTAAACAAATGTACATCCGAACCCATACATGCAACCATGCACAACGCCACTACTACACTGGGACTTGATCAATTAGTAACTAACAACACTAGAGTCAACAACTACCTCAACCTGCCTGCAATTACTGCAGGCTCGAATCCCACCAGGCTCAAGGTTGACTCAGCCTTCCATCCTCTCGGGGTAGGTAAATTGAGGACCCAAGATTGTTGGGGGCAATAAGCTGACTTTGTAAAAATGCCGCTTAGTAATAAGCAGGCATATACAACGGAATGAAGGCTATTGCTGAGCGCATTGGGTTGTATCCCAAAAATTGTAAGCTGCCCTGAGTCTTCGGAGAAGGGCGGCATATAAATGTAATTTAAAAAATTTAAAAAAACCCCTCATCTTCATAAACTCAATTTATGGCCTACAAATACAAGAACCCTTTTCAAACAGTGACCACTGTATGATTGACTTTTGTCTCAATTTATGCCCTCACAAAGAAGATCATAATGATGGATCTCCAAAATACAATTTTTAAAAACCCAACTATGATCCACTGATGCTCCAATGCAAGACTTTCTTGCCCAACAAGAGAAAATAAGGAAAAAATATACTGGAAAAAGCATGAAGCTAATCAAAGCTGAAGTACAAGTAAATGAACACTATTTAACCCAAAACAAAGGAGAAGATGCTATAAGAAGACACAAGGGACAAAATTACAATGGGATATTCATTCTTTCTCTTGACAATAACTTCCTTACATCTCAAAAAGTGATTGACACAAATGTTTGTGTTATGTATGTAGGTTTGAATGTTATTGGTTTATTTGAACTGTTCTTGTAAAATGTCAAATGGTATTGGTTTAAATAGTGCAGGAAGAAACCCTGCACTCCCATTGGCTGGCAGCTACGGCTGCAGGCTATAAGAAGCAGCCGTAGCCAAGCCAGGACGGGTCCATTCGAGCTGTAGTCACTAATAAACTCTTTGCTGGAACTTCTCGTCCTGACTCTTCATGCAAACTTAACACTGGCGACGAGGATGGGATTTCCCTGAAGAGAAGACGACGCGACGAACAACAACGGAGCGAGATGGCTGCGCTGAACACCCCCCAGCACCGTTCGATCCGCGACGGAAGACTGGGAATCGCATGCGGATCGCTTCCACATGTATCTGGAGGAACGATCTCGCGGCATCCCCGAGAGACGGAAGAGGGCGGTCTTTCTCACGCACTGCGGTCCGGCAGTCTTCAAAATGGCGAAGGCGTTGGCGGGGCAGCAGAGCTGAAGGTAATGGAATGGCCCGATTTAGAGAAACTTTTAAGAGCCCATTACGCCCCACAAGTATCGTGCCTCATTAAGAGACACGAATTTTACCGTCGGGATCAAGGGGATAGCGAAATGTTAATGACTTCGGGCAAGTTTAAGGGACATTGGGGTGCTTGTGACTTTACCAACTTAGAAGAGGCCATGCGTGATCGGTTTGTTTTAGGCCTAAAAGATAAGGTCTTACAAAGCAAATTTTTAATGAAACCTAAGATCGTGTTTAAAGAGGCCATTGAAGAAGCTGTTTCAGCGAAGCCACCAAGTCCTCAGCTGCGGCCATGAAAAGATTAACAAGGCCTCAAGCCAGCCTCAAGCCATTCTGATGGGGAAAATCCACAACAGCTCATTGCGAACAAATAGACTCTGATTCTGATGGCAGTGAGGCAGAGGAGGGGATTTTTAAACTCAGAATGGAGAAGAAAAGAAAAGACTCTGGGAAAAACAGGCAAGGGTTCTATTGCAGAGGCTGTGGGGGGCCCACCCCCTCACTGAATGCAAGTTCTTTGACTCCTTTGCCTACGTTGTGAGAAACGGGTCACATAGCCAGAGTCTGCAAATCATCCGAACTCCACCAGTTAGGAAGAAATTTCCTGATAGAGACTTTAAGCCCAACAATTTCCTTGAAAAAATGGGGCGAAATTTAGAAGCAAATGGCAAGAATGAAACTCACCAAACAATCACTATTGGTCATTCTTCACCCTTAAATAGCAGAAAAGTACATGTGAAGGTGTTTATTGAAGGAAGGCCTTGCCAAATGGAAGTGGACTCAGGCTCTTATTTATCTATGGTGTCATGGGACACTATCCACAGACTCTTTCCCAAAATTCAGAAAAGCATTTCCAGAAGCAAGCACTGACTCTCAAAGACTACCAAGGGAACAAGATTCCAGTAGTTGGAGCGGAGATTTCAACGTGCAGTTTAAAGGCCACACCAAACGTTTGCCCCTGACCATCGTGGACAAGGATCGCCCAAGTTTGCTGGGACTTGAGTGGTTCAAGCCACTTGGCATCGAGGTGACTGGCATCCATCACGTGAGCAGTTCTGAGTGGAAGAGTCCTTGAAGTCTGAGTTTCCAGAGGTCTTCAGCGAAGGACTGGGCAAGTATATGGGGACCCCTATTGCTTTCAGCCTAGACCCCAAGGTGCCCCCAATTCGTTTAAAGCCCAGGAGGGTCCCATTTGCTTTAAGGAAAAATTGATGCACAATTAGATAAACTCATTGTTCAAGGGTTTTAGAGCCTACTGACCACTCCAGATGGGAAACACCCATAGTCACACCAGTCAAGGCTGATGGGTCGGTGAGAATCTGTGGTGACTACAAGGGGACACTTAACCATGCGCTGCAGCAGAGCGCATATCCTGTACCAGTTGTGCATCATCTGCTCCATTCCCTTGGCAGGGGTACAGTATTTGCTAAACTGGACTTTAGCTCAGGCATATCAACAATTAACAGTTGATGATGCCACTGCAGAGGCACAAACAATTGTGACTCATAGAGGTGCCTTCAGATGTAAAAGACTACAATTTGGAGTAAGCGTGGCACCTGGCATTTTTCAAAACCTTATGGAAAGAATGTTGCAAGGACTGCCAGGGGTAGTGCCTTATTTTGATGATGTATTAATCTCTGCTGAAAATGACACTCAGCTTCAAGAAAGACTCAGAGAAGTCCTTACCAGATTCAGAAAAGCGGGTTTAAAAGTCAAGGAAGACAAATGTAAACTCAAAACAGACAGAGTTGAGTTCCTGGGGTATATGATTGACAAGCATGGCATCCATCCTACTGATGCCAAGGTTAAAGCAATCAAGGAAGCCCCTAAACCTCGATGCAAGGCAGATTTGCAAGCCTTCCTTGGACTTATTAACTTTTACCACATGTTTCTACCTCACAAAGCATCTATTGCTGAGCCCTTACATCGCCTGCTTGATAAGAAAGCTGTTTGGATCTGGGGGCGGAAGGAACAGTCAGCATTTAACAGTATTAAGAGACTAATCACGTCTGATGCTGTGTTGATACAATTCTCTGAGAATTTGCCTGTTGTTCTGACTTGTGATGCATCCCCTTTTGGAGTGGGGGGGTTTGAGTCACAGGCTTCCCAATGGAAGGGAAGCCCCAATTGCATTTTACTCTCGCACTTTGTCCAAAGCAGAGAGGAATTATAGCCAATTGGACAAGGAGGCTTTAGCAGTTGTTGCAGCTGTTAAGAAATTTCATGAATATCTGTATGGCAGGTCATTCACCATTGTTACAGATCACAAACCTTTATTAGGCATTGTGGCAGGAGACAAACCTACACCTAATATCCTGTCACCAAGAATGCTGAGGTGGACTGAATTTCTTGCAGCCTATTCATACAAACTGATTCACAGGCCTGGCAAGGACATTGGACATGCTGATGCACTGAGTCGTTGCCCACTACCTTGCCACAAGGAGGACTTTGAACTTGAAACTCACACCTTTTTCCTGGAGACCGTGGCTAAGCTTCCAGTCCATGCTGCTGAGATTGCCAGAGAAACTACCAAAGATGCTGTATTAGCACCTGTTATGGGCTGGATTAAGAAAGGTTGGCCTCTTCAAGATCTACCTCACCTTGCCCAACCTTTTAAGTCCAGGCAAACTGAATTATCTGTATTAAGAGGATGTATTTTGTGGGGTAACAGGGTGGTTATTCCTGCAAAACTGCAAAGGGAGGTTTTGGAAATGTTACATGAGGGTCATCCTGGGATTGTAAGGATGAAAGGTTTGGCCAGGAGTTATGTATGGTGGTCAGGTATTGACAAAATGGTTGAAAACTGGGTAGCATCTTGTCCCAATTGCCAGGTAGTCAGGCCTGCCCCACCTCACGCCCCCACACAGGAATGGGAATGTCCTAGGGGCCCATGGTCTAGAATCCACATTGATTTTGCAGGCCCTACAAGAGGGCACACTTTTCTAGTGCTAGTAGATGCATACTCTAAATGGCTAGAGGTAATTCCCATGACATCCACTACAACTGAGGCTGTCATCAAGCAGCTCAGAAAATTGTTTGTCACCCATGGGCTACCAGATGTCCTTGTTTCTGACAATGGCCCTCAATTCACATCTAACATTTTTGAATCCTTTCTAGCTCAACAGGGCATCAGACATGCCCTCACTGCCCCTGGGCACCCTTCGGCCAATGGCCGGGCTGAACGCATGGTACGCTTCACCAAAGAGAAGCTTCAGCAGCTGGGTCCTGGGGACATCACTGAGAAGCTTGAAAAACTTCTTAGTGTTCAACACATCACTCCTAGCCCATCAAATAACTTGTCCCCAGCAGAGTTGTTGATGGGCAGGAAACTTAGGTCTTCCCTTGACCGCCTTCATCCCACTTACGCACCCAACACCACTGGATTCCACTTCCAAAGTTTGTTCTTTTAGTGTGGGAGATTCTGTCTATGCTAGGAACCTTATAGGTGAACCTTTGTGCTGAAATAACTCACATCATGGGCCCTCGTTCTTACAGGGTACAAACAGAGGATGGCCTCCTCTGGAGCAGGCACATTGACCAACTTAGATCCAGGTTCCCTCAGGAACATCGACCCTGTCTCTCTCTAGGTCCCTCACCTGATGTCCCTTCTAGGGGGGAAGGAGGGGAACAGGAGGAAAATCAGCAAACAGGAATCAACCCCATGTGTAACGAGCCATTGCGACAGGAACCATCCCGAACCCTGTCACAAAGCCAAGATCCATCCTTAGAAGTGGAAGATTGCACATCACTACCTGACTTGGGTGCTGACATTGGAATGGAGATGGGTTGGGAGGAGAGACCAGATTCTAACAGTCTAACAGGGTCTTCTTCCTCAGGAAGTCCCAACAGGGAAATGTCAGTAGACACATTTCCCTTCTCACTGGGTGAGAACGTTAAAGCTTCTGAACCACGAAGGTCTCAATGTACACGTAAGAGCCCCACCTATTTAAAGGAATACATTAGATAGGTTGGGATTTGGTATGGACTGAACCTAGTGGGGAGGGGTATTATGTATGTAGGTTTGAATGTTATTGGTTTATTTGAACTGTTCTTGTAAAATGTCAAATGGTATTGGTTTAAATAGTGCGGGAAGAAACCCTGCACTCCCATTGGCTGGCAGCTACGGCTGTAGGCTATAAGAAGCAGCCGTAGCCAAGCCAGGACGGGTCCATTCGAGCTGTAGTCACTAATAAACTCTTTGCTGGAACTTCTCGCGTCTGACTCTTCATGCAAACTTAACAGTTTGCAATGTGGAAAATGTTTTAGAATAAGCAGGCAACTTACTCTCTGTCACTGCGTTTTTTTGGTTTGTCTGTTCAAGCTTCTAAGCTCATATTCTAGCAAGCAGGTGTCTGCCAGCCAGCACTGTGTTAACTTGTCTCCATAGTAATAAGATAAGAAAGTTTTGTAATGTTTTGATTCACTGCGCATGTGTACAAAGTCTTCACTTCCTGTCACTTCCGTTGTACTTTTCCTTTCTTGTTTTTCTATATGCCTTGGTGGAGATTAGGTTGCAAACATGTAGCTCCGTTAGGTTTTCTTATTTTATAAATAAAAATGTTTTTAGATTACTTTCCGGGTCTCATTTTTATCATCATTGACAGCAGAGAAGAACACGGTTTATCACCTCTAATTAGCAGGAATGTTTTGGAAGACTTTTTACTCCCTGGCAAGAGGTTTTTCCAAGCCTTTGAAAATGGTAGCAGAGAAAGGCTTGACATTGGTAGAGAGGATGGTTTTTTTCAAAGCTTCAAAGCTTCAAGCTTAATTATGTTTTTCTTTGCTCGTTGTGATGATAGGGCTTATTTTTAGTTAGTTCCTCAGGTCTGAGGACCTGGTGAATACTGCAAGATAATGCCTCGAAGGAAAGCAAAGATGAAACAAAGGAGGACTCCGTCCGAGGACGATTTATGGCAGTCACTCCCACATGCTTCTACTGTGGAAGAGCAACAAGAAACCAGGTCTGTAAATTCTTCCTATATCTATGATGCATATTTACAAGCTCAGTCTGCAAAAGCAAACGCTCAAGTTTATGACTTACTTGGAGCAAAGCCTAAAGTTTTACAGTCAGCTGAGCATTTTTCACCTAAAGAGAAAGGTGACATTCTTTATTCTCCAATGTCTCCAGAGTAGACAATGAGGCAGAATCTTATGCATGGTTTTTTGAGAGAAATTGAAGGTTATGAACAAAATATAAAGCAAGCCAAGACTTTTGCATTATCCCTTCAGCCAGATATGGGTGTGGTTCAAGTTCCTGAGTCCTCCATCTTGCCTTCTTCTTGGAAGCCAAGGGTCCACCCACAAGTTGGTCACATGGGTGTGGTGTCAGACCAATCAGAGCAGAGAGCTGTGCCTACATCACGTGGAGTGTCTTATGATCCTGACTCAGCGAGAGCTCCTGTGTTTTCTAATATTGTAGCACCATCTGCTGACAAAATGCATGCATTACATGAACATAAAGAAACCCTACACAAATCGTTTGATGAGATGTTAATGAGGCAATCTTTTCTACAAGATAATATATCTCCAGTTATGCAAATGCCTCCTGAGGCTATCCAAATTGCATCAACTCGGCTTCCTGATATAGCTGCTAGTAAAATGCCTCAAATGCAAATGCCAGCACCTCCTGCAGGCCAAATTGGTGGTGCTCAAATACCAATAGCAGCTCAACAGCAACAAGTCCACATGCAGCCACAGGTTAGACAAGCAATGGCACAGCCACAAATGCATTTACCAGCCGCACGTGACCTCCCTGGAGGCATAAACCAGCCAGGAAGGGCATGGGTCCAATAAACATGTGGTGAAATTCAGCCGCCGCATGATCCTGTCCACTTCATCCTCAGAAACAGGATCAAACTCAGTCCAGATTACATTAGCCAGACCGCTCGCCTCCCCTTCCTCAGACCACTGCAAGTCCGAGCGCAACCCTTCCCGGATCCGAGCGATTTTATCCTGCAGATAAAGACTAAATTCCTCCGCTCTGCCCCGCAAAGGGTCCACCACCTCCCCCAACGGTAAGAGGGAACGGGCGACCTCAAACAGTGCATCTGGGCGGTTATCTGTGGATGCTATGAGGGCGGAGAAGTAAGATCTCCTCGCCACCCTCACAGCTACCAGGTAAGTCCTAATATGGGCTTTCAACTGGGCTCGGTCAGATCCGGAGCGGGTCGCCCTCCACCTACTCTCTAGTCCCCTTCTATGATGCTTCATCTCCTGGAGCTCCTCGGTATACCAGGGAGCTGACCGGGATCTGCGCCGAGTAAGGGGACACATGGGGACAACCCTGTCAAGAGCCCCCACAGCCGACTGTTGCCAGGTAGCCGCAAGGACCTCGGCAGGGCTGTGGGTGAGGGATGCAGGAAAAAAACCCAGTTCTGCCTGGAACCTCTCAGGGTCCATCAGGCGCCTGGGGCGGAACCATCTAAGTGGCTCCTCATCCCAGTGGTGTGGGGCGGCTTGATGGAAGACAGCCGTAGGAGATAGTGGTCTGACCATGGAATGGGATGGGTTACTGTAACACCATCCCCCAGGCCACTACGCCACCGCTTCAAGACAAAAACCAGGTCGAGCATATTGCCCCCCTCGTGAGTCGGGCCATCTATTAACTGGGTCAGACCCATGGACTCCATGGAGGCCATAAATTCCTGGGCCAACCCCGACGCCGCCCCCAAGGAAGGCAGGTTGAAGTCACCCAGAACTATAAGCTCTGGGAACTCCACCGCCACCCCCGAGACGGCATCGAGCAGCCCAGGCAGGGTGGCTGATACACAGCTGGGGGACAGGTATGTAAGCAGCACGCCCATCCGACCACTAAGCTCGAATCTCAAGAGGAGGGACTCACACCCGCCTATCTTCGGAGCAGGGACCTCCCTTGGAAGCAGGGTCTCCCGAATAACAACAGCCACCCCTCCACCCCTTCCCTGGGGTCGAGACCGGTGCATAACCCGAAAACCTGGGGGGCAGATATCGACCAGAGGGACTCCACCCTCTGGCCCCAGCCAGGTCTCGGTGATGCAGGCCAGGTCTGCGTATTGACCCAGGTATTGACCCACCATGTCTCTATAGATTTGTACGTGTATGCATATTGTGCCTTTCTGATCCAAATGAGACAAGGTTGAATCCAACAAAACGAAATTTAATGTGGACAAGATTTTACACCTGGGCTGGAAAAACAGATTACAGGAAACCTGGCTCAAAAACAGTAAGTGTGAGAAGGACCTTGGGAGTCCGAATGGATGATCACTTAAACATGAGTCATGTGTCTGCAGCATCAGCCAAAAAAGCTAATATAATCCTTGGTTGTATAAACAGAGGCATAGAATCAAAAGCATGTGAAGTATTAGTACTGTTTTATAAAGACTTAATAAGTTATTCTCATCCTTCCTATTACCTATCTCTTCCAACTTGTAACTATAACCGTGTTGCTTGTATCTTTGCAATTTATATTGTTTTATTTGTTCCCTAGTATGCTTATTAGTAACCTATGACTATCACTAAGTGTTGTATCTTGTGATTCTTGATGAACATATATTATTTTTTCTTTATGTACACTGAGAGCTTATGCTCCAAAGACAAATTCCTTTGTGTGTCCAATCACACTTGGCCAATAAAGACTTATATCCTATCCTATTGCAACAGGACAGATTATCTGGAGTTTAGTTCAACTCTGGGGTCCTTGGGGCTTCTGAGCTTGGTTGTTTCCTTGGAGACATTGAATTGCCCAACTAGGTCAGATAAATTTCCTCCATCCCTGAATTTTGGACGCTCAGCAGAAGGTGGAATGTGTGGTTCCCCCCACACAAGAGGGAACTGCCATTTTCTGGGGGTTCAGAGGGGAGGAAGGAGAAGCTGCTTGTACCAGGTGGATGTCGTGAACCACAAAGAATCCAGTTGATCAAGATTGGGAGAGGGGTGAGAAGGTGAGGGAAATGGACAAACTTTGGGGTCAGCTGAGGAAGATGGGATTTGTAGTCCTGGGGCAGGCATTTGAAAGAGGATGTAGTCCACAGAAGAGAATATCTGGAGGTTGGGTTAAACTCAGGGGTCGTTGGGGCCCTCGGTGCTTGGTTCGCTTGGAGAGTTGCATTACCCAGCTAGGTAACATCCTCAGGACAAAGGAGAGAGGGGATGGGCTCCCTGTTTAGATGCCCTTCCAGAGATTGTGGGGTTCCCTCCTGGATGGTTCCTTGATTGAAGGATTGTTTTCTGCCTGTTTGCTTGTCTGGTGCTGTTCCCTGCTTATCTATTGGCTGTTGGAGGGGAGGTGTGTCTTTTTCATTTCCTTCCTAGGTTTTTTTATTGTATAAATGTGATTTATCTCTCTGCATGTATTGAAAACCAGAGATTGACCTTTTAGGATTACTAGATAAGGAACTTGAAATAAAAAATTGGAATTTTATTACTGTAGAAGCTGAATGCAGCCAGAATTCTTTATTGTGCAAAACTCAATCCCCAAGATTGAAGGTGGATGGACGGAAGAAATGAGGGAGTGGGCTAAGAGGGCGAGATGAACTGTTTGGACCAGAGAAAAGAAAAGATCCAGTTGTGTTTCTACCTGGAAACCACTTCTGGACTTTGTGCTTGAGGCAGGAGAAGGGAAACCTTCTCTATAAGATTTGCTGATTAGGATTGCTTCTTATAGAAATGTACCGTATTTACTAAGAATGAACAGTAGAAGGAAAAAGTGAGACTGAAATTTCACTTTGTATTCTGCTTCCTTGAAAATAAACTTTTCCCCTTTTTCCTACACTTCCCTTTCCCATTTCCCTACGACCTTTATTTTCTCTTTCATTCCATGAGAATCTTCATAAAAAATAACCAAAATGAGCCTTTTGTTTTAAGGGCGCTTTCTGTTCCGCAGCCGAAATATCCAAATTCCTGGGGGAAAAGCTCATCCGGATTCCACAAATATATCTGCACTTTTCTACTGGCAAAATTTCTTCCGAAACGTTACTTGATGTTTTTCTCTGCTGGAAGAGAGAAATTCCTGGCAATGATGGCAAAGAGGTGGAAGTTCTCCGAGGAAAGGAGCGGGAAGCGGAGGAGAAACAGTCCAACTGGATTCCGGGATCTTCCCTCGGGGCCCTGGGTGTGCGAGGAAAGGGGGGACCCGGATTCCTGACCCACAAAAAGAGGGCGGGTCCTGGATATGATGGGTCGAGGGCCGGGGAATCAGAAGGAGCCGGTTCATCCAAACGTTCAGAGCCAGGGAGACACGTGTTTGAAGGAGGGAAATCGCCTTTTTCTCCCGCGAAGCGAGAGAGCCGAGCGGAGGATTCCCCCGGGAAAGATGGGGAGGGGGACTGGGAAGAGGATTCTCCTTGGGCTAGGAAGGATCCCTGCAGATCCTCCCCGCCTCTTCCTGGTTCAGCTGAGGCTTCTCCGGGGCTTTCCTTCGGATTGGGGGTGTCTGTGACCCTCAAGTCTTCCCTGCTATGGGGTGCCCCTCCCCCCTTCTCATCCAGCGTAGAAACTCTTCCCACAGCAGGAATCTTCACATGCGAAGTGAACGGGGGGATGAAGGGGGTCCCAGCCCCAGAGGAGGAATCGGAGCTCTGAACTGAGGCGAGGAAGCGTTTTTTTTTATTTTGGGGGGTGGGAGGGGCCAGAATGAGCGGCAGGATCAATGGGAATTCTCTCTGCGTAAGCGTCATCGGTCTCCGGGCAGAGTCCTTTGTGATTTCACCTGAAGGAGGAGAGGTCGTTGCCCGCGGAGAAACGGAGAAAGTGGGGGGGGGTCCGTTCAGTCTTGGGGGGCTGCAGCTCAAGGGGGGAGGAGTTCATGCTTTTCGTGTTTCCCCTCCCCCGCAAGGTTGTGATTTTCTCTGAGTTCTTCCTGACACCCCCACCCCACATGCACACACGCGCACACATAGACACACACACAGAGCAGCTCTTCTTCCTCCAACCCGCATCAGCTGCAGAGGCGCTTGGGCTCCTCTGGAAATGAGGAAGCGGAAATGAGGAACTGGTCAGGATCCAGCAGGCAGCAAGCCTGGATTCTTCACCAAGGCAGCTCAGGGGACTCTCCTCCTCCAGGTGGGGCAGCCACAAGGTCCTGTGACCCACCGGAAGTGGCTGAAGGGGCCATTCCTGATTATAGGAGCTCTCTGGTCTTTTCTCCATCAGTTGAAGCAGATTGAAGAAAGTAGTCCTTGACTTATAATAGTTCATTTAGTGACCATTCGAACTTACTATGGCACTGAAAAAAGTGACTGTTCACCTAATATGCCTTCTTTTTAAAATATTTATTGTTTTGAATGTTTTTTTAATACTTTCTTGTATATACCTGTTTTTAGCTTTGTTGTATGTGACCCAGAGTCACTAGTTGTGAGATGGGTGGCTATATAAATTTGAGAGAGATGATGAGAAGGCGGGGGGGAGATGATAGATAGATAGACAGATTGATAGATAGATACTGTAAATGATAGATAGATAGATGATAGATAGATAGATGAGAGAGAGAGAGATATAGAAAGAGAGAGAGAGATGATTGCTAGACAGAGAGAGAGAGAGATGGAAAGATAGAAAGATAGATAGATAGATAGATATAGATAGAGTCCCTGGGGACAGTCTAGATGGTCTCCACCCCTCCATCCCAAGAAAGAGCGGCCCTAAAATGAAGCTGCGGGGGTTTCTCAGCAGAAGAAGGTCCAGGTTGCCATCCTCCTCCTTCCCCCAAGCTACCACCTTCAGCCTTCATTTTTCAGAGGTTGCAACCAGGACAAAGAGTCATCAGCCGCTAAAGAAAACATATCCTTTTGCATCACAGAGCAGGATTGATTCATGAGGGCTGCAGAAAAAGAGAAGGGGAAGAAAATTAGAATATAAAGAGAAACTTTTATTGTAAATATAATGTTTTCTTCTTTTTCAGCCCCCAACTCCAAGGCAGGCCCACACTGCAGGGGGGTGGTTGACAGGCAGGGACAGATAGAGGGAGAATCCACCCATTTCAGGAAGGAAAAGGCTGGGATGCTTCAAATGAACAAAGAAGATGGGGCCAGGATGGAAGTGGCAGAAAAGAGGGGAGCCTGGGGGTCACTTGGCCAGAAATTGTGTGAATTCCCACAAGGAGAAGGGGGGTCAGGAAGAACAGCCTGTCAAGGTTCAAACTAGTGAACTCAAGTGAGTCTGCATGGGGTGCCAAGTAGGATCATCTCGGACTGGAGAGGGAAGGGTCTAGTTCATGGTGAAGTTTTGGAGGTTGTTCATGAAGTTGATAGGGTCATTCAAGGACTTACCTCTACTTTCCATCTGAGTACGAACGGAGCTATAGAATGAGCTAACGCAATGATAGAACAATACCTGAGATGCTGTGTTAATTATCAGCAATCTAGCTGGGAAGATCTCCTGCTATTTGCTGAAGTTGCCTACAATATCACAGTGCATATTAATATGGGACTCGCCCCTTTTAAAATAGCCAAGGGGATGGAATTTGTCCCCATGCCTGAATAACCTCAGGAACCCCACTCCACAGTGAGACTAACAGGCTGGGTGGGTTGCTTACATAATGCCTGGGGGAATGTAAACCTGGGGTGCTCCTTCCCTTCCCTCCTTCCCTTCACTTTTGCAATTTCCCAAAACTTGGAAAAATTCTGGGCAAGATTTTAGCATTTGTGCATGCTTTTGTTTTTGATTGCAATACTTTTTCAGATCTCTGTAAGGAAAAGCTGCCCAAAATTTGCTGTATGCAGAGAAAGGAGGTTTTGTTCAGGCATGTTTTTTTTTAAGGAACAAACCACTTATAACTTTTAGGAGGGGCTGAGATGAGGGAAGAAGAAAAGAAACTCACCTGCAGGAGGTTGGATGGGAATTGCTGGAAGGAGAAAAAGAACCAACCAGAAACCTTCTTGGGCTGGAGGAATTAGGGGGTCTCCCTCCCCATCGACAGCCCATAATAGGTTGTGTGAGCTTCACTTAATAGCCCCAAATATAGAAGTTCCCAAATATATTTCTCAGGGAGACCCTCTTGGCCACTTGATGAAAGGCCTCTTGATGAAAGGCCTCCCCTAGATGGTCCCCTCCCCACAACCTCTCCTCCAGCCCCCCAGACTCACCTTTCTTGCTCTTCAGGTAGGAGAAGAGCCCCACAGCCAGGAAGGCCACTCCTATCATGGCCCCCATGATCCCTGCCCAGAGTTTGCTCCCAGCAGAGCTGGTGGAACGGGGCTCTGGGGAAGGAGAAGGAGCCTCACCTGAGCAGGAGGATCAGGCCCACCTTCCCCAGGAGGGGCCATTCTGGCTCCCCCCACAGGGAGGGTCTCTCCCCCTTTTCAGGGGAGGAGGGGGAGGGAGTGGAGAGGCTTACCTCACTGGATGGTGATGGGGGCCTCCAGGCTGGTGTGCCCCACCCTCCAAGTGTAGATGTCCCTCCACTGGGGTTGGGTCTCCAGGATCACCTGGAGCTGGTAGGTCCAGATCCTCCCCAATGGCCACGCCCTCCTCCTCTGGCTGGCCGTTCTTCAGCCACTAGATTTCAATCTCCAGGGGGTAAAAGCCCATGGCGGTGCAGAAAAGAGTGGTGCTGGGAGAAGTAGGGTCCATCTTGGTGGGGGAGATGGTGATGGTGGGCTTGGCTGGAGGGAAGGAGGAGAAGGAGGTGCATGAGAGATACGGGAGAGCCCAGAACAGGGGACCAGGTTGGTTAGTTCCCTTTTTACTCCTGAAAATATTCTTGTGTTTTAAGTTGTCTTCCGAAGTAAATTGCAGCAAGAAATTAAAAGGGATCCTGAAAGAGGGAAAAAAGTTAAATCCTTCCTGATTGGGATCAGCTGCAGTCTTCAAAAAGGAAGAATTCCCCAAATAGGCAAATCTGACAGGGATAAATGCTGGAAATGCCCAGAGATAGAAGTAACCTCCTGCCAGATGTGGTGGACATGGAAAGAAATAATGCAGAAGATGAGAAGGAGAGACGCAGCATGAGTTGGATGATTCTTGGGATGTCGTTGAAAATGAAACCACACTTTTAATTAGGTGTAATACCTCAAAGTTTGTAAATTTAGTTCTTTATTAAATTTATTTGGCCAAGTGGCACAACTGGGTCACTGGGGTAATGCAAATCCACCCAGAACAAAGTTGGTCAAAGTCCCCCATCTTGGGGCTCTGGGCATCCAAAGGCCATCAGCCTGGCCAGGTTTCAGCCAAAGCCTCTATCCCCCATGCAGCTCCCCCATCCTCCAGGACCCTCGAGGGGGCAGTTTCAGCATCACCTGGGTCCCCAGAGGTGGAGATTTATTTATTTATTTTATTTATTTATTATTTGGACTTGTATGCCACCCCATCTCCGAAGACTCGGGGCGGCTCACAGCTAAAACAATAACAACAATAAATAATTAAAAAGAATTAAACCAATCACAAGCCCAATAATAGCTAAACAAATTTAAAATTTAAAATAATTTAAGAACCATCCCCTCCCCTCGTAGGGAGGAGTCACAGCCCGGATTGGTCAAACAACCAGGTCTTCAAGTTGTGGCAGAAAGTGTGAAGGTCAGGGCAGGGGTAGCTGGTTCCAAAGGTCAGGAACCGCCACAGAATAGGCTCGTTGCCAGGGAACCGCCAGCCGACATTAGCTTGCCAACGGGACCCCGAGAAGTCCTTGCCTGTGTGCTCGCACAGGGCGGTTGGCACTCGATATCGGCAGGAGTCGCTCCCTTAAATATTGCGGACCCATGTCGTGTAGGACTTTGAATGTTAAAACCAAAACCTTGAATCTCACCCGGAGTGCAACCGGCAACCAATGCAAGTCGCACAGGAGGGGGGTAATATGGGAGACTCGGGAGACTCGGGAGATGTCAAGTTATCATCATACGGAGGGCACCTCCAGTCCTGGTGATGGAGGGACTCACCAGAGGTTGGAGAGGAGAGGAGAGAGGAGGGAGCTAAATGCTCTGGCCAGCCCTGAAGGGGATCAACCAAGCTTGCCAAGAGAAAGAAAGAAAAAGAAAGAGAGAAGACAAAAGTAGAGAAGGGAAGGGAAGGGAAAAGAGAAAAGAGAAAAGAAAAAAAAGAAAAGAAAAAAGAAAAGAAAAGAAGAAAGGGATGGAACTAAAGGGACAGCCATACTGGACTTAATTCTTACAGAGAAGAAGTGATAGAGGGAGTTGAAACTGCAGGAATCTTGGGTGAGAGTGACCAACAGAACACAAACACAAGCAATAGAACATAATGGCATCAGAGTCTTGGATTATAAAAGGGCTGATTTTAATAAACTCAGAGAGAACTTGGGAAAGATTCCATGGATGAAAATCCTAAAGGGGAAAACAAAACGTCCGGTTTTGGACTTCCCTGAAGACGGACCGCTGACCGTGAGTTGTCTGTGGCTTTGATCCGTGCTTCTTCATCTGAGAGCCCCGATTGGCTAGATTTGGGGCAGAAGCTGCCTCATAGGGGCGGCGGAGGAAGGGGAGATCATCAACCGGGTAGAGGCAAACCCCCTCCCTGGATTGGCAAAGCTCGTTCTCAAAGACATCTGAAGCGGTGGTCTAAAATGGCCACCCTGAAGGGTAAGAGTAAGCTGGAATAAGATTGTGCAGGAGAGAGAAAGAAGCAGACAGCAGGAGAAACGGGAAGTTATAACTTCCTGTTAAAGGTACCCCAGGATTAATTTTTAAGAATTTTTTAAAAAGGATTTTAAGCAGCGAAGAGAAAGGAAAAAAAAAGGTGTGAATTGCTTTTTGACAGCAATGGGGTTTTGAACTGGAAAAGGTAGAAGCTGGAAGAAGAAATCATTTAACTAATGTGCATAAATATATTTTGTTACCATATAAGCACTATCCCTTATTCCACCCCGGACAAACAGCTGTCCAGCCTCTTCTGGAAAACCTCCAGGGATGGAGCCCCCCAATTCCAGGTGGGGGAGGGGCTGCTCCACTGATCCATCGGTTCTCATGGACAGGAAATACCTCCTGATCCCATCCAGGTCAGATCCCCCAATCCCATTTTCCCTCCCAGGGTGATCCACCTTCTCCGGGCTTCAGCTTCTGTCAGCTGAGGGTCGATCCCTGGAGATGCTGCCCCACTCTGGGATCTGCCTGTGAGATCCCAAGTGAGCGAGGGAGATCCCAGGGCAGGAGTGGGATTCCGGTCAATCTTCCCCTCCAGTAAGGATCACAAGTGGAGCTTCCCCCCACCCAGAACCCAGCCAAGACCTCCGATCCTGCCTTCTCTTCCAGCCCAAGCCCAGGCTTCAGGGAAGTCCCCCGTCAGAGCGGTTGCTCTTTCTCGGCCCCCCTCCCAATTCTCAGCCGAAGGACAAAGGACCCCCCCTCCAAGTTTCCTCCCTGCTAGAAAGTTTGAGGGTGTTTTTGTCTGCAACTCCCTCCAACTCTTGTATGTGTGTCGGTACAAAATTTCCTTTGAAGAGAAATATTGTTTCCAAATAAACGCAGCTTTTCCCACCTTTCCAAATCTCTGCCTTGGTTTGAAATAAACCTTGAAGCTCAATAAATCTCACAAACATTTTATGTTATGAAGGATCCAGATTCTCCATTCCTGCCATTGGCTGTTTGCCAGGGAACTCAATGCTTTGAGTGCGAGGATCTGCAAGGAAGAGGATTTTATTTATGGGGAGAGAAATCAGCCCTGGGACTCCGTCCTAAGAATCCACCCTCTGAGCTGAACTTCCTTCTTCTGGAGGGGAGTTGGAGGAAATATTTTGCCCAAAGGAGAAGAAAACATCCACTTCCACAGATATTTGTAAGAAGATCTAAGCGGATCTTTTTCCTTATAAAAGATTTCAATATTATTTAAGAAGGATGGATGGAGAGTATATTAAACCGAAGAATAAATTTATAGTTTATAAAATAACCGGGAATTTTAATAGAAATTCTGGGGACTTCAGTAGTCCTATATCCCCCACTAAAGGATTACAGCATTTTAAACATTACAGTCTGGAAATCTCCTTCCCCCACCCCCCAAATTATCCAGAAAAGCAGAGATTCTGGTTCTTGTACTTGTGTTTCACTACATCCATAGAAAACATTTTTTCCAGTCTTCGACAGAGATTTGGGTTCTGCTGAGTTAAGCAAAGGTGGGTGAAATGGATTCTGAATTCCGGATTGTTTGAAAAGCTTTGGGGGTCCAAAGGTGGTCTGGATCCTTTTCTAGGGATGGGGGGCTGGAAGGGTCAAACTCCCCTCTGGCCCAGCACCGGCCTCAGCAGGCCAGAGCCGGGTCCCCCCTGCAGCTGAAGGAGGCAGCAGAGTCAGCATCTCCCCTTCAGTTGTGTATCTGGACACAGCCAGTCACACAAAGTCAGGCCCAGATCCAGGCAGCCTCTGTGGAGCGTCCAGTGCTCGCCTGACCCAGGCAGAACCTCTGGGCTGCTTTCCTGCTTTATTGAGCTTTCCTCCGAGTTCTGTCTGCCACCCTCAGCCCTACACAAACACACACACACAGAGTTTCTTTCTGAAACCCCCATCAGCCGAAGAGGCACTTGGGTTCCGCTTCCCTAGCCTGAAGCGTTGGTCTCCTCCAAAGCGGAACTGAGGAACTGGCCAGGATCCAGCAGGCAACAAGCCTTGATTCTTCACCAGGGCAGCTCAGGGATTCTCCTCCTCCACCTCATGGCTGAGTCTCCAGGAGGGGCAGCCCCTTGGTCCTCTGGCCCACTGGAAGTGGCTGAAGGTTACCGACAACCTGATTATAGTTCTCTAGTCTTTTCTCCATCGCTTAAAGCACATTGAAGAAATTAGTCCTTCATTTAGTGACCATTCAAAGTTACAATGGCACTAAAAAAAGTGACTCTTTGCCTAATATTCCTTTTTTTAAAGATATTTTTTATTGAAGACCTTGGAGGTCTTCTAGTCCAACCCCCTGCCTAGGCAGGAAACCCTACACCACTTCAAATGGCTGTCCAGTCTCTTCTTAAAAACTTCCAGTGTTGAAGCATTCACAACTTCTGGAGGCAAGTTGTTCCACTGATTAATTGTTCTCACTGTCAGGAAATTTCTCCTTCATTCTTGGTTGCTTCTCTCCTTCCACCCATTTGCTTCTCTAATTAACAATATCTGACATAAGCATCCCAGGGAGATGATCTGAGGAGCCAGAATGAGGATGAGGGGCAATCTTAAATGCTTCCTGGATGTTACAGAAGGCAAAGTCCGGGGTCTCCCCTCCCCTGGTGGCAAAGCCCACATCTGGATGGAAATTAGGGAGGGCTGCTTGCTTTCAAATCAGCCTCTTGTCTGCTGGACGGTGATGGGGGCCTCCAGGCTGGCATGCCCCACCTGGCAAGTGTAGAGGCCCCTCCGTTGGGGCTGGGTCTCCAGCATCACCTGGAGCTGGTAGCTCCAGTCTCCATTCTGGAGCTCCTCCCTGAAGACCACACCCTCCTCCTCTGGCCGGCCGTTCTTCAGCCACTGGACCTCAATCTCCAGGAGGTAAAAGCCCATCGTGGTGCAGAGGATGGTGTTGGGGGAAGCGGGGTCCATCTTGGTGGGGGAGATAGAGACAGTGGGCTTTGCTGGAGGGAAGGAGGAGAAGGAGGCGCATGAGAGACACAGGAGGGCCCAGATTCCAGGACATACCAAGGCTTTGGCAGGGCCATGCCAAGATCTTTGTTGAGGTGGGAATTTGGGGGGAGGTGGAAGGAGACTCCCTCAGAACAGGCTCTGCCTGCAGCTCGCCAGCCTCCTTCCAGCTGAAGGAACTGGCCATCCCTGGGGAAGGAGGTGGGGAGGCGTCCAACTCCCAGATGGCAGGTTGCCTGGGATGGGGCGGCAGGGAGGGTGGAAGGGATGGGAGGATCTTGGGGAAAGGGAATGTGCGGGTAGATGGAGGCTGAGTTCAGGCAGATCCCAGGATCAACGCAGAGCCTTGGATGGTGTTCTGTCTTTTAATTGCTGATTGAATATAAAGACAGACAGACTAAATTCTACAAAGCCTTCCATACAAAGTTTCTTTATTGGTTCATAAGGCATCCTCAAAGATATTTTATTTATTTTATTTATATTGGGATTTCTATGCCGCCCTATCTCCCGAAGGACTCAGGGCAGCTCACAACAATAAAAAACATACAATACAAACATTAAAAAGCCAATTAAACAACATTCCAATATAATAATTAACATTAACAAACAAGCACTAAAAAACCCCAACCCCTCCATCAGTCCAGGTCAGTAAGCTGAAAGAGCCATGTTTTCAGGCCGCGACGGAAGGATTGAAGGTCAGGAGCCACCCGAAGCTCCAGGGGCAACTGATTCCACAGGGTGGGCGCTCCCACAGAAAAGGCCCTACCCCTTGGAGTCGCCAGCTGACACTGTCTGGCCGATGGCACCCCAAGGAGGTGAGGTGAGCACACGGGACGTTGGGAAGTCGTTGCTGGCAGCAGAGGTTCCCACAAATACCCCGGTCCTAAGCCATGTAGGGCTTTATAGGTGAGTACCAGCATAACTCCCAGTTATGTCGAGATCCATCTAATGTCCAATTCTTTGCATAGCTGACTTCATAGTGTAAAAAGGCAGTTCTCTTCATCCCATAATGATGGAGAAGAGGGAGTTCCAGCATGCTGCTGGATCCAGGCAAGGAAGAAGAACAAAGGGCTTCCCCAACCCAACCAAGGGTCAATTCGGTGACCAATCAGGATTACAGATGTGACCACATGACATGGACTACATTTCTCATGATGCCTTAACTACATTTCCCATGATGCATTCCCTTAAGGGAACAGCTCCCAATTCCTAACTAACTATCCCAATTCCCAATTAACTATATACTGTCTGGACAGCACAGATGGGATCCCTCTTGATCTCCTCTTTCACCAAATCCTCTGGCACAATTCTTAGATGGATTAATGGTGTTTCTGTGTGTGTGTGAGCCCCCCAAGAGGGTCCTTAAAAGATCCACTCCAGTTCTGAGGATTTCTCCTTTTGTCCATCCAGGAATTGACGGAGCCCTGGTGCCTGAAGTCCTAAGCCCAGTACAAGTCCTCGGCGGCTGGTGCACTTTCAGCTAAAGCAGGAGATCCTATACCATTTCAGGATCTATTGATATTCCTGTAGAATCTCTTTCAGACAAGTGATTATTTATTTATTTATTTATTAATGAGACTTGTATGCCGCCCCATCTCCGAAGACTCGGCGCTCACAACTAAAACAAGAAAAACAATAAATAATTAAAAAAGAATTAAACTAACAAGCCCCAATACATGATAAAAACCATGATAAACCCCCCCCAAAGGACTTCTTTAAAAAGTCCAGTGATGAAGCAACTACAATGTCTGAAGGAAAGCTGTTCCACTGCTTGTCTTCACTGTAAGGAAGATTCTTGTTAATTCGAGGTTGCTCCTCTTCTTGATTATTTTACATGCATTGTTTCTTCTTCTGCCCTTTAGTGCTTTGGAAAATAAATTGACCCCCTCCTCTTTGTGGCAGCCTGTCAAGTACTGGAATACTGCTATGATGTCACTCCTAATCCTTCTTTTCTGTAGAATAGCCACCATAAATCCTGAAACCGTTTGTTTTAGTGTTCAAGCCTTTAATCCTTTTAGCTGCTCTTCTTTGCACTTTCTCCAAAGTCTCAGCGTTCAAAGTCTCAGCTGTCAGTGTTCCAGCAAACCCTCCATTCCAATCAGTAACTCCAAAACAAGCATAATCTCAAAATTACATTTATTAGAATAGCACCTGGCACATCTGTGAAATCTCGAAACTAAAGTTTCCCGACTTCCCACAATGTCCCAAACTACAATCCATCCCCTTTTCTCCCATCATCACATCACATGGACCAATCACGATCTGTCTCAGTGTAAGATGTTTTCTCTGCTGCGCCACACTTAATAACCTTGAACTCTTATTTTGTCTACTTAGAACTACTCAATTGAAATCACGCCCCCTTCCAACTTCTAATGCTATGTGGCAGCGTGGAATATGGCTTCCAAAGCTGACATCAACATCTTTTTTGTAATGTGATGACCAAAACTGGATGCAGTATTCCAGGTGTGGTTTTACTAAGGCTTTATAAAACAGTACTGATACTTCACATGATTTTGATCCTATACCTGTTTATACAGTCAAGGATTATATTAGCTTTTTTGGCTGCTGCTGCTCACACGTCACTATTTAAGCAGTCATCCATTCAGACTCCCAAGGTCCTTCTCACACTTACTGTTTTTGAGCCAGGTTTCCTGGCTCAAAAACAGGTTTTTCTGCCCAGGGTTTTCCTGCCCAGGTGTAAAATCTTACTTTTCTCCACATTAAGTTTCATTTTGTTGGATTCAACCTTGTCTCATTTGGATCAGAAAGGCACAATATGCACACACATACAAATCTGTAGAGACATGGTGGGTCAGTGGTTAGAATGCAGTACTACATGCTAACTGCCCAAAGCCAGGAGTTTGATCCTGACCGGCTCATGGTTGATTCAGTCTTTCATCCTTCTGAGGTCCCTAAAATGAGGGCCCAGATTGCTGGGGACCATATGCTGACTTTGTAAACTGCTCAGAGTGTGGTAAAGCATTGTGGAGTGGTATATAACTCTAAATGGAATTGCTGTTGCTATATAGTTTCTCCCGAGCGTGGATCCTTTTATGAGAAGATGACTATTCTGAGCAAAGCTCTTTCCACATTCCATGCAGTTATTTTATTTTATTTGAGTATATGTTTTATTTTTATTCATAAACATTTTGAATACAGTGTATTGTCAGGGCATATCATTTATAAAAAAGCCCGAGAAAAAAACAAATATCAACATATATACTAGTAACAATGATAGTGTAACAAAATAATTTTAATTGAATTTCTTGTATTAACTTGTTTATAGTTTTGTTAATTATATCAACATATTTCTAATTGTCAACCCTCTTTGTATTTAATTCTTTCATAACAATAATCTTTCATCACCTAATTTCTCATGGGAAATAAGGTCTATGAGCAAAGGTCTTTCCACATTCCATGCATTTATATGGCTTCTTTCATGTGGATCTTTTTGTGTCTTCTAAGTCCACTGCCAAGAGTAAATGTCTTTCCACACTCCATGCATTTAAATGGTTTCTCTCCTGAGTGGAACTTTTTGTGCCTTTTAAGATCACTGTCATGAGCAAAGGTCTTTCCACACTCTATGCATTTATATGGTTTCTCTCCTGTGTGGATCTTTTGGTGTCTTCTAAGTTCCCTGTTACGAGTAAACGTCTTTCCACATTCCATGCATTTATACGGCTTCTCCCCAGTGTGGTTCATCTTATGGGAAATAAAATTATCTCTACGAAGAAACATCTTTCCACACTCCATGCATTTAAATGGCTTCTCTCCCGAGTGGATCTTTTCGTGTTTTCTAAGTGTACTGGTTTGAGAAAAGGTCTTTCCACATTCTGTGCATTTAAATGGCTTCTCTCCTGAGTGGATCTTTTCGTGTCTTCTAAGTGTACTGATCTGAGAAAATGTCTTTCCACACTCCATACATTTAAATGGTTTCTCTCCTGAGTGGATCTTTTTGTGCGTTTTAAGATTACTGTGCCAAGCAAAGGTCTTTCCACATTGCATGCATTTAAATGGTTTCTTTCCTGTGTGGATGTTCTTATGGGAAATAAGAGTAGCTCTTCGAGCAAAGGTCTTTCCACACTGCATGCATTTAAATGGTTTCTTTCCTGTGTGGATAGTATTATGGGAAATAAGATGAGCACTTCGAGCAAAGGTCTTTCCACACTCCATGCATTTATATGGTTTCTCTCCTGTGTGGATCTTTTAGTGGTTTTAAGATTACTGTGCCAAGCAAAGGTCTTTCCACACTCCATGCATTTATATGGTTTCTCTCCTGTGTGGATCTTTTCGTGCGTTTTAAGATTACTGTGCCAAGCAAAGGTCTTTCCACACTCCATGCATTTATACAGCTTCGCCCCTGTGTGGATCCTTTTATGGACAGTAAGTTCCCTCCTTGTTCTAAAACATTTTCCACATTCCAAACATTTATAAGGTTCTTTTGTGTCAATCACTTTTTGAGATGTAAGGCACTTATTCCCAACAGAAAGAGTGAATGTCCCATTGTAATTTTGTCCTTTGTGTCTTCTTACAGCATCTTCTCCTTTGCTTTGGGTTAAATAGTGTTCATTTACTTGTACTTTAGCTTTGATTAGCTTCACACTTTTCCCAGTATATTTTTTCCTTATTTTCTCTTCTTGGGCAACAAAGTCTTGCATCCGAGTATCAATGGAAGATGAGCTTTCCTGATTCCAATTCTTTGACTCGTTTCTCTCATGGCTTTCAAATTCCATTCGAATTCCAAATTTCTCCGTTCCATCTTTAGCATTGATCACTTGGAACAGTTCACAGGAATCTTGATTCTCCTGCCCATTATTACCTTCAAAGCAAAATGAAAATGAAAATGATAACAAGGTTAGAGAAAAAGATCGAAGTGTAGAAAGTCAAGTGAATTTCCTTCTGAATTTCTCCAAAGTTCCATTAGGTTGTATGTTTGCATACCTACAGTGGTGTGATATAGACATGATGATTTCTATATTCATGAGTCATAAAAGATTTGAAAATATCTAGAAAATATCTCTTTCCTTACAATTATCTATATATATGCAAATCTCACTCAGTCAGTTTTGAGTTAAGGAATAATCAGGGGAAACATTCAAGGAGGAATTAGGAGAAAATTTCAGATTTATTGGGTGGCTTAATTTCAGCAGAGACCCGTGAAAACTGAAACAATTTTGAAACAAGCTCCTTCTTTCCTGGTGTACCTTGGAGCATCTGCTCTACGGCGTCTGGGGGGGCGGGCGGGACCTCCGATCGGCCTTTTCTTGATCCCAGCGATGAGATTTTGGAGATAAATCCCTTGCTTAAAGCCTCCCATTGATTTGTTAAACACTCTTCGTGCTGAGCCTGGAAAGGTTGGGATGCTTCAAGAATGGCTATTTAGAGTTTGGAGGAGCACGTGGGGGCTGTGGCCAGGGAGGCATTTCCCCAGGTTCACCTGGTCCGCCAGTTGCGTCGCTACCTGGACCGAGATGCCCTACGTACGGTCACTCATGCGCTCGTTGTCTCCTGTCTGGACTACTGCAATGCTCTGTACATGGGGCTGCCCTTGAGGACCACCCAGGGGCCTCAACTTGTCCAGAATGCAGTGGCACGGGTTGTGATGGGAGGATCACGATACTCCCATGTTACACCCCTCCTGTGTGAGCTGCACTGCTTACCGGTTGCCCTCCGGGTGAGATTCAAGGTGCTGGTGTTGACCTATAAAGCCCTTCATGGCATTGGACCAGGGTACTTGCAGGAGACCCTGCTGCCAATAACGATCTCCCAACGTACCGTGTGTTCCCACTGGCAGGGCCGCCTTGGGGTGCCGTCAGCCAGGCAATGTTGGCTGGCGGCTCCCAGGGATAGGGCCTTCTCTGTGGGAGCACCCACCCTTTGGAACCAACTGCCCCTGGGAGCTCCGGGTGGCCCCAGACCTCCCGTCTTTCCGCCGTGGCCTAAAAACATGGCTGTTCCAACTTGCCTACCCAGACTGATGTGGGGGGGGGATTTTAAATTTAAAAGACTTATTTATTTATTATTTGGTCTTATATGTCGCCCTATCTTCTGAGGGACTCAGGGCGGCTCACATCATAAAAAACACACAATACAAAAGTTAAAAGAAATTAAAATTATTAAACCCAATTCGACCAAATAATTATCTAAAACCCCATAACAAGACATTTAAAACTAAGACCCCACCCCTCAGTCCAGGCCGGCTTGTTCAAATAACCAGGTCTTTAGACCGCAGCGGAAGAAGCGGAGGTCGGGGGCCAGTCGCAGCTCTGGGGGAAGTTGGTTCCATAAAGTGGGTGCTCCCACAGAGAAGGCCCTACCCCTAGGGACCGCCAGCCAGCATTTTTGGCCAACGGTACCCCAAGGAGGCCCTGTCTGTGGGCACACACTGGGCGATGGGCATTTGATGCTGCCAGGAAACGCTCCCGCAAGTACCCTGGCCCTAAGCCATATAGGGCTTTATAGGCAAGTACCAGCACCTTGAATCTCACATGGAGGGCAACCGGCAACCAATGCAACTCACGCAGGAGGGGTATAACATGGGAGGATCTGGATACCCCCATCACAACCCGCGCGGCCACATTCTGCACCAGTTGAAGCCTCCGTGTAGTCCGCAAGAGCAACCCCATATAGAGAACATTGCAGTAATCGATCCGGGACATAACAAGCACATGAGTGACCGTGCATAACGCATCTTGGTCCAGGTAGGGGCGCAACTGGTGCACCAGGCGAACCTGGGCGAATGCCCCCCTGGTCACGGCTCCCACCTGCTCCTCCAAACTGAGCCGTGTATCCAGGAGGGCTGGTCGTAACTTGGAATGGTCGCTAAGTGAACTGTCATAATTCAGGGATTACCTATAACCTAGGATGCTCTGAGTCACACTGCATGAGGCTTTTGTTCTTGAATTGGATTGGGAGAATGCTCTTCCATGGGCTGAGCATGTAAGTTCCGTTCTCACACAATTTGGGGAGGTTTCAGAGGAGAAATGACAACACACTCCTCTCACACGACCTCTAGAGGACACACAAAAGCACACCTCGGTCTTTTCAGCCTCCACAGAAAAGTTCAAATGGAAAAAGACAGATAAGAAATGGCACAGAAAGCATCTAAGCAAAGAGACATTGTCTCTTTCCTTCCTTGGAGCACCACAAGTCCAGATCCTTTCTTCTCCCTCCCAGGAGACGATATCTGATTCGTGGTCTTTAAATAAAAAGCTAACTATAATTTCTCTACTTGATTGGGGACTAGAAAACTCTTACCCAGAGAGACCACGTTCCTATGGTTTTCAAGCATGACTTCTGAATGCAGCGCTTTCTGGTCAGAATCCAGCTGAGACCATTCCTCCTCAGAGAAATACACAGCCACCTCCTTGAAGGACACCAGACCCTCCTGGACACGGAAAAAAAATACAACAGGAGGATTCGCAAGTTCTGTTCATCTTCATCATTGATTTAGACAAGAGGATAGAAGGAGAACTCATCAAATTTGCAGACAAGACCAGATTGACAGGAAAACCAACACTCCAGAAGATAAGCTCCAGATATAGAAGGATCAACAGATTGGGCCCTATCTAACAAAACGAGATCACAGTGAGAAATGTAAAGTTCTACATTTAGGAAAGAAAAAACCAAATGCACTGTCATAGAATAGGTGATACCAGACTCAACAGTAGTAAGTGCAACAGGGACCTTGGAGTCCTAGTGGACAACGACTTAAACATGAGTCAGCACTATGCTACAGTTGCCAAAAAAAAAAAACCACCAAAAGAATCATAGGCTGCATAAACAGAGTGAGAGAATCAAGATGACATGAAGTGTTAGTACCAGTTTATGATCCCTTGGTAACACCACATTGTCTAAGCAGAGGGTTGGACTAGAAGACCTCCAAAATCCCTACTAACTCTGTTATTCTATTCCATTGTTCCCAAAGCAGAGATATGCATTAAGTTAAATGGCTGTGGGTCACACAAGTCCTAATTTTAGGTGAGAAAATGGGCAAATCTGAAAACTGCTTTCACTGAAGAAATATTTGGGGAAGTTTTATCAAGTTCATTGATTCTGCAAATCCTTCAGTGCCTTTCAGCTAAGTAATCCCACTTAGGGATCAACTGATCTATTGCTCTGTCTATCATTGATTGATCTAGTAGTCTGAGCCATTGCCTGAAAGGAAGAAAAGAAAGAAAGAAAGAAAGAAAGAAAGAAAGAAAATTCCCCAGGAAAGTCATTTCTCAGCCGTTGCAAAATGGGAATGTTTGATCTCCTAATCGAGGCGTAAATCAGAGGATTGGAAATTATTTTGTAGCCTGAAGTACTGGGATTACATGCTCAACATGGCAACTCCCTTTGGATTTTAATAGTCTGTTTTATCTTTTATTATGATTTGCTTATTTTTGAACTACAGGTTATAAATAAGGCTTTTGAAAAATGGTAATGTGGCAATGTGAGTATTTATTTTTCATTAGCCTTCCACAATTCCGAGTAAAAGAATAACAAAAAAAGGGGGTCTCTAGCAGTTCCTGCCACTGTGATATGTTCATTCCTATTTCCTGAAGGACTTTTAAAAAATTGCTTCTTGTAAACTCAAAGTAAGAGGAGAACCTAGCAGAACAAGATAAGCTAGGAAACTAGGCTGGCCAACAGCAACTTGTACCTGCTATTCTGCTCTCCATGTTGTGGAAGGACACAAAAATAATCTAGTCCAAACAAGGGGGGAAAACAGAAGGAGAGAGCCCTCTGCACACCCTCTTCACTTCCTGAAGGGAGAATACAAATCTAATCTTTTCCCTTTCTTACTTGATTTGGAGGCTCAACCGCTCTTTGATCTCCATCATAAAAATCAGAAAGCTTCATTCTTTGTTTCTCTGTAAGGAATAAATAATTTCAAAATGCATAATTAACAAAATAGGAGAGAAGAGAGAGCGAAGATAAGACAGATGGATAATCGAAGGATCTTCCATTACCTCCTGAGATGTCCTGACTTTGATCTTCCCAAGGGATCCTTCTGAAAAATAACTCCTGGGGGGGATTTGATGGCTTCTTCTTTCCCTCAGGATCTCTGATCTCCACAGTGCAGCACTTCAAATAGGAGGAAGAAAGAAGCAGAATTAATGTACGTCACATGACATAAAGTGGATTCTTGTATTCAGAACACAACCTCAAAGCCCCCAATATCCATCCGTTTGGCTGAGTGAGAAAACAATGGAACAATGTCCTACAAGAACTGGAAAATTGCCTCATATTGTGAACGTGGGAGAAGTTTGGGAATGAGGGGTGAAGCATTGAAGCAGTCTCTCTATTTATTCCCTTCCGAGCTCCCTAAAGTCTCCCACCTGCCTCTGGAGCTGTTCCTTCTGCTCCTCCGCCTGGCTCAGGAGGAAGCCTTCCACCAGGGCCACCGCCTGGGAGCTGGTCTCTGCTCCACACTCTCGCACCCAGCCCTCCATCTCTGGGGACAGGAGAGCCAGGAGCTGCTCCAGAACCACCAGGTCCAGCATCTGGGCTTTGTTGTGCTTTCCTGGGTTCAGCCATTGCCTGCACAAGTCATGGAGTCGGCTGCATAGTCCTCGGGGATCCTCAACCTCCCAGTATTGGATGGAGGTCCACGGAGGAACTTTCGAAGGGAGGATGGTTCCCTCCTGCAGGACCTTCTGCCTGGTTCTAGTCCAGCTCTCCCCACACATCCCAGGCTGAAGAGCCACGGGGTCTTTTCCACTCCGCTCTTTGGCCAAAGGGGGTGTCTCCATCCTTCCTCTCTCCGGCAGAACTGCTCCATATGGCTTCAGGGATTCTGGAGGGTCTCCTGGGGCCTCTTCCTTCACGGGACCATTTCTGGGGCTGCAGGACTGATCTCTGCCGCTCTCTTCCTTCCTTCCTTCCTTCTTTCCCCTGCAGAGGAAATCCTGGCTTCCAAAGGCTGCCGAGGACTCCGAGGTTCCGGATCTGGAAGGGAAAAAAAAACTGACGCCCAGGATCAGAAAGAGGGATTCAGCCCCTGGACCCCCTTCCCCCAACCTGCCTGCAGCACCAAGCGGCTCCTCTCAGTGCAGGGCCGGGAAGGAGGCAGATGGAGAGACCACCCTCCCCGCTTCCCTCCCCCTCCAGAGACAGGATCGGGCGCTCAGGAAGCCCGGTGTGAATCCTGCCTCCTCCTCCTCGCCTGGCTTCTCTCCTCTCCAGCTGGGCCTCCGCCAGCCCTGCCCTCCCCTCACTTGGCATGGAGAGGGCGGGTGTGGTGCATGGGACCCGGGAAAAGCACCCCCTCACCTGGGGCATATCTGGATGTCTTCCTGCCAGATTTTCCCGCAGCCTCTTTGCCTCCTGCAGCACCCCAGGAATTGAGGAGGGCGACGTCCTAGAGAGGCAAGCTCAGCGATGTCACTTCCTTCAGCCGCCCCCTGTGGGAAGGCAGGAAGGGTGGGAAAGAGGAGCGCATGGGAGGGGGAAAGGGAGGGGACGGGGATGATGGGCTTGGGAGTAGCAGGAAAGGCTCCGCTCCATGGCTCCCTGTCAAGGATGTCGGAGGCGGCTCTTTCTCCACCTTCCTGCCCAGTAACCGTCAGTGGAAACGGAGGGAAAAAGCCTGTCGGGGGGATCCGAACTCGCGTCCCTCAGCAACCACCGCTGTGAGGGCTGCGCAGAGATCGGAGGAGGCTTTGAAAGGCACTGAATCCTATCAGAAACGGCCAGGCGGTGGGAAGACGAGGACCGGGAGCCTCGCTTGGACGCCCAACTCGTGTCTGGCGGGGGTGGCGACCTGCGGGGGAGGCGGGCAGGGAGGCCCCAAGTGGGGAAAGGACGGTCCCTCCTTCGCCTCCCCGGCTCCTCCTCCGCCTGCCTCCCGCTCCCTCCGCGCAGCCGCCCTTCTCGGGCTCTCCCACCCTCGGCCTCCCAGCCTAACAGGGAGCCCCCTACCGGCCTCTTCTGAGAAGCCCCCCGGAAAGGCTCCGCGGGGGAATGAGGGAGGGGGGACGGAAGGCTCCGGCGCGGAGGAGGGTAAGTGGGCGAGGAAGCCGAGGGAGGAGGAGGTTCTGGGCCTTTCGCCTCAGAGCGACTCGCAGGGCTGCGACTCCCAGGCTTCTCTGCACCCGCCGCCCGAGGCAGGAGGAGCCTTTGGGCCACCCCTGAGAAACGGGGAGTCCAACCGCCTCCCTGAAAGTTCTTCCAGGCCGGATCCCACTCGGGGGTTTCGCCCCCCTGTCCCCTTTTCCCTCCCAGGGTGACCGACCGGGCCCCCTTCTCCGAACCCAGCAGGTGGGATGGAAGAAGTGGGGGCAGAGACTGTATATATAATATACACTTAAATATATTATATTAGGAGATTTCAATGTATTTCGTTTACAGTTTTGTCCTGTAAGCTGCCTAGAATCCCCTTGTGGGGGAGATATCATAGAACAGAACAACGGAAGGGATCCTGGAGGACATCTAGTCCAACCCACTGCTCAAGCAGGAATCCCTTCAGACCATTTCAGACAAGATGGGCACCATAAAAAATGTAACACACATAAAGACAAATATCTTATGCCTCCCTCCCTCTCTCTTCCTTGGGGGGGGGCGATATGAGGAGGAGGAACAATGAGACATCCAGATGGATCCTTCTGGAGTCTCCCAGCCCCTCTCTCCCCTCAACCTCCACCTCCACTGGTTACCCTCAACTTTTCCCCTCCCTCTAATCTTCAACCCTTTTTGATCTGTGCTAGATTCAGACTTCTCACCCCCCTGAAAAACGCACCCCCCAAAGACCACCTGACAGGCAGGGTCTCCACCCCCTTCACAAGAGGGGTAGATCTGGGGGCCAATTGAGGGGAGCAACTCAGAACTCCCCCCTCCCATTCATCAGTTCCCCCCTGTGGCTCCCCCCCAGGTCCTGATCAGGCAATGGGGGATTATGGGGAGGGGGAGTCTTCGTTCCTCCCCAAATTCAGCCCCTCCAGATGAGATCAAGGCTCAAATCCTGCCTGACCTTCACAGCCTCAAGGGAAAAAAACCTGAAGTTTTTGAAGCTGCAAAAATTATTTTTTCTTACGTTTTTGGTGGCGTTTGTGGCTTCAGGTCTGAAAATCCCTGTTTTTCGCTTTCGGTTTCTGCCTACTTCCTCTTTCCAGGTAATGGATTTTGGGGACTACGAATCCGGGTCTAAATCTGAGCCTGGAAGGTCCCACTCCCACCCAGTCACCGGTGGGGGGCTCGATGGGGGGTCCAACTGCGTCTCGTCTGCCTTCCCGCGACCCACCTCCCCGCACAAACACATACACACAAAAACGTGTTCATCCAATGTGAAGATTGTGCCGTTGGAACAGCTGCCGCATTGGATAAGGGGGGAAGAGGCAGCCCCGCAGCCAGTGAGGAGAACTTGGTGGCCACCCACAGACACGCCCCCAATCCGAAGGGAAGCCCTGGAAAACCCTCCGCTAAACCAGGGAAAGGCGCCGCTTCGCTTCAGGGGAGAAAAAAGCGATTCGCCTCCTTGAAAGAGGCGTCAGTAACATCCTGAGGTAAATCTCAAACAGCCTAGAGAAGGAAAAAGGCGGAGAAAAAGGGAAACACCCCCTTTCCACCTGCAGCATCCAATCAGAGCGCAGATCCCCTAGGTGGGAGCCCAGCCTCACTCAGCCACAACGGGTTGTTTGGGACCTTTGTGTGCTTTCCTTCTCCAGCCATTAAATGGGATATTTTCACATTTAAAGTGTTCGAAAGAAAAAGTCCAAAAGACTTTGCTTTTGTCCATTAGATTGAATTGTCAGGCTGGAATGGTTTCTTTTTTTTAAATCTTGCACTCTGCTAAAAAGAAATCAGCATCTCCCCTTTTTTTTCTCTTCTACCTCAGTCTTTCTTTTCCCCTCTTTCTCCTTCCCTTAATTTCCTATTTCTATTTTTCTTTGTGTTTTGTATAATAAATAAATAAGATCTTGAGACTGTAGAAAGAGAGCAGAGAAGAGCAACAAAGATGGAGGCTAAAAGATCTGCTGATGACACAACAGTGATTAGTCTCATTTGAGACAACTATGAATCCGCATACAGACAGGAGGTTATATAACTTGCCTCATGGTGTAACTGGAACAATCTGGAATTGAACACACTCAAAAGTGTAGAAATGGTGGTAGACTTTAGAAGAAACCCTCCCAGACTACCACCTCTTACAATACTAGACAACACCGTATCAACAGTAAAGACCTTCAAATTTCTATGTTCTACTATATCATACGACCTAAAATGGATACCCAACATCAAAAACGTCATCAAAAAAGCACAACAAAGAATGTTCTTTCTGCGCCAACTCAGAAAGCTCAAACTGCTCAAGTAGCTGCTGATCCGGTTCTACAGAGGAATGATTGAGTCTGTCATCTGCACCTCTATAACTCTCTGGTTTGGTTCTGCAACCCAACAGGATAGACATAGACTTCAGAGGATAATTAGGACTGCAGAAAAAACCATTACTACCAACCTGCCTTCAATCGAGGACCTGTATACTGCATGAGTCAAAAAGAGGGCCATGAAAATATTTACAGACCCTTCACATCCCGGACATAAACTGTTTCAACTCCTTCCCTCAAAACGACGCTATAGAGCACTGCACACCAGAACAACTAGACATAAGAACAGTTTTTTCCCGAAAGCATCACTCTCCTAAACACATAATTCCCTGAACACTGTCAAACTATTTACAAAATCTGCACTACTATTACTATTAATCTTCCCATCACTCCTTATCACCCATCCCCTCCCACTTGGGACTGTATAGCTGTAACTTTGTCACTTTTATACTTACGATTTATACTGACTGTTTCCTAGCATGATTTGATTGCTTATTGTACCCTATGACTATCATTAAGTGTCGTAGTTTATGATTCTTGACTCTTGACGAATGTATCATTTCCTTTATGTATACTGAGAGTATTTACACCAAGACAAATTCCTTGTCTGTCCAATCACACTTAGCCAATAAAGAATTCTATTCTATTTAAAAAACGATTGCTGGAGCTGGGTGTGTCTGGTCTGAGGAAAAGAAGGACGAAGGGAGACATGGTGGCATCTTCCAATATCTCAGGAATTTCCACAAAGATTTCTCTCCTCTCCTCCAGGCGCTTTCCCATTGGGCCACTGGAGGGCGAACGTCACGGTTCCCTTCCCAGAGGAGACGGCAAAGGAAGTGACATTACTGAGTCTTGTCACTCTAGGCCGCCGCACTCGCTCTCCTCAACCGCTGGGGCGCCGCAGGAGGCGGAGAGGCTGCGGGAGTCTGGCGGGAGGTGGGGATATCTAGACGTGCCCCGGGTGAGGAGGCTCTTTCCGGGTCCCATGCTCCCCAGCCGCCCTCTCTATGCGAAGAAGGGGAGGGGAGGGGGGCAGGCCCAGCAGGAGAGAAGCTGGGCGAGGAGGAGGAGGCAGGATTCGCACCGGGCTCCCGAGGGCCCGTTCACGTCTCCGGAGGGGGAGAGAAGCAAGGCCGGGGCGGCCTCTCCAGCTGCCGCCCAGCCTTCTTCCTCCAGTGCCACCCGCAGGGGCAGCAGCTGCCGAGCCCGGGTGCGCCCATCCTTCCGCACCGCCTGGCCCAACTCCTGCAGGCTCTCCCACAGCCGGTCGTCCAGGAACGCCGCCAGGGCTCCTTCCACCTTCCCCGCGGCGCGCACCGGCCGCCCTCGGCCGTCTCCAGCTCTGGTATCACGCCCAGAAGCGCCTCCCGCAGAACCGCTACCTTCTTCGTCGAAGTGGTGGGTGCGGCTGCTGCCTCGGCCGGCACCGGCGGTTCTTTGTCCTCGCTCGGCGCCGTCTCCACCTCCTCCTTGGCTAGGGCCGACAGCGCCGCAGACCCCTCACCGCCCGCGGCAGGCGCGGCCGTTCCACCCGTACCGCCGCCGGGCTTTCTCCGCCGGGCCGCTTTCTCCAGCCTCAGGAAGCCCTGGAGTCGCTGCTGCTGCGCCTCCGAGAGCGTCGCGTTCCGGGCCAGCAGGGCGTCCCTGCCTCGGCGGGCCTCGCTCAGCTGCGCCCGGAACCGCTGCAGGTTCGGCTGGCCGAGGTTGACCTCCCAGCGCCAACTCGCCCACACCGGCTCCGACACCCGCTCCGCCAGCAGACTCTTCACCTCGGCCAGCTGCTCCGGGGAAACCTCCGCCACCGCCGCCGCTGCTGCGCACGCCCAACACCGCTCCGTTTGCGGAAGCACGCACGGCGACCCTGTTTGGCGAGGGAGGCAGGGCGGGGCAACCCTGAGCCCCGCCCTCCCCGCCAATCCCGCGCGCTGCCTTTTGGCTTCTGACCCGCCCCTACAACAGCCGCTTTCTAAGACTTCAATTCCCAGAATTCCCCCGTCAGCCTCCCGAGGGCTTCTCGCCCTGCCTCCTGAGTCTTCTGAACGCGCCGACACGCGAATAAAAGGCCTCCGCGGTGCTGCTTCTCGGCGCCGCCGTTCCCGGAATGAGGGCTACGCAGGAATCTTCTACTACAAGTCTCGGCTGTCAAAAAAGTCGAAATGGCGACCCAAACGGCCTGCTTTCATCTGACCAGCCTGAGAAACCGACTGAAATCTGAAATAAAAGGCCTTTTCCCCTCGGTGGTTCGTCCCTCATCCTGACTCGGTTCGGGCGATTCTCCTCACGGGGCATCAGTCCCTTTCCCTCCCGTTTCTTCTTCCGCACTTCTGGGCGCCTAGGTCAATTTTCGGGCCAATTTTACCTCAGGAAAGAATTCAGTATTATTCTGCCTCCCCTTCTCAAATCACGGTCTGAGGTAATCCTTCCCTACTTTATTCTGAGGTAAAAACAAAAAGCAGGTAACCTTATAGAGGTCAGATATGGCATTACAGTACATATGCAACATATGAGGTAACTTTAAAGTTGTTAAAATGAGGTATTAGCAGGTTGAAGCAGGCCAGAGGTAGAAGGTGGGGAACAGCCAAGTGAAGCCAGGAATCAAATTAGCTTTTATCTCGTTATTTGATAAGGATTCCCTCTAATAATAATAATCCTTATTCGTTAATTCCTACCCCTTCACCTCACCACACCCAACCTTCTCACCCCACACCCTCTAACCATAGCCACGACCGGCACCGGTATATATAAGCAGAAGACAGGGCCTCATCGTTGCTGATTGGCAGTTCCCCAACCCAATTGATACCTGAGGATGGCAGCATCTCTGTCAAACTCAATTTCTGTGATTGACGGGGCGACGATGATCAGGAGGGTGTGGCTGACTGACTGGGTGTGTGTGGCCAGCTTGACCCCATCTCCAACGTCCTGGCCTGTTTCCTTGCAGTGACTCTGAGTGTGGCTTAGTCTCCAAGATGAGAAGCTCGACAGAATGCCAACCCTTGCATGGAGACCATCTTGTCAGGATCCACCTACTGTGCTGTCTCAAGGAATATCTATCTAGGTCACATTGCGGGAGAGACACCGGCCTGTTTTGCTCACAAACGGAAGATGGTGACCTGCTCTGGGGAAGCAAAATATTTTCTCTGCATTTGCACTTCCCCAGGGAGTTAGTGTGACCCATGCAGAATGAGATGGTTATCGGGAAGGTTGAACCTCCCAGCTTTGCAATTTCCTTTCGCTTCAACTAGAGGCTTCATTGATCTACTTAGCAACGGAAA
This sequence comes from Naja naja, assembly GCA_009733165.1. Taxonomy (NCBI): domain Eukaryota; kingdom Metazoa; phylum Chordata; class Lepidosauria; order Squamata; family Elapidae; genus Naja; species Naja naja. The sequence goes on from CM019149.1 coordinate 4,884,799, forward strand.
TTCTGGACCCAATCAGGGCCGTTGTCAGCCCTTACCAGAGCCAGGGCTGCCATTTTGCGGGATGGATGGTTGCCCGGGACCTCGCAGCACTGACAATGAAATACTGGTGAAGACTGGCAACGGGGGGACGTACTGCACTTGCGCAGCCACCAGCTGAGAGGCGCTGATGGAAACTGGAGACTGGGGAAGGTGCTGCACATGCACAAACAACAACTGAGAGGTGCAGGTTTCAAATCCGCTGGGAAGTGGCGTTCTCCTAGTATGGAGAAGGAAGATTACAGGGCTTTTTGTCTTTATTCTCCAGCGTGAATAGCGGAACCTGACAGGTTGTCAAAGCTGCCTGCTGAGTGCTCCCCACCACCAATATTCCCGTGTGAATAATAAATCTGACAGCCGTAAATCAAGGTCCATCTGTACTGTTCTAATGGAGTTCACATCTCTGCAGGAGGAAATGTGACTTCCATCACCACAGTACAGGTGGACCTCGACTTATGGCCATGATTGGGTGCAGAATTTCCATTGCTAAGCAAGACAGTCATTAAGTGAGTCATGCCCAATTGCACAACCTCTTGTCAGCATGCCTTTCAGAAAATTTTGTGTCTTCCTTTGTCTGTTTCACAATTTTAAAAAAGCCTGCATTTTTGAGCTTTCTAGCATTTATAATTGCATTGGTACCAATTGTAAGTGTTGTACACCACCCTGTGATACAGATACAGAGTGCAAAAGAATTAAAAACATATTATAAAAGTTCTTGATTTCTCTATTATGAATTTTCTTACGTCTCCATCTGGGTTGCCAGCAGAACCATGCTCAGCACTGCTGTCAGCCAAATGTGCCAGGACCATAAGCACAGAATTAAGGCACAAACTGATCCATCAATCAATCAGAATAGAGCTGGAAGGAACATCAGAAGTCTTCTTGCCCAATCCCTGCTCAATCTGGCAAAAGGTTTTTAAAAAGGAGAAGTCATTGTATCGAAGACTAACGGTGCAATAATATCTGGTTAGTCGATCTGAGAAATTATGACAGACTGATCTCCATGTGGGAATTCTCAGCAGGGAAGCAGGACTGGGACTCCGTTGGATGCAACCTCAACACTCCAGGACATGAAGGGTCCTCGTTCCTCCCCTTGAGCAGCCAGATGCCTCTTAGGCTGCTGCTGGTTATGGAATCTCTTTGTCCACTGTGAGGATGGAGGCAATGTTGGTCCTCCATGGAGCTTTTGGTGTCTCACCAGGTTCCTCTTCTGGCTGAAGGTCTTGCCACACTCAGTGCAAGAGAAGAGCTTCTGCTGTATGCGCCTCTGGTGCTGCAGGAGGTGCTGCTTGTCATAAAAGCTCTTCCCGCACTTGGGACTTCCGGGTTGAGCCTTCTCGAACCGGGCGGCGGTTTCAGATCGCCCACGACCGCAGCCTGGCTCTTGCCGGAGAGCCCCGATCCTGCAAGGTTCGGGGCTGAAGCTGCCTCAGAGGGGCGTGGAGAAAGGGAAATCTGCCAGCCAGTGAGGGGAGCTGCATCTCCCCCTTTGGGTCTGGTCTTTTCCCTCTGAAGACGCCAAGAAGTGGTGGTCAAAAATGGCCACCTTGAAGAGAAGATCTCAACGGGATTAAGATTGGTGCAGGAGGAAAGAGAGAAGTCGACAGCAGAGGAACCGGGAGTATCGGATGGTAAGATCAAGGCACCCGGATTAAGATAAAGATGAGTTTTTAAAAAGAAAAGAAACAGAAGCGGCAGTCTCAAGTGAAGGAAAAATAAGTAAAATATTTTTGACAGCTATAAGGGGCTTCAACGGGAAAGGAAGAAGCCAGCGTAAGAACTTAAGTTTGGGGCTCGGAAAACTTTGAATATCAAAATAAAAGGAAAGGGTTAAGACTCTGTGCAGAAAGTGCCACTTTGTGGAGAAAATTGAAGCTAAAGAAGAAAGAAACTATCTTGTTCCTTTGTGGATTGGAGTTGTTACATTTTAAAGAGACGCAAGACTCATAGAAAGTGAAAGCTTGAATACACAAAGACGGACTACCGGACTAATTGGTGATATTGATATAGACTCTGGACCTGGGTTAGGATCATAGAAAATTTAAAGAAGAAGAAATAAGGAAAATAAAAATTCTGGTGGCCATCCAAGAATTAAAAATGGAGTTTAAAAGTATGAAAGAACTGCTACAGGAAGTGACTGAACTAACTTGGCTCATTGCAGAAAACATGGGCATTCAAATGCTGAATAAAGAAGAAGAAGGAGCCTTGGAAAGGGAGGAGCCAGCACAAGAGAAAGCCATTTTAAGAAGACAACTAACACAAAGATTAATACAAATAAAAGGGAAAGGGAGGATGGTCAAAAAAATGAAACTTAAGGTAATTAAAAAGGGGAACATGATCTCCGTCCAGAGTTTGCTCTTAGCAGAGCTGGAGGAACAGGGCTCTGGGGAAGGAGAAGGAGTCTCACCTGAGCAGGGCGATCAGGCCCACCTTCCCCAGGAGGGTCCATTCGTTCTCCCCACAGGGAGGGTCTCTCTCCCCTCTCAGGGCAGGAGGGGGTCCCCAGAGCAGGAGGTAAGGGAGGGGAGGGGCTTACCCCACTGGATGGTGATGGGGGTCTCCAGGCTGGTGTGCCCCACTTGGCAAGCATAGAGGTCCCACATCCAGAACAGGAGACCAAGTTGGTTACTTCAGATGCCATATGGGACTGACTGCGTCCAGAGCCCTGGCCACCCTCTAATTCCAAGACGAACCAAGTCTTTGGCAGGGCCATGCCAAGATTCTTGTTGGGGGGGATTTGGGGGAATCCAGTGGGAGACCCCCACTCCCAGACCAGGCTCTCCCTGCAGCTGGCCAGTCTCTTTCCAGCTGGCACAGAAGCACAGGTGCCTCATGTTTAAGTGATCATCCATTCAAACTCCCAAGGTCCCTCTCAGTGTTTTTGAGCCAGGTTTCCTGTAATCTGTTTTTCCTGCCCAGGTGTAAAATCTTACTTTTCTCCACATTAAGTTTCATTTTGTTGGAATCAACCTTGTCTCATTTGGATCAGAATGGCACAATATGCATACACATAGCAATCTATAGAGATATTGTAGGTCAGTGGTTAGAATACAGTATTACAGAGACTGATTGCCCACAGCCTGGAGTTTGATCCTGACAGGCTCATGGTTGATTCATCCTTTTATCCTTCTGAGGTTGCTAAAATGAGGACCCAGATTGCTGGGAGATTCTCCCCCGCTTGTTCCATCTTTCTATTACCCAATGGATATTGACTGGAGTGAAAGTCCAGGGCTGTTCCTGTCTTCTAACGGCGCCCAAAGGGACTGCGAGTGGGCCCTCGGGTTGATTCCCATTGAGATTAGACATCTCCGGACATTGGATATAACATCCAGCCTTTACTCCCATTTCTCTCACTATATGAAACATGACTCTTTCCTACTCAGCTGCAGAATTACAGGCCCTAAGGATGGTCCCCCTGTCCTTAGTCTGGCCTGTCGGATTACCCAAAGCCTACCTTTATGACGGATCATGGGATCCCGAGAGGTGGCATCGTGCGAAGAGGGGTTTTAATTTTAATTGTTGCAACTGTAGGGGATTTAAAGGATCTCTTTTTAATTTTATTACCAAATTCTTAAAGGGGTTAGGGAGAGGGGTGGGATCTAGACTCATTCAGAGACTTGGGGGGACTCTACCAAGTCATTCCCCAACTTCATCTGGGACTGAACTGGATCGCTGCGGTTTTGGGATGGGGGCTGGGGGCTTGGGCTCCTCAGGGGACAGGGTGGGGATAAGATCCCCAAGGTAATTGGATATGGTGGGGGGTGAAGAGGCAGGGGGCTGTATCATTCTATGGGAGTGCGCCCTCGCTATTTACAAGTGGTGCCGTGCTCCGACCCCATTGTCTCCGCCTGCTATCCTGGGGATCCGGGAGGTCAGGCCCCTGGGCTTGGGCTGGTCTATCTAAATGCCAGGTCTGTGTTAAATAAAGCTCCCCTCCTCAACGATTTGATCGGGGAGGAGGGCGCGGACCTGGTTTGCATCACGGAAACCTGGTTGGGCCCAGAGGGAGGTGTCCCCCTGGTTGAGTTATGCTCACCAGGTTTCCGGGTGCTACACCAGCCAAGAGCCCAGGGTAGGGGTGGGGGAGTGGCTGTTGTCATCAGGGAGACCTTATGTCTGAGGGAGATCACTGTCCTGCAGATAGGCGGGTGTGAGCTTCTCCTCGTGAGAATGGGCTCATGTGGTCAGCTGGGTCTGTTGCTAGCATACCTATCTCCCAGCTGCGTGGCAACGGCCCTGCCCAAACTGCTCGACTTCCTCTCGGGAGTGGCGGTGGAGTTTCCCAAACTTTAGGTATTGGGAGACTGTAACCTGCCCTCCCTGGGAGAGGGGTCGGGCCTAAGACGGGAGTTCATGGCCTCCATGGCGACCATGGACCTGACCCAGATAATTCAAGGCCCGACTCATGAGGGGGGGCACACACTAGACCTAGTTTTTATCTCGGGACAGTGGTATAATGATCTGGGGGGCGGCTCTCCAACTATTCGCCCCCTGCCATGGACAGATCATTATCTCCTTCGGCTGGTCTTCCAGTATGCTACCCCTCGCCGCTGGGAGGCGGAACCCACAAGATGGTTCCGCCCCAAGAGCCTGATGGACCCTGAACGGTTCCAGACATTGCTTGGACCTTTCCCTACCTCCCTGATCCACAACTCGGCTGAGACCCTGGTGGATGCCTGGCAACGGGCTGTCTCTGGGGCACTCGACCATGTTGCCTCCTTGCAGCCCCTCACCCGACACAGATCCTGGTTAGCCCCCTGGTTTTCCTCGGAGCTCTGGGAGATGAAGCGTCAGAAGAGGGGCCTAGAGAGTCATTGGAGGTCCACCTGATCTGAATCCAACTGATCCCAGGTGAGAGCCTTTTCTAGGACTTACCTGGCTGCGATGAAAGCGGCAAAGAGAGCTTACATCTCCACTCTCATCGCATCCGCAGATAATCGCCTAGCCACCCTGTTTAGGGTTGCTCGCTCCCTCCTGGACCAGGAGGTGAGGGAGGACCCTCTGCAGGGACCTGCTGAGGAGTTTAGTCAGCATCTGCTGGATAAGATCGCTCGGATCCGGGCCAGTTTGGACACCAACTGGCTAGAGTCAGACGTGGAGGCAACGTCAAGTCTTGTCGAGATTATTTGGGATGAGTTTGACCCTGTGACCTTAGATTCGTTGGACAGGATTATGTGGAAGCTGAGTACCACCACCTGTTTATTGGACCCGTCCCTCCTGGCTAGTTTATGCTGCCCGGGGGTACACGTGGCTGGCTCCAGGCAATCACCAACACTTCATTGCGGGAGGGTGAGGGGGTGCTCTTCCCGGGTCCCATGCTCCCCAGCCGCCCTCTCCATGCGAAGGGGTGGAGGGGAGGGCAGGCCTGGCGGAGGCCCAGCAGAGAGGAGGGAAGCCGGGTGAGGAGGAGGAGGCAGGATTCTCACCGGGCTCCCGAGGGCCCGATCCTGTCTCCGGAGGAAGGAGAAGCGGCCTCTCCTGCTGCGTCTTTCCCGGCCCTGCTCGGGGCCCTGGGCCCTGCGCTGGGAGGAGACGCTTATGGCCCTGGGCAGGTTGGCAGAAGTGGGTCCAGGGGCTGAATCCCCCTTTCTGATCCTGGGCGTCGGTTTTTCTCTCCCTCCCAGATCCGGAACCTCGGAGCCCTTGGCAGCCTTTGCAAGCCAGGATTTCCTCTGCTGGGGAAGGAAGGAAGAGAGCAGAAGGACTGGTACTTTGGGCTACAAAATAATTTCCAATCCTCTAGGAGATCAAACATTCCCGCTTTGCCGGCTGGGAAATTACTTTCCAAGGGAATTTTCTCTTCTTTCTTTTCTTCCTTTCAGGCAATGGCTCAGACTACTAGATCAATCGATGATAGACGGAGTGATAGATCAGTTGATCCAGAAGTGGGATTACTTTACTGAAAGGCATTGATGGTTTTGCAGATTCAATGAACTTGATAAAACTTCCCCAAATATTTCTTCAGTGAAAGCAGTTTTCAGGTTTGCCCATTTGCTCACCTAAAATTAGAACTTGTGTGACACATAGCCGTTTAACTTAGTGCATATCTCTGCTTTGAGAATTTGAGAACAATGGAATAGAATAACAGAGTTGGCAGGGATTTTGGAGGTCTTCTAGTCCAACCCTCTGCTTAGACAGGAAGCCATATAACATTTCAGATAAATGGCTGTCCAATTTCTTCATAAACAACTCCAGTGTTGGAGCACCCACAATTTCTGGAGGGAAGTCATTCCACTGATTAATTGTTCTCACTGTCAGGAAATTTCTCTTTACTTGTAGGTTGGTTGTCTCCTCGAATAGTTTCCATTCATTGCTTTTTGGAACACTGCTATCATGTCACCCCCTAGTCCTTCTTTTCATGAAACTAGACATACCCAATTCCAGCAACCATTGTTTATATGTTTTAGCCTCTACCACTAATAAAACTGGATGCAATATTGCAAGTGTGGTCTTACCAAGGCATTATAACGTTTTACTAACGCTTCATGTCATCTTGATTCCTCTTAATGCAGCCTATGATTCTTTTGGGGTTTTTTGGGAGGCAACTGAAGCATAATGCTGACTCCTGTTTAAGTGGTTGTCCACTAGGACTCCAAGATCCCTGTTGCACTTACTACTGTTGAGCCAGGTATCACCTATTGTATGACAGTGAATTTGGTTTTTCCTTCCTAAATGTAGAACATTTCTCACTGTTGATTTCATTTTGTTAGATGGGATCCAATCTGTCGATCCTTCTATATCTTCTGGTATAGAAGATAGCTTATCTTCTGGAGTGTTGGTATTCCTGTCCATTTGGTCTTGTCGGCAAATTTGATGAGTTCCCCTTCTATCCTCTTGTCTAAATCAATGATGAACATGAACAGATCTTGCGAATCCTCCTCTTTTGTTCTTTTTTCCGTGTCCAGGGGGGTCTGGTGTCCTTCGAGGAGGTGGCTGTGTATTTCTCTGAGGAGGAATGGTCTCAGCTGGATCCTGACCAGAAAGTGCTGCATTTGGAAGTCATGCTTGAAAACCATACGAACGTGGTATCTCTGGGTAAGAGTTTTCTAGCCCTCAATCAAGAAGCGAGATTATAGTTAGTTTTTTATTTAAAAACCTCTAATCAGATATCGTCTCCTGGGAGGGAGAAGGAAAGGATCTGGCCTTCTTGTGCTCCAAGGAAGGAAAGAGTCAATGTCTCTTTGCTTAGATGCTTTCTGTGCCATTTCTTATCTGTATTTTTCCATTTCTATTTGAACTTATCTTGGAAGCTGAAAATAACAAGGTTTGCTTTTATGTATCCTCTGGAGCACGGGTCGCCAACTTTTGGATCTCAGGGACCACCAAAATCATAATTTTAAATCCCGCAGACCAGAGACCCTGATAAAATCCCAAAAAAGTCTGCAGGAAAATTCCCACCCCATTTTCCTACTGATCGATCCTTTATTTGGGATTGCAGGATACAATCTCCAGCTCTGTTGTCGGGGGAGAGAGAGGGACTTTTGACTTCATGCAAGGGAAGCAGCAGAAGTCTTTCTTTCTCTCCCCCCAAACACCGCAAGCAGGATGCCTTGCACGGTCCCAAAGACTCATTTTTTGATGGAGGGAAAGGCAACCACCATCCAGAAACCAGACCATGGCTGCAACACCAGCAGCTACACCCCCCTCCGACCCCCAAACTAAGCAAACTGACACACGCTATAAACACATAGCCAGACCTCAAACTCGGAGCCAAACCAAGGCCCGGAATGTCACATCACAGCCTTCCACCCAGGACACTACATCACAGAACTCAGGAGATTACAACACAAAACATCAGGAGGTTGCAACACAGACAACGACCCAGGAGATTACAGCACCACACCCAGGATGTCACAACAATAGAACTCAGAAGGTCATCACATAGCCCATTACCCAGGTTGTTACAACACAAAAGGCTGAGAGACACACAGCCAGCACCTCAGCCACACAGGGTCTCAGGAAAAAGCCATCCAATCTGCATACATCAACTCCATCAACCAATCAAGAAGTAACAACACAGCCAACTCTGGAGTTTAAAAGGGAAAAACATCCACTATCACACACTTCTCCCAGAAGAACGAAGCTGAAGACACCAGCCTGAAGATGACGGATGAGATTTTGTCGAAACGTTGCCAAGGTATTCTCAATCTTACACAGGACAAGACCCGAATACACCAAGACCTACATACCTTTACCCGTGAAAATCTATGAAAACATATATATATATATATACACACACATACACACACACACACTTTTACGTTACTTTTATTGGACTTATATGCCGCCCTCTCTCCCTAGGGACTCAAGGCGGCTTACAATAAAAAATAGAAACAAAATTATTAAAATACATTAATATATATAATTGTAAAATAAGAGATGTTCTAGATATTTTTAAAGCTTTTATGACTCATGAATATAGAAATCATGTCTATATCACACCACTGTAGGCATGCAAACATACAACCTAATGGAATTTTGGAGGAGTTCAGGCGGAAATTCACTTGACTTTCTAAACTTTGATCTTTTTCTCTAATCTTGTTATCATTTTCATTTCTCTTTTGCTTTGAAGGTAATAATGGGCAGGAGAATCAAGATTCCTGTGAACTGTTCCAAGTGATCAATGCTAAAGATGGAACAGAGAAGTTTGGAATTCAAATGGAATTTGAAAGCCGTGAGAGAAACCAGTCAGAGAATTGGACTCAGGAAAGCTCATCTTCCACTGATGCTCCAGTGCAAGACTTTCTTGCCCAAGAAGAAAAAATAAGGAAAAAATATACTGGAAAAAGTGTGAAACTAATGAAAGCGAAAGTACAAGTAAATGAACACTATTTAACCCAAAACAAAGGAGAAGATGCTATAAGAAGACACAACGGACAGAATTACAAAGGGACATTCAGTCTTTCTCTTGGGAATAACTTCTTTACATCTCAAAAAGTGATTGACACAAAAGAGAAGCCTTATAAATGTTTGGAATGTGGAAAATGTTTTAGAACAAGTAGGGAGCTTACTTCCCATGAAAGGATCCACACAGGAGAGAAACCATATGGATGCATAGAGTGTGGAAAGACCTTCTCTCAAAGAGGTAATCTTATTTCCCATAAGATGATCCACACAGGGGATAAACCATATAAATGCATAGAGTGTGGAAAGACCTTTACTCAAAGAGGTAATCTTATTTCCCATAAGATGATCCACACAGGGGAGAAACCATATGAATGCATAGAGTGTGGAAAGACCTTTGCTCAAAGAGGTAATCTTATTTCCCATAAGATGATCCACATTGGGGAGAAGCTGTATAAATGCATGGAGTGTGGAAAGACCTTTGTTCATAGCAGTACACTAACTTCCCATGAAAGGATCCACACAGGGGAGAAGCCGTATAAATGCATGGAGTGTGGAAAGATGTTTGCTCATAACAGTGAGCTAAAAATACACAAAAGGATCCACACCGGGGAGAAGCCTTTTAAATGCATGGAGTGTGGAAAGACCTTCGCTCAAAAAGGTAATCTTACTTCCCATAGGATAATCCACACAGGGGAGAAGCCGTATAAATGCATGGAGTGTGGAAAGACCTTTGCTTATAGTAGTGGCCTTAGTGGCCACAAAAAGATCCACTCAGGAGAGAAACCATATAAATGCATGGAATGTGGAAAGACCTTTGCTCAGAGCAGTGCACTTACTTCCCATGAAAGGATCCACACAGGGGAGAAACCGTATAAATGCATGGAGTGTGGAAAGACCTTTGTTCAAAAAGGTTATCTTATTTCTCATAAGAGAAGCCACACAGGGGAGAAACCATATAAATGCATGGAGTGTGGAAAGTCTTTTGGTCAAATAGGTCATCTTATTTCTCATAAGATGATTCACACAGGGGAAAAGCCATATAAATGCATAGTGTGTGGAAAGACCTTTGCTCAAAAAGGTGATCTCATTTCTCATAAAAGAAGCCACACAGGGGAGAAGCCGTATAAATGCATGGAGTGTGGAAAGACATTTACTCGTGGCAGTGGTCTTAGAAACCACAAAAAGATCCATTCAGGAGAGAAGCCATTTAAATGCATGGAATGTGGAAAGAACTTTGCTCATAAACGTAATCTTATTTCCCATAAAAAAAGCCACACAGGGGAGAAGCCGTATAAATGCATGGAGTGTGGAAAGATGTTTACTCGCGGCAGTGATCTTAAAAGACATAAAAAGATCCACTGAGAAGAGAAGGCATATAAATGCATGGTATGTGGAGATAGTTTTGTTCACAATGGTCACCTTCTCACAAAAGGATCCACTCTTGGGAGAAACTATATAGCAATAGCAATTCCGCTTAGACCTATATACCATACACAATGCTTTACCATACTTTCTGAGCAGTTTACAAAGTCAGCATATGGTCCCCAGCAATCTGGGTCCTCATTTTAGGGACCTCAGAAGGATGAAAGACTGAATCAACCATGAACCGGTCAGGATCGAACTCTTGGCTGTGGGCAATTAGCCTGTAGTACTTCATTCTAAGTACTAACCCCCCATGTCTCTATAGATTTGTATGTGTTTGCATATTGTGCCTTTCTGATCCAAATGAGAAAGGGTTGAATCCAACAAAATAAAACTTAATGTGGAGAAAAATAAGATTTTACACCTGGGCAGGAAAAAACGATTATAGGAAACCTGGCTCAAAAACAGTAACTCTGAGAGGGACCTTGGGAGTCCGAATGGATGATCACTTAAACATGAGTGACGTGTGTGCGGCAGCAGCCAAACAAGTCTATATAATCCTTGATTGTATAAACAGAGGCATAGAATCAAAATCACGTGAAGTATTAGTACCGTTTTATAAAGCCTTAGTAAGTTGTTCTCATCCTTCCTATTATCCATCTCTTCCAATTTACATTGTTTTATTTGTTCCCTAGTATGATTTGATTATTAGTAACCTATGACTGTCACTAAGTATTGTATCTTGTGATTCTTGATGAATGTATTTTATTTTTTTCTTTATGTACACTGAGAGCTTATGCTCCAAAGACAAATTCCTTTTGCGTCCAATAATACTTGGCCAATAAAGAATTCTATCCAATTGCAACAGAAGAGATTATCTGGAGCTTAGTTCAACTCAGGGGTCCTTGGGGGCTTCTGAGCTTGGTTGTTTCCTTAGAGACATTGAATTACCCAACTAGGTAACTGGGTCAGATAAATTTCCTCCATCCCTGAATTTTGGACGCTTAGCAGAAGGTGGAATGTATGCTCCTCCCCCTAGTGGGAACTGGCATTTTCTAGAGGTTCAGAGGGGAGAAGGAGAAGCTGCTTGTACCAGGTGGATGTCGTGAACCACAAAGAATCCAGTTGATCAAGATTGGGAGAGGGGTGAGAAGGTGAGGGAAATGGACAAACCTTGGGGTCAGCTGAGGAAGATGGGATCTGTAGTCCTGGGGTAGGCATTTGAAAGAGGATGTAGTCTACAGAAGAGAATATCTGGAGGTTGGGTTAAACTCTGGGGTCCTTGGGACCCTCGGTGCTTGGTTTGCTTGGAGACGTTTCATTACCCAGCTAGGTAACATCCTCAGTTCAAAGGAGTGAGGGGATTGGCTGCCTGTTTAGATGCCCTGCCAGAGATTGTGGGGTTCCCTCCTGGATGGTTCATTGATTGGAGGATTGTTTTCTGCCTGTTTGTTTGGTGCTGAGAGGCGGGGCTGGGTGTGATGAGTGACATCACTCACCCAGTTACATGACCAACCGGCCACGCCTATCCAGCCAGAGACCGGTTGTTAAAAAATTTGCAGCCGGTCCTAATAAAATTTCATCCAATTCTGTTCTATTTCTGCTGATAACCTATTCTTGTCTTTTATGTATTTGGATTGGAGTTGCAAATAGGCCCACCATTCCACCTCAATTCCCTGGTCTTTCAATTCTTGTCTAGTTTGTAATTCCCCCTTGTCATTTAACAACTCCTCATACGTAATGATTTTTCCCTGTCGCAGTAGGTGCAGGTGCATTAGTGCTTCCAATGATGATAGCCGAATAGGTGTTTCTATATACATTTGTCTTTTTTATTAGGACCGGACGAGAAGATGATAAAAAAAATTAAGTTTTATTAGAATATAAATTGGAAGAAGAAAAAGTAAAAAACGATGGTGGTATGGATGAAAAATTTTGGTTATAATATAAATTTAGATGATTGGCAAAAAATTTGGACTAGAAATTTAAAAAAATGACTTTAGCGATACCCTTTAAAGAAAACTTATACAAATTATTTTATAGATGGCATACGCCTCCATCAAGATTGACAAAAATAAATTCTAAACTTTCCCCCACCTGCTGGAAATGTAATAAAGAGAGAGGAACCTATTATCATCTATAGTGGAGTTGTAAAGAGGCCCAAAAATACTGGCAAAAAGTATGTAAATGGATGGAAGAAATATCCGAAGTTGAAATATATTTCAAACCTGAATTCTTCCTGTTAGGAATCAATTCTAGGACATATGTTAAAGAAAGAATGTATTTGATGATCCATATAATCACTGCAGCGAGGATGGCATATGCACAGAAATGGAAAAATAAAAGACACTCCAAGCAAAGCCGAAATATTGAGAAAAATCACACTATGCGCAGAAATGGATAAATTAACAAAAGAACTGAAAAATAAGACACAGACTATTATAAAATATGGGACAAATTCTACGGTTGGTTAGAGAAGAAGAAAATCCAGCAATATTTTGAACGATTAAAATAAATGTATGGGTATATAGAGGAAAAGCACATAATCTTAATATCGGACTTAGCGATTGAAGGACAATGAGGGAAGCGAGGATAACTGTACCATGCTCAATGTGTAAGGTTTGTGTTTTGTGTATTTATCTAATAAAAACTAAAAAAAAAATTTGCAGCCCACCACTGCTCTTTTCCTACCTGAAGAACAAGAAAGGTGAGTCTGTAGGACTGGAGGAGAGGTTGTGGGGAGGGGACCATCTAGGGGAGGCCTCTCATCAAGCTCAGCAGGTGGCCAAGAGGGTCCCGTTGAGGAATATATTTGGGTACTTCTGTTATTGGAGGGGTTATTAAGGGAAGATACTACAACCTATTATGGGCTATCGATGGGGAGAGGGGACCCTATGAGTCTTCCAGCCCATGAAGGCTCCTGATTGGGTCCTTTCTCCTTCCAGCAACTCCCTTCCAACCTCCTTCAGGTGAGCTTCTCTTCTTCCCTCACCTGAACTCCTTCAAGTTATAGTTGTTTTAAAAGTCTTTGAATCTCCCCCCGCTTTTAAAAAGGGATGCGTTTCAACTAACTGAAGCAATCTTGAAGTGACCCCACAAACAAAATCTCCTTTGTGGATGACACTCATTTGGGAAACTACCAGTTTTTCCTTACAGAGACTCCCGAAGAATGGAGGAAGCAAAGACTAAAATCTCACTCAGGATATTTCCAAGATTTGGAAAATTGCAGAGGGGAAGCACCCGGGGGGGGATCTCTGTCATTGAGGGAGGAAGCACCCCAAGTTCATGGCCAACCTTCCCTCCCCCACCCCCCTGCCACCCGTTGCATTTCACCCAATTTCTGGCAAAGTGAGACCAGGCTCCCTCCTTTCATGCCACCCCCATCCTAGTAGCATCTCCTTGGTTGAAATGCACCCCCCCTCCAGGTCTCTCTGAACAGCCATCCCTGATTTGGCCTGGGAAACTTTGTTTCCCTTCAGGAAAAAAAACAAAACTTTTTTTCCCTTCCCAAAAAAACTTCATTTCCCTTCAGAAAATATACAATGTAGCAAATTGTCCCTAAAAGCCAAATCCAACCAAACAGAGAACTGAAACACAGAAAGTGATCAAACACAATGAAAAAGACAAAAAAGACACACTTCCTCCCCCCACAAGAGGCAACCGCAAGAACTACACACACCACAAAGAAAGGGACTTACAGGTATAGAAAAGGACAATTCAGATGTTTTGAGGGGTGGGGCTGTTTCCTTGACCTTCCCCCTGGAGGCAGGGAAGGGACCCCCTCCCTCCAGGCCCTGCCTGTAAACAACCCCCCTGCAGTGCAGGCCTGACTGGGGGGTGCTGAGAGAAAGGGGGAGGAGAGATTTTCCCAACAGCATCTTATTTCCCCTGCGGGTTTTCCTTCATATTCTCATTTTCTCTTTTTTCCCCTCAGATCTCCTGAGTTAGTCCTGCCCTCCTTCCTGCTGGGAAATTTTCCTTTTAGGAAGAGTTGGAGAATTTCTGCCTTTGAAGGACATTGAAGGGGGCCGATTGGGGAGGGGAGAAGAGCCACAGCCTGGACCTTCTCCTGCTGAACCCGCCCACCAGTTTCCTTTCAGACCCCCACTTCCTTTTGAGGAGGTGGAGACAGGAAGGGAGTAGAGATCATCTAGTCTTCCCCCTGGAACTCTTGGTCTGCCTGTCCCTCCAGACCCCCAACCTCTCCTGCTCAGCCAAGACCCCCATTGAAGTGACCCCCATTCAGAGCCATGGCGGCTCCAACCCTCCCCCAGACATCCCCTTTACCCTAAACCCACCTGATGCTTAGCCAAATGTGGAGGCGAGTGGATCCAGGGACATCCCAGAAGGTCTGCCGGCTGAGATCCACATACCGCTATATAAGGCCCTGGTGAGGCCATGCTTGGAATCCTGAATCCAGTTCTGGTCCCCATGAACGTTGCCTGAATCCTTGATATGGAAAAATCAAAAGATTGGCCTTGGTGGCTCAGGCTGTTAAATGCCTGCATTTAAGTTCCAGCTGCCTACAATTACTGTAGGCTCGAATCTCACCAGGCTCAAGGTTGACTCAGCCTTCCATCCTCTCGGGGTAGGTAAATTGAGGACCCAAGATTGTTGGGGGCAATAAGCTGACTTTGTAAAAATGCCGGTTAGTAATAAGCAGGCATATACAATGGAATGAAGGCTATTGCTGAGCGCATTGGGTTGCGCTCCAAAAATTGTAAGCCGCCCTGAGTCTCCAGAGGGGCGGCATATAAATGTAATTTAAAAAAAAAAAGATCCCTCCATCCCCAGGATGGAAGAAGGATGGATGGAAGAGATGAGGCAGTTGGCAGAGGTGGCAAAATTACCTGTTTTGATTAGAGAAAGAAATAGATCCAGCTGTGTTTCTACCTGGAAACCATTTCTGGACTTTGTGCTTGAGGGGTAAAAAATGAGAACTGGATTTGCTGATTAGATTTGCTTTTTGTTGTTGCTATAGAAATTACTAGATTCGTTCAGAATGTCCTGTAAAAGTAAAAAGTTGAAGCTGTAATTTAAATTCGTATTTTATACTGTGCTGAAATAGTTTTCCTAGTGCAGAAACTCTCCCCACACCAGGAATCTCCACATGCGATGGGAAGGGGGTGTCCCTGCCAGATCCTTCCATCCCCAGAGGAGGAATCGGGGCTCTGAATTGGGGTGGGGGACCTTTTTATGAGACTTTGGAGGTGGGAGGAGCCAGAAGCACCAATCGGAATTTTCCCTGCTTGAGCATCATCGGTCTCCAGGCAGAGTCCTTTGTGACTTCACCTGAAGGAGGAGGGAGAGTTCCGTGCAGAGAGAGAAGGGGAGAAAGTGGGAGGGAACCCCCTTTAGTCTTAGGGGTGCTGCAGCTGAAGGGCAGGTCATGGCAGCCTTAGAAGGGACTGGGGTCGTCGTCTTCCCTTCCTTGTGACTGTGGAGGGGGGGGTCGTGGGAAGGTGGCCGAACTGAGATGAGATGCAGTCGGACCCCCCTTGCCGTCCCCCACCGGTGCCTGGGTGGGAGTGGGACCTTCCGGGGCCCACATTAGACCCGGATCCGGAGCCCCCAAAGTCAGTTGCCTGGAAAGAGAAAGGAGGCGGAAAACAAAAAAGGGAAACTGAGGCACTTCCAGACCTGAAGCCATGGGGGGGCTGCTGAATTGGGGTGGGGTTGCTCCCCTCAATTGCAACACTGCTATCATGTCTCCCCTACTCCTTCTTTTCATCAAACTAGAAATACCCAGTTCCTACAACCGTTCTTCATATGTTGTAGCCTCCAGTCCCCTCATCCTCTTTCTTCCTCTTCTCTGCTCTCTTTCTGGAGTCTCAACATCTTTTTTACATGGTGGCAACAAAACCTGGATGCCATATTCCTAGTGTGGCCTTACCAAGGCCTTATAAATGGTACTAACACTTCTGGTGATGGTGATTCTGTGAATGCAGCTGAGGACTCTTCGTGAGAAGGAAGTCCAGTGGGGCTGGCCCTCCATGTCCCTCTTCTACTTTTGGGAGACAAAGTTGGCTGCCAGTTTCCTCAGGAACCTGTTTGATCTTCCGCTAGACACAGAATTCCTCTCACCATTGAGGTCGGGGTGGTGGTCAAAGTCCCCCCTGACTACTGTGCTGAGCTTCCTCCAGGCCTTAGCCAATTTGCCAAAAGTTCTTCTACTTCCTCTGCTTGGTTGGGGGGCTTCTAATATACCCCCATGGCTCTGTCATTCTTTCTGTCCCTTTCATATTAACCCAAATATATTCAGGGTGTTCTGTGTGCTCTTTGAAACTCACCCGCCACTTCTTTCTGTTGTCAGCTATAAAATGTGTATACAAAATGTTTTATAAGTTGACATTCTGTTTCTATAACGAGGTAGTTATTTGTTGTATACAGTGCAACTCCACCTCCTCTTTTATTAGGTCTGTTTCTTTTGAACACTTTAAATGTTAAGATATTCAATTTAGTAGCTGGAACAGTAAAGTGTACAATGGGCAAGAAGACCCAGTTGTGGTTGATTGGTTTAAATTTTAGAGAGTGCGGGGCCCCTATATGAGGTAACGTGTGCTGTGATTGGTTGCTGAAGGTGAATAGGGGGCAGTTCCCTTTTCCCCCCGCCTTTTTCTTCTGTGCTGTTTGAGATTACCTCAGAATATCCCTGCGTTCCTGACTATCTTCTCTGCTGTGAATATGTTAAATACATTTATTTACATAAAACTACAAATTTCTGTCTGTGTCTCCCACTTCCTTTGGACAACTGCTGCACAATTTCCCCGCATTAAATCTCTTCAGTTGCACCTTCCAGTCCCACAAAGTTTCAGTTATTACAACAATGTCACACCTGCCTTTGGGTTCCACCTAACCCTGTTTATTCATCCTACGTTAGTGTATAGGCTTCTGTCCTTTTCAACTAGCCAGGTGATTGGTTCCTACATTGCCTGTTTTGTCTCCGAGTTCCCTCTTTTTTTCTTTACATTTGGCTGATTCCTGTGAGATTTCAGCTTCCATTTCACTTCTAAAACTTCATCTCCCTCTCACTTCAGTCTCACTTTCAAGCCCTTTGGATGAGGCGAGCCAGTTGGTTCCCAAAGCCGATGTTATTGCTCCTTGTGAGGGGCAGCTGATCCCCTGCATGAAGCCCCCCATGTGGGTGTTGTGGATGATGGTCCAAGAACCCCAATTTCCCTGCAGTGAACCATCCCCTCAGCCAGGCTTGACTTCCAAGGTGCTGCCTTCCCTCCTTGGATGGTTCCCTTCATTGGGAGAGTGGAAGAGAAACCCACCTGTGTCCCCATCACTTTGCCCTCCATGCCCACCTGCTCCAACTCTCTTGGCATCGTTCCCAGGGACTTTTTCATTCCTCCCTGCATGAAAGAGGAAAAAAGGATAAGAATCTGGGGACCTCATTATTTCTGTAAGCCACCTCAGCCACCTCTTTGATAGCTGCTCCTGGGAAACAACCAACCACCCTACTTTGATTCTCTACAAATGGCTGTCTCAGTTCCCCTGAACAATGAAGCATCTATCACCAACAATGCCTTTTCTTTGTTAAGGAAATCTGATTTTTTTCCAGCCATTTATACATTTGGGGTTGTCCCATCTCCAGGTGCCCCCATGCTGTCTTCCAAGGGGAGGCATTGCCGACAGGAGCCCAAATCTTCCATGTGTTTGAGACAATTCCTCCAACCACACACTGACCGATTCTTCCTGTGGTGGCCCCAACACCCCAGATGAGGAATTGGGAGAGGAAAATTCTGCCTGGGGGATTAGAGGTCATCTAGTCCAACCCCCTGCTTGACTAGGGGAGACCCTACACCATTTACACTATCAAGCAGGAGATCCCATACCATTAGAATCTCAGCCCCAAAGAGGGAGGGAGGTATTGGGTGCCCATTGCAGGACCCTCTGGTTATGAAGGAGAGAAATGGCTGAAATGGCCGGGTGAATGTAGGGGGGGACTCAGGTGCCCCCAATGGCTCCCCACAAGTGCTCAGGGAGGACCCTGCCTGCTGGCATTCTGCTCCTCCAAAGGGGGCTTGAGGGGAAGCAGAGCAAGGGGGCCTCTGAGCAGGAGGGGGTCCAGCCCCTTCCCTTCCCTGGATCTGCCCACCCTCCTCCCATTACATTGAACTCCAAGATGGTGGATCCAGAGGCAGCGGAAGGAGGAGCCTCCTGTGGGGATAGGAAAGAGGAGGAAGAGGAAGAAGAAGGAAGGAAGTTTATTCATTTATTACTATTATTCATATGTAAACATTTTGAACATAGTGTATTGTCAGGGCATTTCATTTACAAAAGAAAAGAGAAGGGAAAAAATAGTAACATATATACTAATAACAATAGTAATGGTACAACAGAATAATCTTAAACTTATCTTTCTGTTAGCTTATTGATAATCATGTTGATTATATTGGCATACGTATAGTTATAAACCATCTATATCTTTAATTCATACATAGGAATAATCTTTCTTCATCTAATTTCTACCTCTTATCTCTAACCAAGAAGTTTATTCTTTGCATAGCAAAGGGAAGGGAAGGGACTCGGAGGAAGAGTGATGGAGATGAAGCTGCTGTGGGTTCAAAGCCTGGAGAGAGGAGGGGGCTAAAGTGACAGGTTGGCCCAGCATCCCGGGGAACAGTCTAGATGGTCTCCACCCCTCCCTCCCAAGAAAGAGAGGGCCTGAAAGGAAGCCGGGGTGGAGTGTCTCAACAGGAGAAGGTGCAGGCTGCCATCCTCCTCTCCACAACCTGCTACCTTCAGCCTCCATTTCTCAGAGTTTGCAAACAGGACAAAGAGTCATCAGCGACTAAAGAAAAAATATTGTTTTGCATCGGAGAGCAGGATTAATTCATGAAGGCTGCAGAAAAAGAGATGGGAAGAAAATTAGAATATAAAGAGAAACTTTTAGTGTAAATAACATTTTTCTCCCCTTTCAGCCCCCTACCCCCAAGGCAGCCCCCACACTGCAGGGGGGTGGTTGACAGGCAGGGAGGGATAGAGGGAGAATCCACCCATTTCAGGGAGGAAAAGGCTGGGAAGGACCAGGGATTCCTCCCGATTTCATCACCAGAGGATTCTGGAATTCTCCCTATTTGTCTTAATTAGGTGGTTTAATCAAGAGAGGGGACCCCCTCCCCCCTCCAGACATTTCATATGAACATATGAACAAAGAAGATGGGACTAGGATGGGGGTTGAAGAAAAGGGGTGCCCCGGGGTCACTTGGCCAGAAATTGCGTGAATTCCCACAAGAAGGGGGTCAGGAAGAACAGCCTGTCAAGTTTCCAATTAATGAACCCAAACGAGTCTGCATGGGGTGCCAAGAAGGATCATCTTGGACTGGGGGGGCGGAGGAAGGGGTCCAGTTCACAACGTTTTAGAGGGAGTTCATGAAATTGATAGGGTCATCATTCTCAAGGGCTCAGCCCCACCTTCCATCCATATACAGGTGAAACTCGAAAAATTAGAATATCATGCAAAAGTTCATTTATTTCGGTAATGCAACTTAAAAGGTGAAACTAATATATGAGATAGACTCATTACATGCAATGCAAGATAGTTCAAGCTGTGATTTGTCATAATTGTGATGATTATGGCTTACAGCTCATGAAAACCCCAAATCCACTATCTCCAAAAATTAGAATATGACATGCAATCAATAAAACAAGGATTGTACATCGAACAATATCGGACCTCTGAAAAGTATAAGCATTCATATGTACCAAGTACTTGGTCTGGGCCCCTTTTGCAGCAATTACTGCCTCAATGTGGCGTGGCATGGAAGTTATCAGCCTCTGGCACTGCTGAGGTGTTATGAAAGACCAGGATGCTTCAATAGTGACCTTCAGCTCTTCTGCATTGTTCGGTCTCATGTCTCTCATCTTTCTCTTGGCAATGCCCCATAAATTCTCTATGCGGTTCAGATCAGGCGAGTTTGCTGGCCAATCAAGCACAGTAATCCCACAGTCATTGAACCAGGTTTTGGTGCTTTTGGCAGTGTGGTCAGGTGCCAAGTCCTGCTGGAAAATGAAGTCAGCATCCCTATAAAGCTCGTCTGCGGAAGGAAGCATGAAGCGCTCCAAAAACTCCTGGTAGATGGCTGCATTGACTCTGGACTTAATGAAGCACAGGGGACCAACTATCTCACATATCCACAAAGAAGATTTCTCTCTTCTCTCCTCTAAATAAATATTGTTATGTATGCAGGTTTAAAGTCATTGGTTTAGTTTGAACTGTTCTTGTAAAATGTAAGAAATGATTGGTTTAAAAAGTGCGGGAAAACCCTGCACTCTGATTGGCTGGCAACTGCGGCTGCTGGCTATAAGTAACAGCTGCAGCCCAGCCAAAGTGGGTTCATTCTGAGCTGTAGTCACTAATAAACAAAGAGGTTGAAGCACTCCGCGTCTGTCTCTTCATGCAAACTTAACACTGGCGACGAAGGTGGGATCTCCCTGAAGAAGAAGGCAACGTGGAACAGAAGAAGAGAGAGATGGCTGCGCTGAACACCTCCCCCAGCCCCGTTCGATCCGACAGCAGAAGACTGGGAGACGTATGCAGATTGTTTCCAAATGTATCTGGAAGGAAACGATCTTGCCGACATTTCCGAGAAGCAGAAGAGGGTGGTCTTTCTCATGCACTGCGGTCCGGCAGTTTTCAAGATGGCGAAGGCATTGGCAGGAGCTGCAGACGTGAAGGTAATGGAATGGCCTGACTTAGAAAAGTTGTTAAGAGCCCATTACGCCCCACAAGTATCGTGCCTCATTAAGAGACGTGAGTTTTACCGTCGGGATCAAGGGGAAAGCGAAAACGTAAACGACTTCATGGCAAGTTTAAGAGACATTGGGGGTACATGTGAATTTAACAATTTAGAAGAGGCCATGCGCGATCGATTTGTTCTGGGCCTTAAAGACAAGGTGCTTCAGAGCAAGTTATTACTAAGACCTAAGATCACGCTGAAGGAAGCAATAGAAGAGGCCTCTTCAGCAGAAGCTACCAAGTCCTCAGCAGCAGCCATGAAGAAAATTAACAAGGCCACAAGCCATCCTGATGTGGAAAAGTCCACAACAACTCATTGTGAGCAAATAGATTCTGAGTCAGACTGTAGTGAGGTGGAGGAAGGAATTTATAGACTCAGAATGGAGCGGAAAAAGAAAGACCTGGGAAGCAAGAGGCAAGATTTCTACTGCAGAGGTTGTCGGGGAAGCCACCCCCGCACTGAATGCAAGTTCCTAGATACCACCTGCCTCCGTTGTGAAAAAAGAGGACACCTAGCAAGAGTCTGCAAATCATCCAGAACTCCACCCAACAGAAGGAAGTTTCCTGACAAAGAATTCAAGCCCAACAACCTCAGTGAGAAAATGGGGCGCAGCACAGAAGCAAAGGGGAAGAATGAAACTCATCAAACAGTCACCATTGGTCATTCTTCTATCAATAACAGAAAAGTGCATGTCAAGGTACTAATTGAAGGAAGGCCTTGCCAAATGGAAGTGGACTCAGACTCATATTTATCTATGGTGTCATGGGACACTATTCACAGACTACTCCCAAACATTCAGAAGAAGCATTTCAAGAAGCAAGCACTGACTCTTAAAGACTACCAAGGGAACAAGATTCCAGTAGTTGGAACAAGAGAATTCAACGTGAAGTTCAAAGGCTACACCAAACGCTTGCCCCTGACCATCATGGACAAGGATCACCCAAGCTTGCTGGGACTTGAGTGGTTCAATCCACTAGGCATCGAGGTGACTGGCATCAATCACATGAGCAACACTGAATGGGAGGAGGCCTTGAAGTCTGAGTTTCCAGAGGTCTTCAGCAACGGATTGGGCAAGTATATGGGGACCCCTATCACTTTCAGTCTAGATCCCAAGGTGCCACCAATTCGCTTAAAGCCCAGAAGGATCCCGTTTGCCTTAAAGGAAAAAATTGATGCACAATTAGATAAACTAATAGCTCAAGGAGTTTTAGAGCCCACTGACCACTCCAGATGGGAGACACCCATAGTCACACCAGTCAAGACTGATGGGTCAGTGAGAATCTGTGGAGACTATAAGGGGACATTGAACCATGCGCTTCAACAGAGCGCATATCCAATTCCAGTGGTGCATCATTTACTACATTCACTTGGCAGGGGTACAGTCTTTGCCAAATTGGATCTGGCCCAGGCATATCAACAATTAACAGTTGATGATGCCACTGCAGAGGCCCAAACCATTGTGACTCATAGAGGTGCTTTCAAATGTAAAGGTTACAGTTTGGAGTAAGCGTGGCACCAGGCATCTTCCAAAGCCTTATGGAAAGGATGCTCCAAGGACTGCCAGGGGTAGTACCTTACTTTGATGATGTGTTAATCTCTGCTGAAAATGACACTCAGTTACAAGAGAGACTCAGAGAAGTCCTTACCAGATTCAAAAAGCGGGGTTAAAAGTCAAGGAAGAAAATGCACTCTTAGAACTGACAAGGTTGAGTTCTTGGGCTATATGATTGACAAGCATGGTATCCACCCCACAGATGCCAAGGTTCAGGCAATCAAAGAAGCCCCTAGACCAAAATGTAAAACAGATTTGCAAGCCTTCCTTGGACTCATTAACTTTTATTACATGTTCCTACCTCAGAAGGCAACCATTGCAGAACCACTGCACAGATTATTAGACAAAAAGTCTCGTGGGTTTGGGGCAGAAAAGAACAATCTGCATTTAACAATATTAAAAGACTAATCACGTCTGATGCTGTACTGATACAGTTCTCTGAGAATTTGCCTGTTGTACTGACTTGTGATGCATCCCCTTTTGGAGTGGGGTTGAGCCACAGGCTTCCCAGCGGAGGAAGCTCCTATTGCATTTTACTCTCGCACCTTGACCAAAGCAGAGAGGAACTACAGCCAACTGGACAAGGAAGCCTTGGCAATTGTTGCAGCTGTCAAGAAATTCCATGAGTATTTATATGGGAGAACATTTACCATTGTCACAGATCACAAACCTCTGTTAGGCATTGTGGCAGGAGACAAAACTACGCCCACTATCCTGTTACCAAGAATGCTGAGGTGGACTGAATTTCTTGCTGCTTATTCATACAAACTCATCCACAGGCCTGGCAAAGACATTGGGCATGCAGATGCTTTGAGTCACTGCCCACTTCCTTCTCACACTTTGCTCCTGAGACTTACACCTTTTTCCTAGAAACTGTTGCCAAGCTTGCAGTACACGCTGCTGAAATTGCCAGAGAGACTGCCACAGACACTTTATTGGCTCCTATTATAAGATGGATTAAGAAAGGTTGGCCTCTTCAAGGTTGGCCTCAACTTGCCCAACCTTTTAAATCCAGGAAAACTGAATTATCTGTATTGAGGATGTATTTTGTGGGGTAACAGGGTGGTTATTCCTGCAAAACTGCAAAAAGAGGTTTTGGAAATGTTACATGAGGGTCATCTAGGTATTGTCAGAATGAAGGGATTGGCCAGGAGTTATGTATGGTGGCCAGGTATTGACAAAATGGTTGAAAACTGGGTTGCATCTCGTCCCAACTGTCAGGTAGTCAGGCCTGCCCCACCTCTCGCCCCCCCACAGGAATGGGAATGTCCTAGGGGCCCATGGTCCAGGATTCACATTGATTTTGCTGGCCCTACCAGAGGGCACACTTTCCTTATTATAGTAGATGCATATTCCAAATGGCTAGAGGTCATCCCTATGGCATCCACCACAACTGATGCTGTCATCAAACAGCTTAAAAAGCTTTTTGTAACTCACGGGTTACCTGATGTACTCATTTCTGACAATGGTCCTCAATTTACATCCAACCTTTTTTGAATCATATCTAGCACAGCAGGGTATCAGACATGCCCTGACAGCCCCTGGGCATCCTTCGGCTAACGGCCGGGCTGAACGTATGGTACAATTTACCAAGGAAAAAATTCAGCAATTGGGTCCAGGGGATATCACTGAGAGAGTTGAAAAACTTCTCAGTGTCCAGCATATCACTCCTAACCCATCAACTAACTTATCCCCAGCAGAGTTGTTGATGGGTAGGAAACTCAGGTCTCCCCTTGACCGCCTTCATCCCACTTACGCACCCAACGCACCACTAGATTCCACTAGCAAAGTTTGCAAGTTCACTGTGGGTGATTCTGTTTATGCTAAAAACCTTATGGGTGAACCTTATGGATTCCTGCTGAGATAACCCAAACCACAGGCCCTCGATCTTACGGGGTACAAACAGAGGATGGTGTCCTCTGGAGCAGGCACATTGATCAGCTTAGATCTAGATTACCTCAGGAACATCGCAATTGTTCCTCTCTAGTTCCCATACCTAATACCTCTTCTAGGGGAAGGGAGGATCATGAGTGTAATGAACAAGCAAGAATCAACCCCATGTGTAACGAGCTAACACGACAGGAACCATCCTAAAACCTGTCACAATACCAACAACCATTTTCACAAATGGAAGATTGCACATCATTACCTGATTTAGGTGCTGACATTGGGTTGGAGATGGATTGGGAGGAGAGACCAGGTTGTAGTAACCAAACAGGTTCTACCATTACCTACAAGTCCTAGTAAGGAAATGTCAGCAGACACATTTCCTCCCTCACAAGGTGAGAACCTTAAAACATCTGAACCACGTAGGTCTCAACGTACACGTAAGAGCCCCACCTATTTAAAAGAATACATTAGATAGGCTGGGGTTTGAGTATGGACTGAACCTAGTGGGGAGGCGTGTTATGTATGCAGGTTTAAAGTCATTGGTTTAGTTTGAACTGTTCTTGTAAAATGTAAGAAATGATTGGTTTAAAAAGTGCGGGAAAACCCTGCACTCTGATTGGCTGGCAACTGCGGCTGCTGGCTATAAGTAACAGCTGCAGCCCAGCCAAAGTGGGTTCATTCTGAGCTGTAGTCACTAATAAACAAAGAGGTTGAAGCACTCCGCGTCTGTCTCTTCATGCAAACTTAACAAATATAGAAGGGGACCTAATGAAACAGGTGGAGGTGGAGTTGCACTTTATAGATAACAAATAATCAAACCGCTCTAGAAATGCCACAGAAGACAACAACCTCCCTCGAGGCATTTGGGTTCATATAAAAAGGGGAAAGAAGCACAGACACCGAAGCCTTTGTCTGACAGAGACCCATGCATTGGGGCCTTTCCCGCTACTCCCAAGCCCATCATCCCCACCCTCCCCCTTCCCCCTCCCATGCGCTCCTCTTTCCCAGCCTTTCAGGTCCTTTGTCCTAAATCCACCAGGGGGCGCACACCGCCAATGGAAGGGAACTGCAGGCGCTTCCCCATTGGATCACTGGAGGGTGAACGTCACGGCTGCTTTCCCAAAGGGCGGCAGCAAAGGAAGTGACATCCCTGAGCCTTGCCTGTCTAGGACGCGTCACTCGCTCTCCTCAACCCCTGGGGCGCCACAGGAGGTGGAGCCTGCGGGGGGGGGGACATCCAGATGTGACCCGGGTGAGAGGGGGTACTCTTCCCGGGTCCCATGCTCCCCAGCCGCCTTCTCTATGTGAAGGAGGGGGGAGGGTGGGCCTGGCAGAGACCCAACAGGAGAGGAGAGAAGCTGGATGAGGAGGAGGAGGAGGAGGCAAGATTCGCAACGGGCTCCCCGATGGGGCGATCCTGTCTCCGGAGGGGGAGAGAAGTGGGGGGCGGCCTCTCCAGCTGCCTCCTTCCTGGCCGTGCTCGGGGACCCCTGAGCCCTGCGCTGGGAGGAACGGCTTGGAGCTCCGGGCAGGTTGGGGGAAGGGGGTCCAGGGGCTGAATCCCCCTTTCTGATCCTGGGCGTCGGTTTTTTTCTCCCTCCCAGATCTGGAACCTCGGAGCCCTTGGCAGCCTTTGCAAGCTAGGATTTCCTCTGTGGGGAAAGGGAAGGAAGGAAGGGAGCAGAAAGACTGGTGGGGATACATCCTGTGGCCCCAGAAATGGTCCCGTGAAGGAAGATGCCCTTGGAGACCCCCCCAGAGTCCCAGTAGCCCTTTGGAGTTGCTCTGCCGAAGAGAGGAAGGATGGAGACACCCCCTCTGCCCAAGGAGGGGAGCGGAAAAGGCCCTGTGGCTCTTCAGCCTGGGAGCTACGGGGAGAGCTGGACCAGAACCGAGCAGAAGGTCCTGCAGGAGGGAACCATCCTCCCTTCAGAAGTTCTGCCCTGGACCTCCATCCAATACCAGGAGGCTGAGGGTCCCCGAGGACTTTGCAGCCAACTCCATGACTTGTGCAGGCGATGGCTGAGCCCAGAAAAGCACAGCAAAGCCCAGATGCTGGACCTGGTTGTTCTGGAGCGGCTCCTGGCTCTCCTGCCCCCAGAGATGGAGGGCTGGGTGCAGGAGTGTGGAGCAGAGACCAGCTCCCAGGCGGTGGCCCTGACGGAAGGCTTCCTACTGAGCCAGGCGGAGGAGCAGAAGGAGCAGCTCCAGTGGCAGGTGGGAGATTTAGGGAGCTTGGAAGGGAATAAATAGAGAGAGTGCTTGAATGCTTCACCCCTCCTTCCCAAATGTCTCCCTCGTTCATAATACGTAGCAATTCTCCAGTTCTTGTAGGACATTGTACCATTGTTTTCTCACTCAGCCACATGGATGGTTATTGGGGTCCTTGAGGTTGTGTTTGGAATATAAGAATCCACTTTATTTTCATATGATGTACATTAATTCTGCTTCTTCTTCCTTCCTCCTATTTAAAGTGCTGCACTGTGGAGATCAGAGATCCTGAGGGAAAGAAGAACCCATCAAATCCCACTCAGGAGCTATTTTTCAGGAAGATCCCTTGGGAAGATCCAAGTCAGGACGCCTCAGGAGGTAATGGAAGATCTTCCAATTCCCCATCTGTCTTCCCTTCGCACTCCCTTCTCTTCTATAGAATACCTCCTCCTATTTTGTTAATTATGCATTTGGAAATTATTCCTTACAGAGAAACAAAGAATGACGCTTTCTGGTTTTTATGACGGAGATCAAACAGCGGTTGAAGCTCCAAATCAAGTAAGAAAGGGAAAAGATACTAGATTTTTATTTTCTCTTCAGGAAGTGAAGCAAGTGTGCAGAGTGCTCTCTCCTTCTATTTCCACCCCTTGTTTGGCCTGGATTATTTTTGTGTTCTTCCACAACATGGAGAGCAGAATAGCAGGTTCAAGTTGCTGTCAGCCAGCATAGCTTTCTTCTGGTTATCTTGTTCTGCTAGGTACTCTTCCAACTTGGAGTTTACAAGAAGCAATTTTTTAAAAGTCCTTTGAGAAATAGGAATAAATGTATCATAGTGGCAGGAACTGCTAGAGACCCTTTTTGGGGGTAATTCTTTGACTAGGAATTGTGCAAAGCTAATGAAAAATAAATACTCACATTGCCACATTACCATTTATAAAAAGCCTTATTTATAACCTGTAGTTCAAAAATAAGCAAACCGTATTAAAAAGACTATTAAAATTCAAAGGGAGTGGCTGTATTGGGCATGTAATCATGGTACTTTGGCCTACAAAATAATTTCCAGTCCTGTGGTTTGCACCTCAATTAGGAGATCAAACATTCCTGCTTTGCAACGGCTGAGAAATAACTTTCACAGGGAATTTTCTCTTCTTTCTTTTCTTCCTTTCAGGAAATGGCTCAGACTACTAAATCAATCAATGATAGGCAGAGCGATAGGTCAGTTGATCCAGAAGTGGGGTTACTTTGCTGAAAGGCACTGAAGCTTTTGCAGAATCAATGAACTTGATAAAACTTCCCCAAATATTTCTTCAGTGAAAGCAATTTTCAGATTTATTTTTATTTTTTATTTTTAATTACATTTATATGCCGCCCTTCTCCGAAGACTCAGGGTGGCTTACAATTTTTGGAGCACAACCCAATGTGCTCAGCAATAGCCTTCATTCCATTGTATATGCCTGCTTATTACTAAGCGGCATATTTACAAGGTCAGCTAATTGCCCCCAACAATCTTGGGTCCTCAATTTACCTACCCCGAGAGGATGGAAGGCTGAGTCAACCTTGAGCCTGGTGGGATTCGAGCCTACAGCAGTTGTAGGCAGCTGGAACTTAAGTGCAGGCAATTAACAGCCAAGATTTGCCCATTTTCTCACCTAAAATTAGGACTTGTGTGACGCACAGCTATTTAACTTATTTGCATATTTTTGCTTTGGGAATTTGGGAACAATGGAATAGAATAACAGAGTTGGCAGGGATCTTGGAGGCCTTCTAGTCCAACCCCCTGCTCAGACAGGAAGCCCTGTAACATTTCAGATAAATGGCTGTCCAATTTCTTCATAAACATCTCCAGTGTTGGAGCACCCACAATTTCTGGAGGGAAGTCATTCCCCTGATTAATTGTTCCTACTGTCAGGAAATTTCTCTTCACTTGCAGGTTGGTTTGCTCCTTGAATAGTTTTCATCCGTTACTTCTTGGAACACTGCTATCATGTCACCCCCTAGTCCTTCTTTTCATGAAACTATACGTACACAATCCCAGGAACCGTTCTTTATATGTTTTAGCCTCCAGTCCACTAATAATTTTTTTTGCTCTTCTCTGCACTCTTTCTAGAGTCTCAATATCTTTTTAACATCTGGCAACCAAAACTGGATGTAATATTCCAACTGTGGTCTTATCAAGACATTATAAAGTGGTATTAGCATTTCATGTCATCTTGATTCTGTCCCTCTTAATGCAGCCTATGATTCTGTTGGGGTTTTTTGGGGGGCAACTGTAGCATAGTGCTGACTTATGTTAAGTGGTTGTCCACTAGGACTCCAAGATCCCTGTTGCACTTACTACTGTTGAGCCAGGTATCACCTATTCTATGCCAGTGCATTTGGTTTTTCTTTCCTAAATGTAGAACCTTTCATTTCTCACTGTTGATTTCCTTTTGTTAGATGTGGCCCAATCTGTCGATCCTTCTATATCTCGAACTTATCTTCTGGAGTGTGGGTATTTCCTGTCAATTTGGTCTTGTCTGCAAATTTGATGAGTTCCTCTTCTATCCTCTTGTCTAAATCATTAATGAAGATGAACAGATCTTGCTAATCCTCCTCTTTTGTTCTTTTTTCCGTGTCCAGGAGGGTCTGGTGTCCTTCGAGGAGGTGGCTGTGTATTTCTCTGAGGAGGAATGGTCTCAGCTGGATCCTGACCAGAAAGCACTGCATTTGGAAGTCATGCTTGAAAACCATAGAAACGTGGTCTCTCTAGGTAAGAGTTTTCTAGTCCTCAGTCAGAGAGTTCAAGAAGAGAGATTATAGTTGGTTTTTTTATTTAAAAAACAGTAATCGGATATTGTCTCCTGGGAAGTAGAAGGAAAGGATCTGGCCTTGTCGTGCTCCAAGCAAGGAAAGAGTCAATGTCTCTGCTTAGATGCTTTCTGTTCCATTTCTTATCTGTATTTTTCCATTTCTATTTGAACTTATCTATGGAGGCCGAAAGAACGAGGTGTGCTTTTATGTGTCCTTTGGAGGTCGTGTGAAAGGAGTGTGTTGTCATTGGTCCTCTGGAACCTCCCCAAATTGTGTGAGAACAGAACTTTCATGCTCAGCCCATGGAAAAGCATTCTCCCAATCCAATTCAAGAAAAAATGCCTCATGCAGTGTGACTCAGAGCATCCTAGGGTACAGGTAATCCCCGAGTTACGACAGTTCACTTAGCGAATGTTCCAAGTTATGACCAGTCCTCCCCCAGGTATTGAGACCCAGTTCCAAAAGTTATGTTGCAGCATCATGATCATCATTCACACTTACGAATGACAGTAGAGGCGAATGACAATATTCGCCCTACCTATTCCCCCACCCCATCTCGGGGACTTACCATATTTTTCAGACTATAAGGTGCACTTTTCCCTCCAAAAAGTGGGTGCAAATGTCTGTCGTCTTATAGAGCAAATACGGGCCTGTTTTGGCCTCCCAAGCCCTCAGCGTGTTCCGTTATTGCCCTCCTTGGTGTTCAGAAGCACTGTGCAGGGCAAGAACAGGTCTACTTTGGTCTCTGGAGGCCTCTGAGGGTCCCATTTTTGCCCTCCCTGACATCAGGGAGGCTGAGAATGGGACATGCAGAGGGTTTGGGAGGCCAAATATGGGTGCATTTTTGCATGGAGAGTGCTTCTGGATGCCAGGGAGGGCATAAATGAGGCGTGTGGAGACAAAAACGTTTATTTTCTTGTTTTGTTTCTCTAAAGCTAGGTGCGTCTTATAGTCTGAAAAATACAGTACCTTGAGGATGTGGAGCCATTGGTTTCCTTGCCTACTTCAGTGCATTTGCAGAAAAAGTAGTGAGCGATACGCCAAGATCAGTAGTGGGAAATCTACCACTATTGATCTCACATGATCTCGCACTACAGCACTTTAGGCCTCTGTTCACTGTTAACCAAGGCCTGCAGCAGATCCAGGGCAAAAGAGAGGAAGGCCTCTTTGTTTTCAAAGACCTGGATCTCGTGTAGTCCTCAGTTCTTTAAAGAACACAGGCCTAAAATACTGCAGTGCCCCAATAAAATCTTAAGTTTTCTCATAATTCCTCCATGGTTGTTTCCCTGATTATTATGAAAGTCAATGGTGAAAAATAAGGTTCTACATTTAGGCAAAAAAATGCACAGGTACAGTATATGTGGTGCCTTGCTCAGTAGTAATAACTGCAAGAGGGATCTTGGAATCCTAGTGGACAACCATTTAAATATGAGCTAGCTGTGTACATCAGCTGTGAAAAAATTCAACACATTTCTATGCTGCATAAACAGAAGGATAGAATCAAGATCACGTGAAGTGTTAATACCTCTTGATAATGCCTTGGTAAGGCCACACTTGGAATACTGCATCCAGTTTTGGTCACCATGATTGTAAAAAGATGTTGAGACTCTAGAAAAGTGCAGAGAAGAGCAACAAAGATGATTAGGGGACTAGAGACTAAAACATATAAAGGATGGTTGCTGGAATTAGGTATGTCTAGTTTAATGAAAAGAAGGACTAGGGGAGACACAATAGCAATTTCCCATTATCTCAGGAGCTGCCACAAAGAAGAGGGAATCAAGCTATTCTGTTCCTTAACTCAGAACTGATTCTGAGTGAGATTTGCATATATAAAGATAATTGTAAAGGAAGAGATGTTTTCCAGATACTTTCAAAGCTTTCATGACTCATGAATATAGAAATCATCATGTCTATCACACCAGTGTAGGCATGCAAACATACAACCTAATGGGATTTGGAGAAATTCAGACGGAAATTCACTTGATTTTCTCCACTTTGATCTTTTTCTCTAACCTTGTTGTCATTTTCATTTCCCTTTTGTTTGAAGGTAATAATGGGCAGGAGAATCAAAATTCCTGTGAACGTTCCAAGTGATCAATGCTAAAGATGGAACTGAGAAGTTTGGAATTCGAATGGAATTTGAAAGCCGTGAGAGAAACCAGTCAAAGAATTGGACGCAGGAAAGCTCATCTTCCACTGATGCTCCAATGCAAGACTTTCTTGCCCAAGAAGAGAAAATAAGGAAAAAATATACTGCAAAAAGTGTGAAGCTATTCAAAGGTAAAGTACAAGTAAATGAAAACTATTTAACCCAAAACAAAGGAGAAGATGCTATAAGAAGACACAACGGACAAAATTACAATGGGGCATTCATTCTTTCTCTTGGGAACAACTTCCTTACATCTCAAAAAGTGATTGACAGAAAAGAGAAGCCTTATGAATGTTTGGAATGTGGAAAATGTTTTAGAACAAACAGGCAACTTACTTCCCATGAAAGAATTCACACAGGGGAGAAACCATATAAATGCACTGAGTATGGAAAGACCTTTGCTCAGAGCAGTGGCCTTAGAAACCACAAAATGCACCACACAGAAAAGAAACCATTTAAATGCATGGAGTGCGGAAAGACCTTTACTCAAAGAAGTAGTCTTATTTCCCATAAGATGATCCACACAGGAGAGAAGCCATATAAATGCATGGAGTGCGGAAAGACCTTTACTCAAAGAAGTAGTCTTATTTCCCATAAGATGATCCACACAGGAGAGAAGCCGTATAAATGCATGGAGTGTGGAAAGACCTTTGCTCGTAGCGATACACTTACTATGCATAATAGGATCCACACAGGGGAGAAGCCATATAAATGCATGGAGTGTGGAAAGACCTTTACTCAAAGAAGTAATCTTATTTCCCATAAAATGTTCCACACAGCGGAGAAGCCGTATAAATGCATGGAGTGTGGAAAGACCTTTGCTTATAATAGTGGCCTTAGTGGCCACAAAAAGATCCACTCAGGAAAGAAACCATTTAAATGCATGGAGTGTGGAAAGACCTTTACTCAAAGAAGTAGTCTTATTTCCCATAAGATGATCCACACAGGAGAGAAGCCGTATAAATGCATGGAGTGTGGAAAGACCTTTGCTCGTAGCGATACACTTACTATGCATAATAGGATCCACACAGGAGAGAAGCCGTATAAATGCATGGAGTGTGGAAAGACCTTTGCTCATAACAGTGACCTAAGAAGACACAAAATGATCCACTCAGGAGAGAAACCATATAAATGCATAGAGTGTGGAAAGACGTTTACTCGAAGAAGTAATCTTATTTCCCATAAGATGATACACACAGGGGAGAAGCCCTATAAATGCATGGAGTGTGGAAAGACGTTTACTCATAGCAATGGCCTTAGAAACCACAAAATGCACCACACAGGAAAGAAACCATTTAAATGCATGGAGTGCGGAAAGACCTTTACTCAAAGAAGTAGTCTTATTTCCCATAAGATGATCCACACAGGAGAGAAGCCGTATAAATGCATGGAGTGTGGAAAGACCTTTGCTTGGAGCAGTGCACTTAGAATCCACAAAAAGATCCACACAGGGGAGAAGCCATATAAATGCATGGAGTGTGGAAAGACCTTTACTCAAAGAAGTAATCTTATTTCCCATAAAATGTTCCACACAGTGGAGAAGCCATATAAATGCATGGAGTGTGGAAAGACCTTTGCTTATAGTAGTGGCCTTAGTGGCCACAAAAAGATCCACTCAGGAAAGAAACCATTTAAATGCATGGAGTGTGGAAAGACCTTTACTCAAAGAAGTAGTCTTATTTCCCATAAGATGATCCACACAGGAGAGAAGCCGTATAAATGCATGGAGTGTGGAAAGACCTTTGTTCGTAGTGATACACTTACTATGCATAATAGGATCCACACAGGAGAGAAGCCATATAAATGCATGGAGTGTGGAAAGACCTTTGGTCATAACAGTGACCTAAGAAGACACCAAATGATCCACTCAGGAGAGAAACCATATAAATGCATGGAGTGTGGAAAGACCTTTACTCAAAGAAGTAATCTTATTTCCCATAAAATGTTCCACACAGTGGAGAAGCCATTTAAATGCATGGAGTGTGGAAAGACCTTTACTCAAAGAAGTAATCTTATTTCCCATAAAATGATCCACACAGCAGAGAAGCCGTATAAATGCATGGAGTGTGGAAAGACCTTTGCTTATAGTAGTGGCCTTAATGGCCACAAAAAGATCCTCTCAGGAAAGAAACCATTTAAATGCACGGAGTTTGGAAAGACCTTTGATCAGAGCAGTGGCCTTAGAAGCCACAAAATGCACCACACAGGAGAGAAACCATTTCAATGCATGGAGTGTGGAAAGACCTTTGCTCGAAGAAGTAATCTTATTTCCCATAAGATGATACACACAGGGGAGAAGCCATATAAATGCATGAAGTGTGGAAAGACCTTTGCTCAGAGCAATGGCCTTAGAAGCCACAAAATGCACCACACAGGAGAGAAGCCATTTAAATGCATGGAGTGTGGAAAGACCTTTACTCGAAGAAGCAATCTTATTTCCCATAAGATCATCCACACAGGGGAGAAGCCATATAAATGCATGGAGTGTGGAAAGACCTTTGCTCGTAGCGATACACTTACTATGCATAACAGGATCCACACAGGGGAGAAGCCATATAAATGCATGGAGTGTGGAAAGACCTTTGCTAATAACAGTGACCTAAGAAGACACCAAATGATCCACTCAGGAGAGAAACCATATAAATGCATGGAATGTGGAAAGACCTTTGCTCAGAGCAGTGGCCTTAGAAGCCACAAAACGCACCACGCAGGAGAGAAACCATTTAAATGCATGGAGTGTGGAAAAACCTTTACTCGAAGAAGTAATCTTATTTCCCATAAGATGATACACACAGGGGAGAAGCCGTATGAATGCATGGAATGTGGAAAGACGTTTACTCATAGCAGTGGACTTAGAAGCCACAAAATGACCCACTCAGGAGAGAAACCATGTAAATGCATGGAGTGTGGAAAGACATTTACTGATGGCACTGGACTCAGAAGCCACAAAAAGATCCACACAGGAGAGAGACCATATAAATGCATGGAGTGTGGAAAGACCTTTGGTAAAGATAGTGATCTTAAAAGGCACAAAAAGATCCACACAGGGGAGAAGCCATTTAAATGCATGAAGTGTGGAAAGACCTTTACTCAAAGAGGTAATCTTATTTCCCATAAGATGATCCACACAGGGGAGAAGCCATATAAATGCATGGAGTGTGGAAAGACGTTTACCCAGAGTAGTGACCTAAAAATACATAAAAGGATCCACTCAGGAGAGAAACCATTTAAATGCATGGAATGTGGAAAGACCTTTGTGCAAAGGGGTCATCTTATTTCCCATAAGATGATCCACACAGGGGAGAAACCATTTAAATGCATGGAGTGTGGAAAAACCTTTGCTCAAAGAGTTACTCTTATCTCCCATAAGATGATCCACACAGGGGAGAAGCCGTATAAATGCATGGAGTGTGGAAAGACGTTTACTCTGAACAGTGGACTTGGAAAACACAAAAAGCTCCACACAGGAGAGAAGCCATTTAAATGAATGGAATGTAGAAAGTCCTTTGCTCATAGATGAAATGTTATTTCCCATTAGAAATTAGGTGAAGGAATATTATTGTGATGTAGGAATTAAATATAAAAGGGGTTGACAGAAACATGTTGATATAATTAACATAAAAAGTATAAATAAACTAATAGAAGAAATGAGTTAAAATTATTTTGTTACACTATCATTACTGTTACTAGTATATATGTTGATACTTGTTTTTTCTTTTTCATAAATGACATATACGCAAATAAAACAAAATAAAATGTGTTCTGTCTCCCCTTCCCTTCCCCAGAAGGTAAGGAACTTGGCAGCAACACTAGCACAGAGAGTCACGCTGGCCTGTCTCCAAAATCCAAGTTATCTCTCCCGATAAGAGTGTTGGCAGTCACCCAGGCTCTCACTGCCAAATTTGGAGCTGACAAGAAATGAAGTACTCACAGAAGGAATGATTTATTCCCCAAAGTCCGGAAACCAAATCAGGCACACAGACGGAATCCTCGGCTTATTCCACACTTTGTCATGTACAGAGTTTGTAACGTAGGCACACCCACTTTTATACCTGGTGGGGTGTGGTCCAGCTCAATCTCTGGCCCTCCCGCCCCTACGTTGCTGCTGACGTTTCTCCCTCCGACGTTGCCTGGGATCAAGCCAGGAATCCTCCTCCTCCCTCCCTCGCCGTGGCCGTACTGATACGCATCTCTCAGGCTGTTCCTCTTGGCTTTCCGAAGAAACCTGAGGCATTGCCAGGGAGGAAGGTCTTGGGGAGGAAGGCCTTGCCAGGGAGGGAGGTCCTGGGGAAGGAGGCCTTGCCAGGGAGGAAGGTCCTGGGGAGGGAGACCTTGCCAGGGAGGAAGGTCCTGGGGTGGAAGGCCCTGGTGAGGAAGGCATTGCCTGTTCCTCCTCTTCTTCATCATCCAGGTCCTCTTCCTCTGTCAGCACAGGCTCACGAGGCGGGGCCACAACAAAAATGCATGGAATGTGGAAAGAGTTTTGCTCAGAATGGTCATCTTATTTTTCATAAAAGGATCCATGCTCGGGTGAAACTATATAACAATAGCAAATCCACTTAGACTTACATACCACTCCATATTGCTTTACCACACTCTGAGCAGTTTACAAAGTCATTGTCCCCAGCAATGTGAAAAAAGTATATAGATTCTTAGACGGCTTGAGATGGTGGCCAGATAACAGATTAACAGAGTTGGGAGGGATCCTGAAGGTCATCTAGTCCAACCCCTATCGGAGTTCTCTGAGGAAAGGAACGGGAAGTGGTGGAGAAACGGCCCAAACTTTGCTCCGGGATCTCCGTTGGGGGCTGCTTTGTGAGGAAAAGGGGGGTCCTCTTGAGCCACAGAAGGAAAGAAGGGGGGTTGGAGGGGCGGGAGATCAGAAGGAGCCGCTTCATCCAGACATTCCGAGCAAGAGAGACACGGGTTTCAAGGAGGGGAATCTCCTTTTTCTCCCCCGAAGCGATGGGCTTGAGCTGCAGGGACTGCATGGACATTGGTCTCCTAACCATCGCAGGCTGGCTCAAATGTTATGATGTTTACATGCGTGGAACCGGGAA
The DNA here is from genome assembly GCA_009733165.1 of Naja naja. NCBI lineage: Eukaryota > Metazoa > Chordata > Lepidosauria > Squamata > Elapidae > Naja > Naja naja. The sequence goes on from CM019149.1 coordinate 4,921,441, forward strand.
AGGTTGAGTCCGGATCTTGGGTGACATGTGATTAATGACACTGCCATGAGCAGCGACTCCACTAGTGTGACCATCTTTAGCGAATTTTCACTCTCGGAGAGGTTCGCCCCTCTGATAATTTATGATATAGTAGGGAGGAGCTTGTTCGGGGACACAGAACGATGCTGAAAGTGGGAGGGGGGAAAATCCCTTCAGTCTTGGGGGGGTGCAGCTCAAGGGGGGTATCATGGCAGACCCAGAAGGGACCCTCCACTTTCTTTGCTCTCTTCACGATTCTCAGCTACACTTTCCTCTGTGTGCACGGAGCAGTGGACTAGATGTCCATTTAGGTTCTCAAACTGCCCCGGGGACCTGGACCTTCTCAGATAGCGGCCTCCAGGCTCTTTCTAGCTAACTCAGAGGGGAAGGGTCCATGAAAAGGGGGGTGGGGGTGGGGGGGTGGGCTGACTAAGGAGGAGAAGGGAGAGTGGAGGGAGGGGCTACTCCAGGAGAAAGGCCTCGTGCAAGGAGGGAAAACCTTGTAGGCAAACCTTATAACTGCCCCCCCAAAACCCCCTTATTTCTCACAAAGGGCTAACGGGGCCATTTAACCTGAAGAAAGAGGTTCTGGGAGGATTTCAGTCCCTCTTTCCCTACTTGGCTTCTCCTTGGTGGCTCCGGATTCCTTTCACAGCACAATTCAGGAAAGGTGGGAGTGTAGAACAGGAGCCCCTTGAGGGCCATCCCATCCTCCCTCTCTCCTTCCTTCCTCCTTCCCTCCCTCCCTCCTCTGATTTCACCTTCCTTCCTTTAATCTTGTATATTATGGTTCTTTCCCGGGCTGTCATTCTCTTCTCCTCTCTCTCCCTCCCTCCCTCCCCCTGGGTCCTTGGGAAAAGTGAGGCATCTGTTCCCCACCCCCGCCTCCGCCTTTAATAATCAGGACTTAGACTCCCAGCCTCAGAAGCGGAATCGTCGGGGGTCTGGATGGGGGAGGGAGTTTTCCTCGAATTTCGGAATTGGGAGGGCCCAGAAAAGCAGAAGGACCAATGGGAATCCTCCCTTCCTCAGCGTCATTGGTGTCCTGGCAGAATCTCCCTGGACTTCACCCGTGAGAGAAGATAGTTCAGCGCAGAGAGAGAAAGGGAGAAAGTGGGAGGTGGGGTCTTTTCAGTCGTGTGGGACCTGCAGGTCAAGGGGAGGTTCAAGCCAGCCCTGGAGGAGAGTGTGGGATTCCTTTTTCCCTCCCCCCCTCAATCCGACGTGGAGTGGGGGCTGCGGTGATTGAGAGAAGGGGAGGCGCAGCCCCAAAGCCAGCGAGGACTTGGGGGTTGACTGTGGAGTCCTCGGGAGCCTTCACACAGACACAGACACACACACAGACACACACAGCCGATGGGAGTGCCCCTCCCCCAATCACGTGGGGCTCACTGCCCTCCCTCCCCAAGACTTTAGCTCCCTTCCAGACAAAGGGGCTGCCAGAGGGCCGGTTTCACCCCTGGCGCTGTGGGGTTTTCTGACCCACTGCAAATGGAAGGTCGGTGTTTGGTTCAAGAAGGGGGGTTGTTGATCTGAATGGGGGAATAAGAGGGGTGGGGAAGCGGGAATCCCTGGTGGAGAATCGTGAAGAGAGCAGAGAAAGTGGAGGGTCCCTTCTGGGGCTGCCATGAACGTCTCCCCTTGAGCTGCAGCCCCCCAAGACTGAAGGGATTCCCCCACTGACTTTCTCCGCTTGTCTCTCTGTGCGGAACTCTCCCTCCTCCTTCAGGTGAAGTCACTAAGGACTCTGCCCGGAGACCGATGACGCTCACGCAGGGAGAATTCCCATTGGTTCTGGCCCACCCACATCAAAGGTCTGAGAAAAAGGCTCCCCCCCCCCCACTTCAGACCCTCTGGGGCTGGAAGCATCTGGCCGGGAATTCAGCAAACTTGGGGGGGAACTTGGGGGGTTCCGTCGTACCAAGGCCAATCTTTGTCCAGGTCGGGAACAAGTTGTGGCGGAGGGGGGATGGGGTTGGGGGCTCCGGGGCTCCAGGGGATAGGGTGGGGTTTGCAATCCCCACGGTGACTGGGAATGGCAGGAGATGGAGAGGCAGAGGGCTGGGCCGGGGCACGCTCCGATCCTCAGGTTTCCGCCCACTTCCCCGGGGGTACAGGAGATCAGGCCCCTGTGCTCAGGCTGGTTTATGTGAATGCCAGGTCTGTGATGAACAAAGCTCCGCACATCTGTGCATTGATAGAGGAGGAGCACGCAGAGCTGGCTTGCATTACGGAGACCTCAGAGGAAGGAGTCCCACTATGTGACTTATGTTAGGTTTCCGGGTGCTACACCAACCTCGAGCCCAGGGTAGGGGCAGGAGAGTGGCAGTTGTTATTAGGGAGACCTTCTGTCCGAGGGAGGTCACTGTTCCGCAGATAGGTGGGTGTGAATCTCTCCTCCTGAGGCTGGGCCCTGGTGGTCAGTTGGGTCTGTTGCTCACGTACCTTTCACCCAGCTGCATGACAACGGCCCTGCCTGAGCTACTTGACGTCTTTTCGGGGTTGGCGGTGGAGTTCCCCAGACTTCTTGTCTAGGGGGATTTCAACATGCCTTCTCTCAGTGGGGCGTCAAGGGTGGAACAGGAGTTCATGGCTTCCATGACGGCTATGGACCTGACACAAATAATTCAGGGTCTGACCCATGGAGGAGGGCACACACTCAATTTGTTTTTTTTCTCCGGACAGTGGTGTAATGATCTAGGTGGGGGATCACCATTTATTCAACCCCTGTCATGGTCTGATCATTATCTCCTCCAACTGGTCTTCCATTATGCCACCCCTCATTGCTGGGATGTGGAATGGACCAGGTGGTGCCACCTGGACTTGGATGAGTTTCAGACGGCAGTTGGGTTATTTCCTGCCTCCCTTCCCACAGCTCGGTCAAGGCCCTGGTGGACGCCTGGCAAGGGCTGCCTCAGAGGCTCTCGACGCGTTGTCCTTTGCGGCCTCTCACCCGCTGCAGATCCCGGTTGGCTCCCTGGTTTTCCATGGAGCTCTGAGAGATGAAGCGGTGGAGGGGCCTAGAGAGCAGTTGGAGGTCCAGTCAGTCTGAATCTGACTGAGCACAGTTAAGATCTTTCATGAGATCTTATCTTGCGGTGATGAGAGCGGTGAGGTATGCTTACTTCTCCTCTCTCATTGCATCCTCAGATAATTGCCCGGCCACCCTGTTTGGGGTCGCCCATTCCCTGCTTAGTCAGGGAGCGAGAGAGGACTCTCTGCAGGGGCGGGCCCGAGGAGTTTAGTCAGCATCTGCTGGATAAGATCGCTCAGATCCACACCGGTTTGGACTCTGACTGGCTAGAGTCTGACGACGGAGGAATGGTGGATCTTGTGGATGTTATCTGGGAAGAGTTTGAACCTGTGACTCCAGAGGAAGTGGACAGGATTATGCAGAGGCTGAGTTCCACCACATGTTTACTGGACCCGTGTCCGTCCTGGCTGGTTTTTGCCACCCGGGAGGTCACATGTGGCTGGCTCCAGGCAGTTATCAATGCTTCTCTAGGGGAGGGTTCCTTCCCCGCCACCTTGAAGGAGGCAGTGGTGAGGCCCCTCCTTAAAAAGCCTGCCTTGGACCCAGCCATTTTGAAAAACTTTTGTCCTGTCTCCAATCTTCGCTTTGTTGCAAAGGCTGTTGAGAGCGTGGTGGTTAGTCAGCTTCCGGGGTTCCCGGATGAAGTTGATTACCTAGATCCATACCAATCGGGTTTCAGGTCTGGGTATAGCACAGAGACGGCATTGGTCATGTTGGTGGATGATCTCTGGAGGGCTCGGGACAGGGGCTACTCCTCTGTCCTAGTCCTATTAGATCTCTCAGCGGCTTTTAATACCATTGACCATGGTATCTTACTGCGTCGGCTTGGGGGTTAGGAGTGGGAGGCACCGTTTTGCGGTGGTTCTTCTCCTACCTCTCGGATCGGTCGCAGTTGGTGTTGGCAGGACAGAGGTCGACCCCAAAACCCCTCTCATGCGGGGTTCCACAGGGGTCGGTCCTCTCTCCCCTCCTGTTCAACATCTATATGAAGCCACTGGGTGAGGTCATCCGTGGTTTTGGGGTGAGGTATCACCAGTATGCTGATGATACCCAGCTTTTTATCTCCACCCCAAATCATATCAGTGATGCCCTCGACATGATGTCCCGGTGCCTGGAAGTGGTACGGATCTGGATGGGGAGGAACAGGCTTCAGCTCAACCCTGCCAAGACTGAGTGGCTGTACATACTGGCATCTCGGGTTTACCAGGATGTGCCATCATTAGTTATGGGGGGAGGGGTGTTGCCCCCCATAGATAGGGTGTGCAGCTGGGGTGTCCTCGTGGATGCATGGCTCAGTTTGGAGGAGCAGGGGGGAGCCGTGACCAGGCAGGCATTTGCCCAGGTTCGCCTGGTGCGCCAGCTGCACCCCTTTCTGGACCGAGATGCCTTACATACGGTCACTCATGCACTCATTACCTCCCGGGTTGACTACTGCAATGCTCTCTACATGGGGCTGTCCTTGAGGACCACTTGGAGGCTTCAGCTGGTGCAAAATGCGGCTGCGCGGGTTGTGATGGGAGTATCCCAATACTCCCATGTTACAACCCTCCTGTGTGAGCTGCACTGGTTGCCAGTTGCCCTCCGGGTGAGATTCAAGGTATTGACCTATAAAGCCCTACATGGCTTAGGTCCGGGGTATCTACGGGAGCGTCTCCTGCCAGCAACATCTGCCCATCACCCTGTGCACTCCCACAGACAGGGCCTCCTTGGGGTGCCGTCGGCTAGACTGTCAGCTGGCGGCTCCCAGGGGTAGGGCCTTCTCTGTGGGAGCACCCACCCTGTGGAATCAGTTACCTCTGGAGCTTCGGTTGGCCCCTGATCTCCATTCCTTCCACCGCGACTTAAAGACGTGGTTGTTCCAACAGGCCGGCCTGGACTGAGGGGTGGGTTTTATGGGTTTTATGGGTTTTATTGGAAGTTTGTGGGATTTTAGATATTGTTTGGGGTTTTATTTAATATTTTTTAGTACTTTTAAATTTTGTATTTTGTGTTTTTAGTGTTGTGAGCTGCCCCGAGTCTTCTGGGAGATTGGGAGGCATACAAATCTAAACAATAAATAAAGAAATAAAGCAAATAAAGAAATACAAATAAAACAAATAAAAAAGAATCGGCAAAGCATCTCTGATTAGATTCTATTCAGTACTAGAATCTAATCAGAGATGCTTTGCCAATTCTAGTCCAATGACCTGCTCTAGCAGGGTTAGAAGGGAGTGTGTGTGTATATGTGTTCATGGCTGTCAAAACTCCAAAAATAGGTCAAGTAGCTCTGGGGAGGCCAGTCATAAATTAGAACACTTGCTAAACAACCGGCCATTAAGTGAGGACCACTTGTATTTGGTTTGCCAGTCACCTGGCCATGCCACCCAGCCACATGACATCAAAGCACATCTACCCGGTCATGTGACCACCAAGCCATGCCCAGCCAGCACGCCATGCCCACCCAGTCACATGACCAACAAGCCACACCCACCCAGTCACGTGACCAGCAAAGCATACCCTCAAATTAGGCCATGTCCACAGAAATTTGAATGCCACCCCTGGGTGGGGTCACCGAGGGTGAGTTTGTAGCACCAAGGGGGCGGTGGACTGAAAAAGTTTGGGAACAACTGGTCTAGGGTTTCCTGCCTGAGAAGGGGATTGGAGTAGAAGACCTCAAAGATCCTGTCCAACTCTGTTATTCTACTCTAGGCTGTTCTGTTCTTCCGTCCCTCCCTTCCTTATACTTTGTTGAACTCATTGGGAGGAAAACCTGGGGCAGTTTGGGAACCTAAACGGACATCTAGTTCACCCCTGCATGCACATAGAGGAAAGTCTAGTTGAGAATTGTGAAGACAGCAAAGAAAGTGAAGGGTCCCTGCAGGGCCTGCCTTGAGCTGCAGCACCCAGACTGAAGGGATCCCCACCACCCACTTCCACTTTCGCTCTATGTGCCGAACTACCTCCTCCTTCAGATGAAGCCACAAAGAACTCTGCCTGGAGACTGATGACGCTTAAGCAGGGAAAATTCCCATTGGTACTTCAGCTTCTTCTGGCCCCACCCAGCTCAAAAGTCCAAGGAAACACATACAACACACACCCACACACCCCCCCCCCACACACACACAAACACACGTGTTCATTTCATGGGTAGATTCTGCCGAGGGAAGAGCTGCTGCACTACATGACAAGGGTGGGGGTAGAGAGGTAGCGAGGGTCAGTCGGGGGTCACCCACAGACACCCCCAAATGGGAGGGAAGCCCCAGAAAACCCTCCGCTAAACCAGGGAGAGGCGCCGCTTCGCTTCGGGGGAGAAAAAGGAGATTTCCCTCTTTGAGACCTGCGTCTCCCTTGCTCCGAATGTCTGGACAAAGTGGCTCCTTCCGGTCTCCCGCCCCTCCAACCCCCCTTTCTTTCCTTCTGTGGGTCAGGAGGACCCCCTTTTCCTTGCAAAGTGGCCCCGAACGGAGATCCCGGAATAAAGTTTGGGCCGTTTCTCCTCCGCTTCCCGCTCCTTTCCTCAGAGAACTTCCACAGGAGTTGGACTAGATGACCTTTAGGGTCCCTTCCAACTCTGTTAATCTGCTATCTGGCCACCATCTCAAGTTCACTAAGAATCTATATACTTTTTTCTGCAGAAAAACAAAATATATACAAAGTAAAACACGTTGGAAGGAATTTCGTCCGTATCAAAGGGCGGATCTGTAGCTTTAAACCCCGGGAATCTCTGCCTCTTTCGGCCCTGGAGCAGGAAGTGCCCCAGAACCAAAAGGGTCCTTTTTATTCCCTTTTCACCCCTGAGACTCTCAGAGGAAGGAAACACAGCCCCTCCCAAAGCCCCCTTCTGCACCCCCCAAAAGGAACCGAGGAGCCCAGAAAAGAAATGCAGGAGCCGCTGGAGGTGAAAAGGGGGGAAAAGCTGCCATCTCAGGGGTTCCCCCACCGAGGCTGCCGGACAAGAGCCGTAGGCAAAGCGGCTCCTGGCTGGGCTTGGAGGGCAGCAGAAACTTTGGCTCTCGCCTGGGAAGCCCAGATGGCTGCGGCAGTTGCCAGAGGTGGCAGAAGGGACTCGGGATTCGCCCTCCCCGAGAGAGCCAGCCAGAGGGGAAAGAGGGGCCAGTGGAGATTGGGGGATGGAGAGAAGAAGGGCCTTTATCTGAGGGGAATGCCAGGAAGCCGCAGCTTCAGCCCTGACCGCCTCCTCAGAGGACGAAACACCCCCAAAAGGAGCCTCCAGATCGCCAGATGTGGCTCCTTTCACAACTGCTTGGCTCGCCCAGCTCCTTTCACAACTGCTCCAGGAGAGGATTTGGGGGCTGCCCCAGAGGAGAGGGGCCAAGCTCCCTCCGAAGCCCCGGAAGACAAGAAGCAATGGGGGGGAAACTCTCCAGGCAGAGAAGAAGCGACGGAGAACTGGAGAGAAACTTTCTGACAGGGAGGACAATCAGCTGATGGGACTCCTGGCCACCAGAAGTTGTGGGCACTCCATCACTGGAGGCCCTGAAGAAGAGACTGGGCAGCCCCTTGTCTGGAATGCTCCGTTCACCTGCCTGAGCAGGGGGCTGGACTAGAAGACCTTCCTGGTCCCTTCCAGCTCTGTTCTCTTCTAACTGCAAACTGTTCTCAGTTCTGCCCCGTCAATAAACCTCCTTTCTTAAGCAGCCTCCATTTTCTTCCCTTCTTGGACCTAGACCTGATTTTCCTTCCGATACTTTCATGGGGTATAATAGGAACCACAACTGACAGGTGCAACTGAGGAGATTTAATGTGGGGAATCGCAGTTGCTGCCCAAAGGAAGGGAGACATGGAGACAAACTTGTACTTTTATATCAATATAAATGTGTTTAACAGTCGCAGCAGAGAAGACAGTCGGGAACAACCTGAGGTAAATCTCAAGCAGCCCAGAGAAGAAAAAGGCGAAGGGAAACGCCCCTTTCCACCATCAGCAACCAATCAGAATGCAGATCCCCTCAGGTGGGAGTCCGCCCTCACTCAGCCACAACAGGGAGTTTGGGGCCTTTGTGCGCTTTCCTTCTCCATCCATTAAATGGGATATTTTCACATTTAAAGTGAAAAAGACCCAAAATGACTTTGCTTTTGTCCATTAGATTGAATTGTCAGGCTGGAATGGTTTTTTTTTTTAAATCTTGCACTTTGCTGAAAAGAAGTCAACATCTGTTTTTTCCTTTGTTCTCTTCTACCTCAGACTTTCTTTTCCCCTCTCTTACTCCTTCCCTTAATTCCTATTTCTATTTTTCTTTGTGTTTTGTATAATAAATAAATAAATAAGATCTTGAGACTCTAGAACAGCCGTGGGTAAACTATGGCCCGGGGGCCAGATCCGGGCCCGTTCGGCTGTTCTATGCGGCCCGCGGAGCCAAAAGAGCGGAGGGTTCTCTTGCTCTCCCAGAAGGTTACGTGAAGTAAACTTTGAATTTATATTATTTCACACAAACACTCCATCCATGCTTTTGTTCCGGCCCTCCGGTCCAGTTTAAGAACCCATTGTGGCCCTTGAGTCAAAAAGTTTGCCCACCCCTGCTCTAGAAAGACTGCAGAGAAGGGCAACAAAGATGGAGGCTAAAAGATATTTTAAAAATGGGTTGCTGCAACTGGGTGTGTCTGGTCTGACGAAAAGAAGGACAAGGGGAAACACGGTGGCATCTTCCAATATCTCAGGGATCTCCCCAGAGAACATTTCTCTCTTCCCTTCTCTCCTCTAAATAAATACAGAAGGGACCTAATGAAAGAGGTGGAGGTGGAGTTGCACTTTATAGATAAGAAATAACCAAACCGCTCTAGAAACTCCACAAAAGAAAGACAAAAACCTCCTTCAAGGCATTTGGGTTCATATAAAAGGGAGCAAAGAAGAACAGATGTGGAAGCCTTTGTCTGGCAGGGAGCCAGGGAGGGGTGGCTTTCCCCCTACTCCCAAGCCCATCATCCCCGCCCTCTCCCTTCCCCCTCCCATGCGCTCCTCTTCCCTGCCCTTTCTACCATCCTGGCCCTTTGCCCCGAATCCACCAGGGGGAGCCCTCCGCCATGGGAAGGGAACTCCAGGCACTACCCCATTGGGCCACTGGAGGGCGAATGTCAGGGTTGTCTTCCCAGAGAAGGCGGCAAAGGAAGTGAGGCTTGCCTCACTAGGACTCCGTACTCGCCTTCCTCATCACCTGGGCCCCGCAGGAGGCAGTGAGGCTGCGGGAGAGTCTGGTGGGGGGGGAGACTCATCCAGGCGTGCCACGGGTGAGGGAGGGGGCTCTTCCTGCGTCCTATGCTCGCCAGCCGCCCTCTGCATGCGAAGGGGGGGAGGGGGAGCCTGGCGGAGGCCAAGCAGGAGAGGAGAGAAGCCAGACGAGGAGGAGGAGGCAGGATTCGCATCGGACTCCCCGAGGGCCTCATCCTGTCTCGGGGAGGAAAGGAGGAAAGCGGGGCAGGCGGTCTCTCCAGCTGCCTCCTTCCCAGCCCTGCTCGGGGGCGGGCCCTGGGCCTGCGCTGGGAGGAGCCGCTTGGGGGTGCGGGCAGGTTGGGAGAACGGGGTCCAGGGGCTGAATCCCCCTTTCTGATCCTGGGCGTCGGTTTTTCTCTTCCTCCCAGATCCGGAACCGCGGCACCCTCGGCAGCCTTTGCAAGCCAGGATTTCCTCTGTGGGGGAAGGAAGGAAGGAAAGAAGGAAGGAAGGAAGGAAGGAAGGAAGGAAGGAAGGAAGGAAGGAAGAGAGCAGAAGGACCGGCAGGGATCCGTCCTGCGCCCCCAGAAATGGTCCCCTGAAGGAAGAGGCCCCTGGAGACCCCCCAGAGTCCCTGGAACCCTTTGGAGTTGCTCTGCCTGCTGGGGAGGATGGGGAGCGGAAAAGGCCCTGTGGCTCTTCAGCCTGGGAGCTGTGGGGAGAGCTGGACCACAACCAGGAAGAAGGTCTTGCAGGAGGGAACCATCCTCCCTTCAGAAGTTCTTCCCTGGAACTTCATCCAATACCGGGAGGCTGAGGGTCCCCGAGGACTTTGCAGCCAACTCCATGACTTATGCAGGCGATGGCTGAGCCCAGGAAAGCACAGCAAAGCCCAGATGCTAGACCTGGTGGTTTTGGAGCATCTCCTGTTCCTTCTGCCCCCAGAGATGGAGGGCTGGGTGCGGGAGTGTGGAGCAGAGACCAGCTCCCAGGCGGTGGCCCTGGCGGAAGGCTTCCTCCTGAGCCAGGCGGAGGAGCAGAAGGAGCAGCTCCAGCGGCAGGTGGGAGACTTTAGGGAGCTCAGAAGGGAATAAATAGAGAGAGTGTTTGAATGCTTCACCCTCCTTCCCAAACTTCTCCCACGTTCATAATATGTGGCAATTCACCAGTTCTTGTGGGAGTCTCTGTGGCACAATGGTTAGAGTACAGTACTGCAAGCTACTTCTGCAGCCAGCTGCCTACAGTTTGACAGTTCAAATCCCACCAGGCTCAAGGTTGACTCAACCTTCCATCCTTCCGAGGTGGGTACAATGAGGACCCAAATTGTTGGGGGCAATATGCTGACTCTGTAAACCGCTTAGAGAGGGCTGTAAAGGACTATAAAGCGGTATATAAGTCTAAGTGCTATTGCTGTTGTTCCATTGTTTTCTCATTCAGCCACACAGAGGGATATTGGGGGCCTTGAGGTTGTGAATACAAGAATCCACTTTGTGTCGTGTAATGTACATTAATTCTGCTTATTCCTTCCTTCCTCCTGTTTGAAGTGCTGCACTGTGGAGATCAGAGATCCTGGGGAAAAGAAGAACCCATCAAATCCCACTCAGGAGCTATTTTTCAGGAGGATCCCTTGGGTAGACCCAAGTCAGGACACTTCAGGAGGTAATGGAAGATCCTCCGATTACCCATCTGTCTTCCCTTTGCGTTCTCATCTCTCCTATAGAATACCTCCTCCTATTTTGTTAATTATGCATTTGCAAATTATTTATTCCTTACAGAAAAACTAAGAATGAACCTTTCTGGTTTTTATGACGGAGATGAAACAGCGGTTGAACCTCCAAATCAAGTAAGAAAGGGAAAAGATATTAGATTTCTATTCTTCCTTCAGGAAGTGGAGCAGGTGTGCAGAGGGCTGTCTCCTTCTATTTCCCCCCCTTCTTTGGCCTGGATTGTTTTCGTGTTCTTCCACAACATGGTGAACAGAATAGCAGGTTCAAGTTGAGGTCAGCCAGCATGACTTCCTCTGGTTATATTGTTCTGCTGGGTTCTCCTCCAACTTGGAGTTTACAAGAAATAATATTTTAAAAAGTCCTTCAAGAAGTAGGAATAAACCTATCACAGTGGCAGGAACTGCTAAAGACCCCCCCCTTTTTTTTCTCTTTGACTCGGAATTTTGAAAGGCTAATGAAAAATAAATACATTCCCACATTACCATTTTTAAAAGGCCTTATTTATAACCTGTCGTTCTAAATTAAGCAAATCGTAATAAAAAATAAAGCACACTATTAAAATCCAAAGGGAGTGGCCATGTTGAGCCCATAATCATGGTACTTTGGGCTACAAAATAATTTCCAGTCCTCTGGTTTGCACCTCAATTAGGAGATCAAACATTCCCGCTTTGCAACGGCTGAGAAATAACTTTCCCAAGGAATTTTCTCTTCTTTCTTTTCTTCCTTTCAGCCAATTGCTCAGACTACTAGGTCAATCAATGATAGACAGAACGATAGATCAGTTGATCCAGAAGTGGGGTTGCTTTGCTGAAAGGCACTGAAGGTTTTGCAAAATCAATGAACTTGATAAAATCTTCCCCAAATATTTCTTCTGTGAAAGCAATTTTCAGGTTTGCCCATTTTCTCACCTAAAATTAGTTCTTGTGTGACCCACAGTCATTTAACTTAATGCATATCTCTGATTTGGGAACAATGGAACGGAATAACAGAGTTGATAGGTATCTTGAGGTCTAGTCCAGGGGTCGCCAACCTTTTGGACTTCAGGGACCACCAAATTCATAATTTTAAATCCCGCAGACCACTAATATGATTTTTGACTGACAGTATCTTGCTGACATTGGTGGGAAAGTCGGTCCCATATTCCAGAGCTGCAGTAGTCACAGGACTGGCCCTTTGGTCATCCCAAAGCAGCTCCTCCAGTCCACGGCCAGCCGGTGCACCTGGGTGGAGGAGCAGCTGTTCTGGGATGACCAAAGGGCCAGTCCTGTGACTACTGCAGCTCTGGAATATGGGACCAACTTTCCCACCAACGTCAGCAAGCCACCCTGAGGCGGATTTCCCTCCCCCGCCCCCCCGGGTTGGTCTTTCCAGTTCCAGCTTGCGTGGTCTACTTAAGGTTTGTGGTCGGCCGAAGGGTGGGGGCTAGCAGGTGCTTTGGGGGGAACATTTCTCTGTGGACCACCAAAATTTTCTCACGGACCACCAGTGGTCCCCAGCCCACTGGTTGGCGACCACTGTTCTAGTCCAACTCCCTGTTCAGACAAGAAGCCCTATAACATTTCACATAAACGGCTGTCCAGTTTCTTCATAAAAACCTCCAGTATTGGAGCATCCAGAATTTTTGGAGGCAAGTCATTCCACTGATTAATTGCTTGTAGGTTGGTTCTTGCCTTGAATAGTTTCCATTGATTGCTTCTTGGAACACTGCTATCATGCCACGCTCTAGTCCTTTACATGAAACTAGACATCCCCAATTCCAGCAAGTGTTCTTTATGTTTTTATATGTTTTAGTCCATTAATCGGTTTTGTTGCTCTTCTCTACACTCTTTCTAGAGTCTCAAGATCTTTTTTGCATCTGGCAACCAAAACTGGATGCAATATTCCAACTGTGGTCTTACCAAGGCATTATAAAGTGGTACTAACACTTCATGTCATCTTGTCTCTATCCCTCTTAATGCAGCTTATGATTCTGTTGATGGATTTTGTGGGGGCAACTGAAGCATAGTGCTGACTCATGTGTAAGTGGTTGCCCTCTAGCACTCCAAGATCCCTGTTGCACTTACTACTGTTGAGCCAGGTATCATCTATTCTATGCCAGTGCATTTGGTTTTTCTTTCCTAAATGTAAAACCTTACATTTCTCACTGTTGATTTCATTTTGTTAGATAGGGCCCAATCTGTCAATCCTTCTGTATCTCTGAGTTTATCTTCTGGAGTGTTGGTATTCCTGTCAAGCTGATCTTGTTGGCAGATTTGATGAGTTCCCCTTCTATCCTCTTGTCTAAATCGTGAAATAATAAATGATGAAGACGAACAGATCTTGCAAATCCTCCTGTTCTGCTCTTTTTTCCGTGTTCAGGAGAGTGTTGTGTCCTTCGAGGAGGTGGCTGTGTATTTCTCTGAGGAGGAATGGTCTCAGCTGGATCCTGACCAGAAAGCGCTGCATTTGGAAGTCATGCTTGAAAACCATAGAAACGTGGTCTCTCTAGGTAAGAGTTTTCTAGTCCTCAGTCAGAGAGTTCAAGAAGAGAGATTATAGTTGGTTTTTTTATTTAAAAAACAGTAATCGGATATTGTCTCCTGGGAAGTAGAAGGAAAGGATCTGTGTCACAGCAAGGTCTGTGACACTACTCGTTGTCCGAGGTTCCCTGCTGATGTTGTCCTGGGTTCCCGCAGGAACAAGTCTCAGCCCTCGCCGAGACAATTTAGGGGGTCCTCGCAAGGACGAAAGAAGCCAAATAAAAGACACCACACAAGAAGTTTCTAAAGATGAGAAAGCACGAAGTGCCTGGGGTGATGTTGTGTCCCCCGAACAGATCGCAACAGTCTCTTTTATTAAGCAGATTTAGCAGGGAGGGGTAACTACAGAAAAGGGGGAGCAGTGTGTGGAAAGTTACCAAACAACGTGAGTCTGAGCATGCGTATCAACAAAATAACACCTGGGTTACAGGAAATCATAAATTCCAACAGAATATAAACCTAAGCTCAGGAATAACAAAACTTAATTAGAGGAGGAAGGCAATTGGGTACTATAACTCAAGTCTGTTAGACACTAGGTATTTTGCACTTCTGAAAGGAATGCGATGGGAGTAATACACATCAATTGTGCCAGGCTCCTGTTATCTCGTAGCTCTTAACAAGGGTATGTCACATTCTTTAGCTGTGAGGCCTGGAAAAACATAAGGTACCATGTAACACCATTTGGCTGTGAGGCCTAGGAAAACATGAACCAAGGATATATCCATATCTCCTCTGTTTTTATTTTTTTTAAGATGGTGAATAACCTTCTAAAGCTAAGACATCCCCAGGGAATCCCCCCTCCGGGAGATCCCGCAGGGAGCCAGTACGCTTTTCCAAAGGAAAAGTTTCTGATTCAGAGTCTTCATCAGACTCAGAGGCTAGTTCTAAAAGAGGTAGTTTGAATTCATTTTCAACAGTGTGCTTTAGCAAGAGGACATCATCACTAATACCATTTAGTCGGTGTTTCAAGAAAGCTAGAACTCTCCCCATGACACATGGGCCAATTGTACATGCAAGGAGCAACAAAATCAGAGGACCGGCTAGGGCCGAGAGGAGGGTGGTCAACCAGGGAGAGAAATGGAACATTTCCTGATACCAAGTGTGGGATTGGGAACGCTCTCTTTCTCTATCTTTTAATCGGGTATTTAATTCAGCCATAGAGTCAAGCACAATGCCCGAGCTGTCGGTGTAAAACAACATTCCTCTTTCAAGGCAACACACAGACCGCCCTGTTTAAGGAATAACAAGTCCAAGCCCCTTCTATTTTGCAGGACTACTTCGGAAAGAGAGGTGAGGGAGTTTTGGAGGGCAACCATAGATTGCTCAATGCGTTCGAGGTCATCATCTATTTCAGCACTGAGCCTGCGGATGTTTTGGTCAGCCACAATCATACCTGCGATCCCTGTTGCCACACCAGCGGCTCCTAGGCCCAGGAGAAGGGCTAAGGTCATGGTAGTAACCACTTCCCGTTTGGTTCGTGGAAAGTACTGGAGTGTTTCCATGCGAGAAAGGAATACATTGTTGGAAAAAACAGACATTTTAGGGAGAAGATAAACCTGAATGCAAAAAGCTCTTTGTGTGTGTAAAATGTCACCACTGACACATGCAGTAGCACCTGTAGAGCAGGCCCAAATAGAGCCATTGGAAGGTATAAAGAACTGACCGTGTAAACGTTTGAAAAGGTTTGCAGTAGATAGAGTAGTGTACATAACAGCCCACCCTTCAGCGTTAAACCCTAGCCTTTCTTTTGGTAAATAGATAGTGCAGAAAATATAGGCATCTGAGGTGGCATTGATGCAAAAGTGAGAAAAGTTAGAGGGTACATACCCAAGGCAACAACCTTGACCTTCTATTGAGGATACCGTTATAGAAGAGTTAGACCACCTGCAAGCAGCATCTGAGGTACTATTGGCAAAAGGTAAGGCAGAACCTATGGCCTCATAAAAAGGGGGTTGAGAAGACAAACACAGCCAACACTTACTATCATTGTTAGGAAAAGCACGGGCTGCCACAAGGGCATCATGCGCAGAGGAGACCAAGGACACCAGTGGATTGTTCCTTTTAGTCAAGGGCTTTAAAAAAGGCGAGTTGACTTGTTTGTTTGGGCCCACAGGTGGGGATGTTTCTAAGGACATGGATAGACGGATTATGAATATATTACCTGGATGACTGTATGTGGACTTATCGTTCATCCTTCCCCCCCATTTTTTACCACTAAACCATTCAGTAATTGGAAGATTTCTTCCGTGAGATGTAAAAGTAACAGTCATAGGGTTAAGGCGAACGCCGCAGCAGGCCCAATTGGAGCAGGAATGCCAAGGCAAATTGTTATCAGGGCCTAGTACAGCTTTGATATAGTCAGTAGTATAGGGAGCAGTCCACCAAATTTTTCCAGTTGACACACATTGCCAGGACTTGCAATACCAATCAGAGATGGTTCCACATTCATCTAGGTGGGAGAGATCAGTAAGATGTCCTGGGCAAATATACAAGCCTGGACCAATGCTCCAGACATCCCGAGGGGAAGGTTCACATTTTGTTTTATGTTTAAATCCATGGGCGCCAACCAGCATTTCAGCAAAGTCAAAGGAAAGTGCAGGAAACCAAGGCCACAGAGTTCGATTAGAGATGGAATGAAGGATGCTTCCTTGGAAGTCAAAAATAGTCCAAGTATAATTAGTGGGACGATGCAGGTTCTGCTGTATGCTGGAATAGGAGCGCCGCAAGCGAAGAGCTGCAGGGGTAGAAACATGGGAGAAAGGCAAGGAGAGAAGGGAAACTTTCATATCAAAAGATCTTTTTTGCTTTGGGAAAAACAGGGAGCATGCATAAGAGCCGTAGTCTTCAGATGAGATGTTAAAAATTAACAGAGAAGTGGAACAGGGAGAGGATATAATGTAAGTATTGTTAGAGGGATGGATAGGATATCCATTCTTTAGCCAAGTCCACTGAGCTGGATGCAGGAAGGGATGGCGTTGTCTGCAAACAAGTTCCACACCGACCCCAAGAGGGTTTGCACTCTACAATGAGGAACTCTTATATAAGCACTTAAACGTTCAAGGAAAGTACATTTAGGAAGAGAGGAAGAGGCATTAGAGACAGAAGAGGCAAGAGAGATCAGGGAGAGGATCAGGAGGATCTTCATCTTTCTTTTGGTTGATCGAGAGACAGGGCGGACACAGCGAGCTGGAACCCACAAAACTCGATCAGGCAATTGAACTGCTGCGTAGCCTCTTCCCCAAGTGATCAGTGGAGCTGGACCTTTCCAAGCTGGATCTGGAAGATGCCTGTAATAAACCAGAGGACGAGAAGAGGGAGGGGGGAGTGGAGAAATGTCTCGAGGCAGCAGTGGAGGCAGGAGATCCAGTGAGGTTAAGAAAATTCAAGGAATACAAGCTAACATTTAATACATTTTGCAACGTCGGGAGTGTCGGGGGGCTGATGCCTTTTGACCCCAAGTGTCTGTCCAAGGCCCGTTTAAGAGTCAAATGTGCCCTCTCTATAATGGCCTGGCCTTGGCTATTGAAAGGAATGCCGAATTTATGGATTATAGACCAGCGATGGCAAAATTGTGCAAAGGCAGAGCTCGTATAAGCTGGTCCATTGTCAGTTTTTAGAGTTTTTGGACATCCCAACGTTACGAAAGTCCGAATACAATGATTAATAACTTGTTTTGCGGTTTCACCCCTTTGCAAAGTTGCCATGATGAAACCTGAATAAGTATCAATGGAAACATGAATGAATTTCCAAGGGGCAAAGGATGGATATTGAGTTACATCCATTTGCCATGTCTCACAAGCACTAGTACCCCTGGGGTTGACCCTTGTGGGATAGCAGATGCCTGTAGACTGCATGTTGGACATTGCTGAATTATGGCAGAGGCTTCTTGATGGGTAATACCAAATTGCTTGACAAGAGCCTTTTTGTTCTGAGGAAAATAGTCATGGCTTTCTCCTGCTGTTAAGGTATACAGACAGGAGGACGGGTTGGTTTTACATGCCTCATCTGCCATATGATTTCCTTCTGATAAAAATCCAGGAAGATGTTGATGACGTGTGCTACAAACAGTGGATGAGCACGGAGATGTAAAAAATCCTGGAGCTGTAAAAAAAGTCTCATTAAAGGGACAGGGGTTGAGGGAGAAATGTAAGCATCATATATACAAGAGACCAGATGTGAAACATACAAACTATCTGTAATAATGTTAAGGGGCTGATTGAGAAACATTGAAAGAGCAAGATTGAAGGCAGGCAATTCTGCTTGCCTTGAGTAACTGGAATATGGCAAGCTTGTGCCAGGCCTTTAGCAGTTTGATGAAAAAAGAGTGATAGAAAAAAAATCAACAAAGCAATAGCCTTAAGAAAGAGACCCAGAAAGGGTCAAGTGACTACCTATGTAAGAAATATCTTCGGTCTTGTAGTAGCTGTTGCAAAATTAAAAATAAGATCATGATTAGGGTAAATCCTGGGCATAATATAAGCACCTGGAAGATTAAAAATAATTTGACACACAAAATGAGAGTCAGAGATTAAGTTGAAAGGCTGTTGAGAAAAAGTTTTGAAAGTTAAAATAGCAGGACACTTTCCAGGTATGAGAATCCTTGTAAAGGAAGAAGTCATTAAGTAAGCAAGCCAAAGTTCTTTAGGCAAACAATACAGCTTAGATAGTCAGGCAAAGGACATTGAAGAGATAAGTTATTCTGAAAATAAAATTGAAAATCAGACTTTACATAACTCCACCATTTATACCTTACTGTACTTATATTTGCAAAGCCCATTGTAAACCTTTCATGACTTTACCAGTTGTGCTGGCAATAGCCATGCATTCTCCAGTTCTTGTTGTAAACCCTCCAGATGGATTCAAATTTTAGTGTCAATTCTCTGCTTTAATCAGAATATGGATTAAGAGCATGTACAAAGTGCAGCTAGTTTTAAATTTTTATTCCCTTTGCTGAAACTGGGAACTGAGTCATCTTCAAAGAGCCAGGCAAATTGCCCACCTGGGAACCGAGCCACCGTTACAGATAACGTTCCAGGCAATTTGCCAATCTCAGCCTATCTATCTGAGGCTCCTTTGTGTGAAAATCTCTAAAAAATCAGGAGATGAAGCTATGTAACCTATGAAAAAGTTACTTTCTAACCTCGCCTTTTTCAAGGCAAAAACTCAGAGCAGAGAAAAAAAAATGGTTAAAGTGATCAAAAGCCTCATTCTCCCCCCCCGCCTCCACCCCTACAACAACCAGCGAAGACAAGAAGGGGGGGAACGTAAAGCCTCATTCCCCCCTCCCCCGCCTCCACCCCTACAACAACCAGCGGAGACAAGAAGGGGGAATGTTTAAAACAAATCTCATCCATTCTTTCCACTCAATATTCTTTTCACCAATAAATCACACACAAATAATTTTCATCATGAGTAAAGCACACACAAATACACACACAAATAATCCTATCTTTCTCAGGTCCGGACCTTTCTCACACTCTTTCTTACTCTCCTTTCAATCTGGGACAGGGGTCAATACACAAACATTTCTACCACCTTTTTTACCATCAACATACTCACACATTTACACTGTAATCATACGGCTTGCATATTTACAATTCTTTTCTGACAGCCAATAAGCTCTATTGTAGAGGATCTCATCCCCCAGGGCTGGAAATGATTGCATACAGACACATTCTCACACACAATACCTCCAGCCCTGAGGAGGGTTTGTCCCTTTAAGTTTCCACACATTTTTATTTTTTATAAACCTGTAGTTTGTTCTCAGAGCATTGGGAGAACTTAAGGAGCGGTTCCAATCACAAAGGTGATTGTGGGCCCGAACCACTGCCTATCTGCCCCCCACAACTCTAAGTCCAATCCAAAAAAGCCAATTTAATTCTCTGGTTGCCAGACATGTTACAATTAATTTATTTTGAACTTCAGCAATTCCAATTAGGGCTATACACAGGTAAAGGATATTTTCTTCAATTCAATCCTATTCAATTCTGCATACACTTATTTACATTATTATACATCACATCTAAGCTCAATTCTGCATGCAATTATTATACATTATTATACATCACATCTAAGAAGTTTTAATGAAAATCACATCATGAAAAGAATAGTAAACATTTTCATCTTCTCTTAGTTCTTCCTAACACATAACAGTAAATGAACCATATTTTCTTTGAACAGCCCCATTGTACTGTATGGAGGGGCTTCCTAACAGATCTGTGTCTCATTCCATGCTTCTGATCAGCAGATCTAATTGTGGACTATTGAAATCAATAGGGCATGCCTTCCACTTTCAATTCTGCCATCCAGTGCATCAGAAGAGAGCAGTTGCCTGTATTCTAGTTACATAAGCATTACATACGGAGAGTGAATACCGTAGGAAGTAACAGCTTCTTTTAAATTTTTAAGCATCCGCACATTGATGTTCTCATGGAATTCAGCATCCCCCCCCCGGAGGGATGGTCATAGGGTAAGCTGAAAGCGGAGGTTCAGTTCTTAGAGAAAGAGAGGAAGAAGCAATCAAGGCAGAAAAAGTTCCTGCAGTCATGTCTGTAATCCTCCGAAGGAGGGAAAGACGCTGCAGGAGCAGAAAGAGCTGTGTCTGCTGGGGGAGCAGAGGCAACTTCAGGGACAGTAGGAGACTCATACGGAGGTGGAGAGATCTTTGGCAAGGATTCCTCCGTATTAGAAGAGAGCGGAGCAGCAGAATCAGTAGAAGAAGAGTTAAGATAGAGGATGACAAGAGCAGCCACAACAGCCCGCCAAGTCACTAGGATATCAGGCGGAGCTCGAGGGTGTTCAAGGAGGAATTTTCCCACGCGCAGCCAGGTAGCCTTCTTAAGGGAACCTTCCTTCGGATAGACAGGGCACTTCTCATGAATATAGGATAGGAAAGAGGTAAGAGATTTCTTAGAAAGAGGATAGATAGTGGTGCCATTAACCTTTGCAAACAATTAGCCTTCTTCACCAGAGAATAGAGCTCATCCCTATGCTTTGACGAGTCCCTTGAATTTGAAGAGCCCATTACTTACATGTGCACGAGTCGCATCCAGACGGGTAAGCAATGAGGGTGAAGGTGACGCACCTCTAGCCAGTGGTCGCGCCTCTGGACAACTCAACAGGATCCCGGACGAGCCCCCAGATGTCACAGCAAGGTCTGTGACACTACTCGTTGTCCGAGGTTCCCTGCTGATGTTGTCCTGGGTTCCCGCAGGAACAAGTCTCAGCCCTCGCCGAGACAATTTAGGGGGTCCTCGCAAGGACGAAAGAAGCCAAATAAAAGACACCACACAAGAAGTTTCTAAAGATGAGAAAGCACGAAGTGCCTGGGGTGATGTTGTGTCCCCCGAACAGATCGCAACAGTCTCTTTTATTAAGCAGATTTAGCAGGGAGGGGTAACTACAGAAAAGGGGGAGCAGTGTGTGGAAAGTTACCAAACAACGTGAGTCTGAGCATGCGTATCAACAAAATAACACCTGGGTTACAGGAAATCGTAAATTCCAACAGAATATAAACCTAAGCTCAGGAATAACAAAACTTAATTAGAGGAGGAAGGCAATTGGGTACTATAACTCAAGTCTGTTAGACACTAGGTATTTTGCACTTCTGAAAGGAATGCGATGGGAGTAATACACATCAATTGTGCCAGGCTCCTGTTATCTCGTAGCTCTTAACAAGGGTATGTCACATTCTTTAGCTGTGAGGCCTGGAAAAACATAAGGTACCATGTAACACCATTTGGCTGCGAGGCCTAGGAAAACATGAACCAAGGATATATCCATAGATCTGGCCTTGTCGTGCTCCAAGCAAGGAAAGAGTCAATGTCTCTGTTTAGATGCTTTCTGTTCCATTTCTTATCTGTATTTTTCCATTTCTATTTGAACTTATCTATGGAGGCCGAAAAGAACGAGGTGTGCTTTTATGTGTCCTTTGGAGGTCGTGTGAGAGGAGTGTGTTGTCATTGGTCCTCTGGAACCTCCCCAAATTGTGTGAGAACAGAACTTCCATGCTCAGCCCATGGAAAAGCATTCTCCCAATCCAATTCAAGAACAAATCCCTCATGCAGTGTGACTCAGAGCATCCTAGGGTACAGGTAATCCCCGAGTTACGACAGTTCACTTAGCGAATTTTCCAAGTTATGACCAGTCCTCCCCCAGGTATTGAGACCCAGTTCCAAAAGTTATGTTGCAGCATCATGATCATCATTCACACTTACGAATGACAGTAGAGGCGAATGACAATATTCGCCCTACCTATTCCCCCACCCCATCTCGCAGGGACTTACCATATTTTTCAGACTATAAGGTGCACTTTTCCCCTCCAAAAAAGTGGGTGCAAATGTCTGTGCGTCTTATAGAGCAAATACGGGCCTGTTTTTGGCCTCCCAAACCCTCAGCGTGTTCCGTTATTGCCCTCCTTGGTGTTCAGAAGCACTGTGCAGGGCAAGAACAGGTCTACTTTTGGTCTCTGGAGGCCTCTGAGGGTCCCATTTTTGCCCTCCCTGACATCAGGGAGGCTGAGAATGGGACATGCAGAGGGTTTGGGAGGCCAAATATGGGTGCATTTTTTGCATGGAGAGTGCTTCTGGATGCCAGGGAGGGCATAAATGAGACATGCGGAGACAAAAAACGTTTATTTTCTTGTTTTGTTTCTCTAAAGCTAGGTGCGTCTTATAGTCTGAAAAATACAGTACCTTGAGACGATGTGGCGAGCCATTGGTTTCCTTGCCTACTTCAGTGCATTTGCAGAAAAAAGAGTAGTGAGCGATACGCCAAGATCAGTAGTGGGAAATCTACCACTATTGATCTCACATGATCTCGCACTACAGCACTTTAGGCCTCTGTTCACTGTTAACCAAGGCCTGCAGCAGATCCAGGGCAAAAGAGAGGGAAGGCCTCTTTGTTTTCAAAGACCTGGATCTCGTGTAGTCCTCAGTTCTTTAAAGAACACAGGCCTAAAATACTGCAGTGCCCCAATAAAATCTTAAGTTTTCTCATAATTCCTCCATGGTTGTTTCCCCTGATTATTATGAAAGTCAATGGTGAAAAAATAAGGTTCTACATTTAGGCAAAAAAAAATGCACAGGTACAGTATATGTGGTGCCTTGCTCAGTAGTAATAACTGCAAGAGGGATCTTGGAATCCTAGTGGACAACCATTTAAATATGAGCTAGCTGTGTACATCAGCTGTGAAAAAATTCAACACATTTCTATGCTGCATAAACAGAAGGATAGAATCAAGATCACGTGAAGTGTTAATACCTCTTGATAATGCCTTGGTAAGGCCACACTTGGAATACTGCATCCAGTTTTGGTCACCATGATTGTAAAAAAGATGTTGAGACTCTAGAAAAAGTGCAGAGAAGAGCAACAAAGATGATTAGGGGACTAGAGACTAAAACATATAAAGAATGGTTGCTGGAATTAGGTATGTCTAGTTTAATGAAAAGAAGGACTAGGGGAGACACAATAGCAGTTTCCCATTATCTCAGGAGCTGCCACAAAGAAGAGGGAATCAAGCTATTCTGTTCCTTAACTCAGAACTGATTCTGAGTGAGATTTGCATATATAAAGATAATTGTAAAGGAAGAGATGTTTTCCAGATACTTTCAAAGCTTTCATGACTCATGAATATAGAAATCATCATGTCTATCACACCAGTGTAGGCATGCAAACATGCAACCTAATGGGATTTCGGAGAAATTCAGACGGAAATTCACTTGATTTTCTACACTTTGATCTTTTTCTCTAACCTTGTTGTCATTTTCATTTCCCTTTTGTTTGAAGGTAATAATGGGCAGGAGAATCAAAATTCCTGTGAAACGTTCCAAGTGATCAATGCTAAAGATGGAACTGAGAAGTTTGGAATTCGAATGGAATTTGAAAGCCGTGAGAGAAACCAGTCAAAGAATTGGACTCAGGAAAGCTCATCTTCCACTGATGCTCCAATGCAAGACTTTCTTGCCCAAGAAGAGAAAATAAGGAAAAAATATACTGCAAAAAGTGTGAAGCTATTCAAAGGTAAAGTACAAGTAAATGAAAACTATTTAACCCAAAACAAAGGAGAAGATGCTATAAGGATACACAACGCACAAAATTACAATGGGATATTCATTCTTTCTCTTGGGAACAACTTCCTTACAGCTCAAAAAGTGATTGACAGAAAAGAGAAGCCTTATGAATGTTTGGAGTGTGGAAAGACCTTTGCTCGTAGCGATACACTTACTATGCATAACAGGATCCACACAGGGGAGAAGCCATATAAATGCATGGAGTGTGGAAAGACCTTTGCTAATAACAGTGACCTAAGAAGACACCAAATGATCCACTCAGGAGAGAAACCATATAAATGCATGGAATGTGAAAAGACCTTTGCTAATAACAGTGACCTAAGAAGACACCAAATGATCCACACAGGAGAGAAACCATTTAAATGCATGGAGTGTGGAAAAACCTTTACTCGAAGAAGTAGTCTTATTTCCCATAAGATGATCCACACACGAGAGAAGCCGTATAAATGCATGGAGTGTGGAAAGACCTTTGCTTGTAGCGATACACTTACTATGCATAACAGGATCCACACAGGAGAGAAGCCATATAAATGCATGGAGTGTGGAAAGACCTTTGCTTATAATAGTGGCCTTAGTGGCCACAAAAAGATCCACTCAGGAAAGAAACCATTTCAATGCATGGAGTGTGGAGAGACCTTTACTCAAAGAAGTAGTCTTATTTCCCATAAGATGATCCACTCAGGAGAGAAACCATATAAATGCATAGAGTGTGGAAAGACGTTTACTCGAAGAAGTAATCTTATTTCCCATAAGATGATACACACAGGGGAGAAACCCTATAAATGCATGGAGTGTGGAAAGACGTTTACACATAGCAATGGCCTTAGAAACCACAAAATGCACCACACAGGAAAGAAACCATTTAAATGCATGGAGTGCGGAAAGACCTTTACTCAAAGAAGTGGTCTTATTTCCCATAAGATGATCCACTCAGGAGAGAAGCCGTATAAATGCATGGAGTGTGGAAAGACCTTTGCTTGGAGCAGTGGACTTAGAAGCCACAAAAAGATCCACACAGAGGAGAAGCCATATAAATGCATGGAGTGTGGAAAGACCTTTGCTTATAGTAGTAGCCTTAGTGGCCACAAAAAGATCCACTCAGGAAAGAAACCATTTAAATGCATGGAGTGTGGAAAGACCTTTACTCAAAGAAGTAGTCTTATTTCCCATAAGATGATCCACACAGGAGAGAAGCCGTATAAATGCATGGAATGTGGAAAGACCTTTACTCAAAGAAGTAGTCTTATTTCCCATAAGATGATCCACACAGGAGAGAGGCCGTATAAATGCATGGAGTGTGGAAATACCTTTGCTCGTAGCGATACACTTACTATGCATAATAGGATCCACACAGGAGAGAAGCCATATAAATGCATGGAGTGTGGAAAGACGTTTACTTATAGCAATGACCTTAGAAACCACAAAACATACCACACAGGGGAGAAGCCATTTAAATGCATGGAGTGTGGAAAGACCTTTGCTCGAAGAAGTAATCTTATTTCCCATAAGATGATACACAAAGGGGAGAAGCCATATAAATGCATGAAGTGTGGAAAGACCTTTGCTCAGAGCAATGGCCTTAGAAGCCACAAAATGCACCACACAGGAGATAAGCCATTTAAATGCATGGAGTGTGGAAAGACCTTTACTCAAAGAAGCATTCTTATTTCCCATAAGATGATCCACACAGGGGAGAAGCCATATAAATGCATGGAGTGTGGAAAGACCTTTGCTCGTAGTGATACACTTACTATGCATAATAGGATCCACACAGGAGAGAAGCCGTATAAATGCATGGAGTGTGGAAAGACCTTTGCTCATAACAGTGTCCTAAGAAGACACCAAACGATCCACTCAGGAAAGAAACCATTTCAATGCATGGAGTGTGGAGAGACCTTTACTCAAAGAAGTAGTCTTATTTCCCATAAGATGATCCACACAGGAGAGAAGCCGTAAAAATGCATGGAGTGTGGAAAGACCTTTACTCAAAGAAGTAGTCTTATTTCCCATAAGATGATCCACACAGGAGAGAAGCCGTATAAATGCATGGAGTGTGGAAAGACCTTTGCTTGTATCTATACACTTACTATGCATAATAGGATCCACACAGGAGAGAAGCCATATAAATGCATGGAGTGTGGAAAGACGTTTACTTGTAGCAATGGCCTTAGAAACCACAAAACATACCACACAGGGGAGAAGCCATTTAAATGCATGGAGTGTGGAAAGACCTTTGCTCGAAGAAGTAATCTTATTTCCCATAAGATGATACACAAAGGGGAGAAGACATATAAATGCATGAAGTGTGGAAAGACCTTTGCTCGTAGCGATACACTTACTATGCATAATAGGATCCACACAGGAGAGAAGCCATATAAATGCATGGAGTGTGGAAAGACGTTTACTTATAGCAATGGCCTTAGAAACCACAAAACATACCACACAGGGGAGAAGCCATTTAAATGCATGGAGTGTAGAAAGACCTTTGTTCGAAGAAGTAATCTTATTTCCCATAAGATGATACACAAAGGGGAGAAGTCATATAAATGCATGAAGTGTGGAAAGACCTTTGCTCAGAGCAATGGCCTTAGAAGCTACAAAATGTACCACACAGGAGAGAAGCCATTTAAATGCATGGAGTGTGGAAAGACCTTTGCTCGTAGTGATACACTTACTATGCATAATAGGATCCACACAGGAGAGAAGCCGTATAAATGCATGGAGTGTGGAAAGACCTTTGCTCATAACAGTGTCCTAAGAAGGCACCAAATTATCCACTCAGGAGAGAAACCATATAAATGCATGGAGTGTGGAAAGACATTTACTGATGGCACTGGACTTAGAAGCCACAAAAAGATCCACACAGGAGAGAGACCATATAAATGCATGGAGTGTGGAAAGACCTTTGCTAAAGATAGTGATCTTAAAAGGCACAAAAAGATCCACACAGGGGAGAAGCCATTTAAATGCATGAAGTGTGGAAAGACCTTTACTCAAAGAGGTAATCTTATTTCCCATAAGATGATCCACACAGGGGAGAAGCCGTATGAATGCATGGAGTGTGGAAAGCCGTTTACTCTGAACAGTGGACTTGGAAAACACAAAAAGCTCCACACAGGAGAGAAGCCATTTAAATGAATGGAATGTAGAAAGTCCTTTGCTCATAGATGAAATGTTATTTCCCATTAGAAATTAGGTGAAGGAATATTATTGTGATGTAGGAATTAAATACAAAAGGGGTTGACAGTTAGAAACATGTTGATATAATTAACATAAAAAGTATAAATAAACTAATACAAGAAATGAGTTAAAATTATTTTGTTACACTATCATTATTGTTACTAGTATATATGTTGATACTTGTTTTTTCTTTTTCATAAATGACATATACGCAAATAAAACAAAATAAAATGCATGGAATGTGGAAAGAGTTTTGCTCAGAATGGTCATCTTATTTTTCATAAAAGGATCCATGCTCGGGTGAAACTATATAACAATAGCAAATCCACTTAGACTTATATACCACTCCATATTGCTTTACCACACTTTGAGCAGTTTACAAAGTCATTGTCCTCAGCAATGTGAAAAAAGTATATAGATTCTTAGACGGCTTGAGATGGTGGCCAGATAACAGATTAACAGAGTTGGGAGGGATCCTGAAGGTCATCTAGTCCAACCCCTATCGGAGTTCTCTGAGGAAAGGAGCGGGAAGTGGTGGAGAAACGGCCCAAACTTTGCTCCGGGATCTCCGTTGGGGGCTGCTTTGTGAGGAAAAGGGGGGTCCTCTTGAGCCACAGAAGGAAAGAAGGGGGGGAGGTTGGAGGGGCGGGAGACCAGAAGGAGCCGCTTCATCCAGACGTTCGGAGCAAGAGAGACGCGGGTTTCAAGGAGGGGAATCTCCTTTTTCTCCCCCCAAGCGAAGCAGCGCCTCTCCCTGGTTTAGCGGAGGGTTTTCCAGGGCTTCTCTCCCGTTTGGGGGGGTGTCTATGGGTAACCCTGACTTCCCCTCGCTACCTCTCTCTCCCCCACCCCCTTGTCATCCAGTACAGCAGGCTCTTCCTTCGACAGTATCTACCCATGAAATGAACACGTGTATTTGCGTGTCCCTGCGTGTGTCAGAGGAGGAATGTGTGTCGAGGGGGAGGAAGGGTTTTTCTTGGACTTTTGAGCTGGGAGGGGCCTAAACGAGCTGAAGCACCAATGGGAATTCTCTCTGCTGAAGCATCAGCGGTCACCGGGCAGATCCTTTGTGTCTTTACCTGAAGTGGGAGGAGGGCGTTCGGGGACAGAGAACGCTGGGCTACGGACTTTGGGCTTGAGCTGCAGGGACTGCATGGACATTGGTCTCCTAACCATCGCAGGCTGGCTCAAATGTTATGATGTTTACATGCGTGGAACCGGGAAAGGTTGAGTCCGGATCTTGGGTGACATGTGATTAATGACACTGCCATGAGCAGCGACTCCACTAGTGTGACCATCTTTAGCAAATTTTCGCTCTCGGAGAGGTTCGCCCCTCTGATAATTTATGATATAGTAGGGAGGAGGGTGTTCGGGGACACAGAACGATCCTGAAAGTGGGAGGGGGGAAATCCCTTCAGTCTTGGGGGGGTGCAGCTCAAGGGGGGTATCATGGCAGACCCAGAAGGGACCCTCCACTTTCTTTGCTCTCTTCACGATTCTCAGCTACACTTTCCTCTGTGTGCACGGAGCAGTGGACTACCGTGTTTCCCCGAAAATAAGACCTACCCCAAAAGTAAGACCTAGCACTATTTTCTAAACCTGCCCTAATATAAGACCTACCCCAAAAATAAGACCTAGTGTAAATCTCCAGTTCCAGGAAGACTTTTCAGGGAGCAACCGTGCACCCTGAAACACCCCCTACACACTCACACCCACTATTTGGCACCATAAATATATAAGACCTACCCCGAAAATAAGACCTAGTGTGTTTTTGGGAGCCAAAAAAAATATAAGACAGTGTCTTATTTTCGGGGAAACACGGTAGATGTCCATTTAGGTTCTCAAACTGCCCCGGGGACCTGGACCTTCTCAGATAGAGGCCTCCAGGCTCTTTCTAGCTAACTCGGAGGGGAAGGGTCCATGAAAAGGGGGGTGGGCTGACTAAGGAGGAGAAGGGAGAGAGGAGGGAGGGGCTACTCCAGGAGGAGGGCCTCGTGCAAGGAGGGCAAACCTTGTAGGCAAACCTTATAACTGCCCCCCAAAACCCGCTTATTTCTCACAAAGGGCTAACGGGGCCATTTAACCTGAAGAAAGAGGTTCTGGGAGGATTTCAGTCCCTCTTTCCCTACTTGGCTTCTCCCTGGTGGCTCCGGATTCCTTTCACAGCACAATTCAGGAAAGATGGGAGTGTAGAACAGGAGCCCCTTGAGGGCCATCCCATCCTCCCTCTCTCCTTCCTTCCTCCTTCCCTCCCTCCCTCCTCTGATTTCACCTTCCTTCCTTTAATCCTGTATATTATGGTTCTTTCCCGGGCTGTCATTCTCTTCTCCTCTCTCTCCCTCCCTCCCTCCCTCCCCCCCTCCCCCTGGGTCCTTGGGAAAAGTGAGGCATCTGTTCCCCACCCCCGCCTCCGCCTTTAATAATCAGGACTTAGACTCCCAGCCTCAGAAGCGGAATCGTCGGGGGGGGGGGGTCTGGATGGGGGAGGGAGTTTTCCTCGAATTTCGGAATTGGGAGGGCCCAGAAAAGCAGAAGGACCAATGGGAATCCTCCCTTCCTCAGCATCATCGGTGTCCTGGCAGAATCTCCCTGGACTTCACCCGCGAGAGAAGATAGTTCAGCGCAGAGAGAGAAAGGGAGAAAGTGGGAGGTGGGGTCTTTTCAGTCGTGTGGGACCCGCAGGTCAAGGGGAGGTTCAAGCCAGCCCTGGAGGAGAGTGTGGGATTCCTTTTTCCCTCCCCCCCCTCAATCCGATGTGGAGTGGGGGCTGCGGTGATTGAGAGAAGGGGAGGCGCAGCCCCACAGCCAGCGAGGACTTGGGGGTTGACTGTGGAGTCCTCGGGAGCCTTCACACAGACACAGACATACACACAGACACACACAGCCGATGGGAGTGCCCCTCCCCCAATCACGTGGGGCTCACTGCCCTCCCCGCTCCCCCCAAGACTTTAGCTCCCTTCCAGGCAAAGGGGCTGCCAGAGGGCCGGTTTCACCCCTGGCGCTGTGGGGTTTTCTGACCCACTGCAAATGGAAGGTCAGTGTTTGGTTCAAGAAGGGGGGTTGTTGATCTGAATGGGGGAATAAGAGGGGTGGGGAAGCGGGAATCCCTGGCGGAGAATCGTGAAGAGAGCAGAGAAAGTGGAGGGTCCCTTCTGGGGCTGCCATGAACGTCTCCCCTTGAGCTGCAGCCCCCCAAGACTGAAGGGATTCCCCCACTGACTTTCTCCGCTTGTCTCTCTGTGCAGAACTCTCCCTCCTCCTTCAGGTGAAGTCACTAAGGACTCTGCCCGGAGACCGATGACGCTCACGCAGGGAGAATTCCCATTGGTTCTGGCCCTCCCACATCAAAGGTCAGAGAAAAAGGCTCCCCCCCCCCACTTCAGACCCTCTGGGGCTGGAAGCATCTGGCCGGGAATTCAGCAAACTTGGGGGGGAACTTGGGGGGTTCCGTTGTACCAAGGCCAATCTTTGTCCAGGTCGGGAACAAGTTGTGGCGGAGGGGGGATGGGGTTGGGGGCTCCGGGGCTCCAGGGGATAGGGTGGGGTTTGCAATCCCCACGGTGACTGGGAATGGCAGGAGATGGAGAGGCAGAGGGCTGAGCCAGGGTTTGGGAGCACCCCCCCCCCCCGCTATCTTCGAGCGGTGGCACGCTCTGATCCTCAGGTTTCCGCCCACTTCCCCGGGGGTACAGGAGATCAGGCCCCTGTGCTCAGGCTGGTTTATGTGAATGCCAGGTCCGTGATGAACAAAGCTCCGCACATCTGTGCATTGATAGAGGAGGAGCAGGCTTGCATTACGGAGACCTCAGAGGAAGGAGTCCCACTATGTGACTTATGTCCTCCAGGTTTCCGGGTGCTACACCAACCTCGAGCCCAGGGTAGGAGCAGGAGAGTGGCAGTTGTTATTAGGGAGACCTTCTGTCCGAGGGAGGTCACTGTTCCACAGATAGGTGGGTGTGAATCTCTCCTCCTGAGGCTGGGCCCTGGTGGCCAGTTGGGTCTGTTGCTCACGTACCTTTCACCCAGCTGCATGACAACGGCCCTGCCTGAGCTACTTGATGTCTTTTCGGGGTTGGCGGTGGAGTTCCCCAGACTTCTTGTCTAGGGGGATTTCAACATGCCTTCTCTCAGTGGGGCGTCAAGGATGGAACAGGAGTTCATGGCTTCCATGACGGCTATGGACCTGACACAAATAATTCAGGGTCTGACCCATGGAGGAGGGCACACACTCAATTTGTTTTTTTTATCCGGACAGTGGTGTAATGATCTAGGTGGGGGATCACCATTTATTCAACCCCTGTCATGGACTGATCATTATCTCCTCCAAGTGGTCTTCCATTATGCCACCCCTCATTGCTGGGATGTGGAATGGACCAGGTGGTGCCACCTGGACTTGGATGAGTTTCAGACGGCAGTTGGGTTATTTCCTGCCTCCCTTCCCCACAGCTCGGTCAAGGCCCTGGTGGACGCCTGGCAAAGGGCTGCCTCAGAGGCTCTCGACCGCGTTGTCCCTTTGCGGCCTCTCACCCGCTGCAGATCCCGGTTGGCTCCCTGGTTTTCCATGGAGCTCTGAGAGATGAAGCAGTGGAGGGGCCTAGAGAGCAGTTGGAGGTCCAGTCAGTCTGAATCTGACTGAGCACAGTTAAGATCTTTCATGAGATCTTATCTTGCGGTGATGAGAGCGGTGAGGTATGCTTACTTCTCCACTCTCATTGCATCCACAGATAATTGCCCAGCCACCCTGTTTGGGGTCGCCCATTCCCTGCTTAGTCAGGGAGCGAGAGAGGACCCTCTGCAGGGGTGGGCCGAGGAGTTTAGTCAGCATCTGCTGGATAAGATCGCTCAGATCCACACTGGTTTGGACTCTGGCTAGAGTCTGACAACGGAGGAATGGTGGATCTTGTGGATGTTATCTGGGAAGAGTTTGAACCTGTGACTCCAGAGGAAGTGGACAGGATTATGCAGAGGCTGAATTCCACCACATGTTTGCTGGACCCGTGTCCGTCCTGGCTGGTTTTTGCCACCTGGGAGGTCACATGTGGCTGGCTCCAGGCAGTGGTCAACGCTTCATTGAGGGAGGGCTCCTTCCCCGCCGCCTTGAAGGAGGCAGTGGTGAGGCCCCTCCTTAAGAAGCCTGCCTTGGACCCAGCCATTTTGAAAAACTTTTGTCCTGTCTCCAAGCTTCGCTTTGTTGCAAAGGCTGTTGAGAGCGTGGTGGTTAGTCAGCTTCCGGGGTTCCTGGATGAAGCTGATTACCTAGATCCATACCAATCTGGTTTCAGGTCTGGGTATAGCACAGAGATGGCATTGGTCATGTTGGTGGATGATCTCTGGAGGGCTCGGGACAGGGGCTACTCTTCTGTCCTAGTCCTATTAGATCTCTCAGCGGCTTTTGATACCATTGACCATGGTATCTTACTGCGTCGGCTCGGGGGGTTAGGAGTGGGAGGCACCGTTTTGCGGTGGTTCTTCTCCTACCTCTCGGATTGGTCGCAGTTGGTGTTGGCAGGACAGAGGTCGACCCCAAAACCCCTCTCATGCGGGGTTCCTCAGGGGTTGGTCCTCTCTCCCCTCCTGTTCAACATCTATATGAAGCCACTGGGTGAGGTCATCTGTGGTTTTGGGGTGAGGTATCACCACTATGCTGATGATACCCAGCTTTTTATCTCCACCCCAAATCATATCAGTGATGCCCTCGCCATCCTGAGAAGGGGATTGGAGTAGAAGACCTCAAAGATCCTGTCCAACTCTGTTATTCTACTCTATGCTGTTCTGTTCTTCCATCCCTCCCTTCCTTATACTTTGTTGAACTCATTGGGAGGAAAACCTGGGGCAGTTTGGGAACCTAAATGGACATCTAGTTCACCCCTGCATGCACATAGAGGAAAGTCTAGTTGAGAATTGTGAAGACAGCAAAGAAAGTGAAGGGTCCCTGCAGGGCCTGCCTTGAGCTGCAGCACCCAGACTGAAGGGATCCCCACCGCCCACTTCCACTTTCGCTCTATGTGCCGAACTACCTCCTCCTTCAGATGAAGTCACAAAGAACTCTGCCCGGAGACTGATGATGCTTAAGCAGGGAAAATTCCCATTGGTGCTTCAGCTTCTTCTGGCCCCACCCAGCTCAAAAGTCCAAGGAAACACATACAACACACACACACACACACACACACACACACACACACACACACACGTGTTCATTTCATGGGTAGATTCTGCCGAGGGAAGAGCTGCTGCACTACATGACAAGGGTGGGGGTAGAGAGGTAGCGAGGGTCAGTCGGGGGTCACCCACAGACACCCCCAAATGGGAGGGAAGCCCCAGAAAACCCTCCGCTAAACCAGGGAGAGGCACCGCTTCGCTTCGGGGGAGAAAAAGGAGATTTCCCTCTTTGAGACCTGCGTCTCCCTTGCTCCGAATGTCTGGACAAAGTGGCTCCTTCCGGTCTCCCGCCCCTCCAACCCCCCTTTCTTTCCTTCTGTGGGTCAGGAGGACCCCCTTTTCCTTGCAAAGTGGCCCCGAATGGAGATCCCGGAGTAAAGTTTGGGCCGTTTCTTCTCTGCTTCCCACTCCTTTCCTCAGAGAACTTCTTCAGGAGTTGGACTAGATGACCTTCAGGGTCCCTTCCAACTCTGTTAATCTGCTATCTGGTCACCATCTCAAGTTCACTAAGAATCTATATACTTTTTTCTGCAGAAAAACAAAATATCTACAAAGTAAAACACGTTGGAAGGAATTTCGTCCGTATCAAAGGGCGGATCTGTAGCTTTAAACCCCGGGAATCTCTGCCTCTTTCGGCCCTGGAGCAGGAAGTGCCCCTGAACCAAAAGGGTCCTTTTTATTCCCTTTTCACCCCTGAGACTCTCAGAGGAAGGAAACACAGCCCCTCCCAAAAGCCCCCCCTTCTGCACACCCCAAAAGGAACCGAGGAGCCCAGAAAAGAAACGCAGGAGCCGCTGGAGGTGAAAAGGGGGGAAAAGCTGCCATCTCAGGGGTTCCCCCCCACCGGAGGCTGCCGGACAAGAGCCGCAGGCAAAGCGGCTCCTGGCTGGGCTTGGAGGGCAGCAGAAACTTTGGCTCTCACCTGGGAAGCCCAGATGGCTGCGGCAGTTGCCAGAGGTGGTGGAAGGGACTCGGGATGCGCCCTCCCCGAGAGAGCCAGCCAGAGGGGAAAGAGGGGCCAGTGGAGATTGGGGGATGGAGAGAAGAAGGGCCTTTATCTGAGGGGAATGCCAGGAAGCCGCAGCTTCAGCCCTGACCGCCTCCTCAGAGGACGAAACACCCCCAAAAGGAGCCTCCAGATCGCCAGATGTGGCTCCTTTCACAACTGCTTGGCTCGCCCAGCTCCTTTCACAACTGCTCCAGGAGAGGATTTGGGGGGCTGCCCCAGAGGAGAGGAGGCCAAGCTCCCCTCCGAAGCCCCGGAAGACAAGAAGCAATGGGGGGGAAACTCTCCAGGCAGAGAAGAAGCGACGGAGAACTGGAGAGAAACTTTCTGACAGGGAGGACAATCAGCTGATGGGACTCCTGGCCACCAGAAGTTGTGGGCACTCCATCACTGGAGGCCCTGAAGAAGAGACTGGGCAGCCCCTTGTCTGGAATGCTGGAGGTTCACCTGCCTGAGCAGGGGGCTGGACTAGAAGACCTCCCAGGTCCCTTCCAGCTCTGTTCTCTTCTAACTGCAAACTGTTCTCAGTTCTGCCCCGTCAATAAACCTCCTTTCTTAAGCAGCCTCCATTTTCTTCCCTTCTTGGACCTAGACCTGATTTTCCTTCCGATACTTTCATGGGGTATAATAGGAACCACAACTGGCAGGTGCAACTGAGGAGATTTAATGTGGGGGAATCGCGCAGTTGCTGCCCAAAGGAAGCGGGAGACATGGAGACAAACTTGTACTTTTATATCAATATAAATGTGTTTAACAGTCGCAGCAGAGAAGACAGTCGGGAACAACCTGAGGTAAATCTCAAGCAGCCCAGAGAAGAAAAAGGCGAAGGGAAACGCCCCCTTTCCACCATCAGCAACCAATCAGAATGCAGATCCCCTCAGGTGGGAGTCCGCCCTCACTCAGCCACAACAGGGAGTTTGGGGCCTTTGTGCGCTTTCCTTCTCCATCCATTAAATGGGATATTTTCACATTTAAAGTGAAAAAGACCCAAAATGACTTTGCTTTTGTCCATTAGATTGAATTGTCAGGCTGGTTTTTTTTTAAATCTTGCACTTTGCTGAAAAGAAGTCAACATCTGTTTTTTCCTTTATTCTCTTCTACCTCAGACTTCTTTTCCCCTCTCTTACTCCTTCCCTTAATTCCTATTTCTATTTTTCTTTGTGTTTTGTATAATAAATAAATAAATAAAATCTTGAGACTCTAGAACAGCCATGGGTAAACTACGGCCCGGGGGGCAGATCCGGCCCGTTCGGCTGTTCTATGCGGCCCATGGAGCCAAAAGATTGGAGGGTTCTCTTGCTCTCCCAGAAGGCTACGTGAAGTAATCTAACTTTGAATTTATATTAGTTCACACAAACACTCCATCCATGCTTTTGTTCTGGCCCTCCGGTCCAGTTTAAGAACCCATTGTGGCCTTTGAGTCAAAAAGTTTGCCCACCCCTGCTCTAGAAAGATTGCAGAGAAGAGCAACAAAGATGGAGGCTAAAAGATATTTTAAAAATGGGTTGCTGCAACTGGGTGTGTCTGGTCTGACGAAAAGAAGGACAAGGGGAAACACGGTGGCATCTTCCAATATCTCAGGGATCTCCCCAGAGAACATTTCTCCCTTCCCTTCTCTCCTCTAAATAAATACAGAAGGGACCTAATGAAAGAGGTGGAGGTGGAGTTGCACTTTATAGATAAGAACCAAACCGCTCTAGAAACTCCACAAAAGAAAGACAAAAACCTCCTTCAAGGCATTTGGGTTCATATAAAAGGGAGCAAAGAAGAACAGATGTGGAAGCCTTTGTCTGGCAGGGAGCCAGGGAGGGGTGGCTTTCCCCCTACTCCCAAGCCCATCATCCCCGCCCTCTCCCTTCCCCCTCCCATGCGCTCCTCTTCCCTGCCCTTTCTACCATCCTGGCCCTTTGCCCCGAATCCACCAGGGGGAGCCCTCCGCCATGGGAAGGGAACTCCAGGCACTACCCCATTGGGCCACTGGAGGGCGAATGTCAGGGCTGTCTTCCCAGAGAAGGCGGCAAAGGAAGTGAGCCTTGCCTCACTAGGACTCCGTACTCGCCTTCCTCATCACCTGGGCCCCGCAGGAGGCAGTGAGGCTGCGGGAGAGTCTGGTGGTGGTGGTGGTGGTGGTGGGAGACTCATCCAGGCGTGCCACGGGTGAGGGAGGGGGCTCTTCCTGCGTCCTATGCTCGCCAGCCGCCCTCTGCATGCGAAGGGGGGGAGGGGGAGCCTGGCGGAGGCCAAGCAGGAGAGGAGAGAAGCCAGACGAGGAGGAGGAGGCAGGATTCGCATCGGACTCCCCGAGGGCCTCATCCTGTCTGGGGGGGGGGGAGGAAAGGAGGAAAGCGGGGCAGGCGGTCTCTCCAGCTGCCTCCTTCCCAGCCCTGCTCGGGGGCGGGCCCTGGGCCTGCGCTGGGAGGAGCCGCTTGGGGGTGCGGGCAGGTTGGGAGAACGGGGTCCAGGGGCTGAATCCCCCTTTCTGATCCTGGGCGTCGGTTTTTCTCTTCCTCCCAGATCCGGAACCGCGGCACCCTCGGCAGCCTTTGCAAGCCAGGATTTCCTCTGTGGGGGAAGGAAGGAAGGGCGGAAGGAAGGAAGGAAAGAAGAGAGCAGAAGGACCGGCAGGGATCCGTCCTGCGCCCCCAGAAATGGTCCCCTGAAGGAAGAGGCCCCTGGAGACCCCCCAGAGTCCCTGGAGCCCTTTGGAGTTGCTCTGCCTGCTGGGGAGGATGGGGAGCGGAAAAGGCCCTGTGGCTCTTCAGCCTGGGAGCTGTGGGGAGAGCTGGACCACAACCAGGAAGAAGGTCCTGCAAGAGGGAACCATCCTCCCTTCAGAAGTTCTTCCCTGGAACTTCATCCAATACCGGGAGGCTGAGGGTCCCCGAGGACTTTGCAGCCAACTCCATGACTTATGCAGGCGATGGCTGAGCCCAGGAAAGCACAGCAAAGCCCAGATGCTAGACCTGGTGGTTTTGGAGCATCTCCTGTTCCTTCTGCCCCCAGAGATGGAGGGCTGGGTGCGGGAGTGTGGAGCAGAGACCAGCTCCCAGGCGGTGGCCCTGGCGGAAGGCTTCCTCCTGAGCCAGGCGGAGGAGCAGAAGGAGCAGCTCCAGCGGCAGGTGGGAGACTTTAGGGAGCTCAGAAGGAAATAAATAGAGAGAGTGTTTGAATGCTTCACCCTCCTTCCCAAACTTCTCCCACGTTCATAATATGTGGCAATTCACCAGTTCTTGTGGGAGTCTCTGTGGCACAATGGTTAGAGTACAGTACTGCAAGCTACTTCTGCAGCCAGCTGCCTACAGTTTGACAGTTCAAATCCCACCAGGCTCAAGGTTGACTCAACCTTCCATCCTTCCGAGGTGGGTAAAATGAGGACCCAAATTGTTGGGGGCAATATGCTGACTCTGTAAACCGCTTAGAGAGGGCTGTAAAGGACTATAAAGCGGTATATAAGTCTAAAGTGCTATTGCTGTTGTTCCATTGTTTTCTCATTCAGCCACACAGAGGGATATTGGGGGCCTTGAGGTTGTGAATACAAGAATCCACTTTGTGTCGTGTAATGTACATTAATTCTGCTTATTCCTTCCTTCCTCCTGTTTGAAGTGCTGCACTGTGGAGATCAGAGATCCTGGGGAAAAGAAGAACCCATCAAATCCCACTCAGGAGCTATTTTTCAGGAGGATCCCTTGGGCAGACCCAAGTCAGGACACCTCAGGAGGTAATGGAAGATCCTCTGATTACCCATCTGTCTTCCCTTTGCGCTCTCATCTCTCCTATAGAATACCTCCTCCTATTTTGTTAATTATGCATTTGCAAATTATTTATTCCTTACAGAAAAACTCAAAATGAACCTTTCTGGTTTTTATGACGGAGATGAAACAGCGGTTGAACCTCCAAATCAAGTAAGAAAGGGAAAAGATATTAGATTTCTATTCTTCCTTCAGGAAGTGGAGCAGGTGTGCAGAGGGCTGTCTCCTTCTATTTCCCCCCCTTCTTTGGCCTGGATTGTTTTCGTGTTCTTCCACAACATGGTGAACAGAATAGCAGGTTCAAGTTGCTGTCAGCCAGCATGACTTCCTCTGGTTATATTGTTCTGCTGCGTTCTCCTCCAACTTAGAGTTTTCAAGAAATAATATTTTAAAAAGTCCTTCAAGAAGTAGGAATAAACCTATCACAGTGGCAGGAACTGCTAAAGACCCCCCCCCCTTTTTTTTTTCTTTGACTCGGAATTTTGAAAGGCTAATGAAAAATAAATACATTCCCACATTACCATTTTTAAAAAGCCTTATTTATAACCTGCCGTTCTAAATTAAGCAAATCGTAATAAAAAATAAAGCACACTATTAAAATCCAAAGGGAGTGGCCATGTTGAGCCCATAATCATGGTACTTTGGGCTACAAAATAATTTCCAGTCCTCTGGTTTGCACCTCAATTAGGAGATCAAACATTCCCGCTTTGCAACGGCTGAGAAATAACTTTCCCAAGGAATTTTCTCTTCTTTCTTTTCTTCCTTTCAGCCAATTGCTCAGACTACTAGGTCAATCAATGATAGACAGAACGATAGATCAGTTGATCCAGAAGTGGGGTTGCTTTGCTGAAAGGCACTGAAGGTTTTGCAAAATCAATGAACTTGATAAAATCTTCCCCAAATATTTCTTCTGTGAAAGCAATTTTCAGGTTTGCCCATTTTCTCACCTAAAATTAGTTCTTGTGTGACCCACAGTCATTTAACTTAATGCATATCTCTGATTTGGGAACAATGGAACGGAATAACAGAGTTGATAGGTATCTTGAGGTCTAGTCCAGGGTCGCCAACCTTTTGGACTTCAGGGACCACCAAATTCATAATTTTAAATCCCGCAGACCACTAATATGATTTTTGACTGACAGTATCTTGCTGACATTGGTGGGAAAGTGGTCCCATATTCCAGAGCTGCAGTAGTCACAGGACTGGCCCTTTGGTCATCCCAAAGCAGCTCCTCCAGTCCACGGCCAGCCGGTGCACCTGGGTGGAGGAGCAGCTGTTCTGGGATGACCAAAGGGCCAGTCCTGTGACTACTGCAGCTCTGGAATATGGGACCAACTTCCACGCCAGCAAGCCACCCTGAGGCGATTTCCTCCTCCCCGCCCCGGGTTGGTCTTTCCAGTTCCAGCTTGCGTGGTCTACTTAAGGTTTGTGGTCGGCCAAGGGTGGGGCTAGCAGGTGCTTTGGGGAACATTTCTCTGTGGACCACCAAAATTTTCTCACGGACCACCAGTGGTCCCCAGCCCACTGGTTGGCGACCACTGTTCTAGTCCAACTCCCTGTTCAGACAAGAAGCCCTATAACATTTCAGATAAACGGCTGTCCAGTTTCTTCATAAAAACCTCCAGTATTGGAGCATCCAGAATTTCTGGAGGCAAGTCATTCCACTGATTAATTGCTTGTAGGTTGGTTCTTGCCTTGAATAGTTTCCATTGATTGCTTCTTGGAACACTGCTATCATGCCACGCTCTAGTCCTTTACATGAAACTAGACATCCCCAATTCCAGCAACTGTTCTTTATGTTTTTATATGTTTTAGTCCACTAATAGGTTTTGTTGCTCTTCTCTACACTCTTTCTAGAGTCTCAAGATCTTTTTTGCATCTGGCAACCAAAACTGGATGCAATATTCCAACTGTGGTCTTACCAAGGCATTATAAAGTGGTACTAACACTTCATGTCATCTTGTCTCTATCCCTCTTAATGCAGCTTATGATTCTGTTGATGGATTTTGTGGGGGCAACTGAAGCATAGTGCTGACTCATGTGTAAGTGGTTGCCCTCTAGCACTCCAAGATCCCTGTTGCACTTACTACTGTTGAGCCAGGTATCATCTATTCTATGCCAGTGCATTTGGTTTTTTCTTTCCTAAATGTAAAACCTTACATTTCTCACTGTTGATTTCATTTTGTTAGATAGGGCCCAATCTGTCAATCCTTCTGTATCTCTGAGTTTATCTTCTGGAGTGTTGGTATTCCTGTCAATCTGGTCTTGTTGGCAGATTTGATGAGTTCCCCTTCTATCCTCTTGTCTAAATCAATGATGAACATGAACAGATCTTGCGAATCCTCCTCTTTTGTTCTTTTTTCCGTGTCCAGGGGGGTCTGGTGTCCTTCGAGGAGGTGGCTGTGTATTTCTCTGAGGAGGAATGGTCTCAGCTGGATCCTGACCAGAAAGCGCTGCATTCGGAAGTCATGCTTGAAAACCATAGGAACATGGTCCCTCTGGGTAAGAGTTTTCTAGATGTTGTCTCCTGGGGGGGAGAAGGAAAGGATCTGGCCTTGTGGTTCTCCAAGGAAGGAAAGAGTCCATGTCTCTTTGCTTAGACGCTTTCTGTGCCATTTCTTGTCTGTATTTTTCCATTTCTATTTGAAAGTATCTGTGGAGGCTGAAAAGAATGAGATGTGCTTTTATGTGTCATCTGGAGCAGGGGTCGCCAACCTTTTGGGCCTCAGGACCACCAAACTCATAATTTTAAATCCCGCAAACCAGAGACCTTGGGAAAATCCCAAAAAAGTCTGCACGAAAATTCCCCACCCTGTTTTCCTACTGATCGATCATTCTTTCCCTCCCCTAAACTCTGCCAGAAATGAGTCTTTGCCATCTTTATTTGGGATCGCAGGATACTGTCTCCAGCTCCATTCTCAGGGGGGGAGAGAGAGAGAGAGAGAGAAAGAGACACTTTTGGCTTCATGCAAGGAAAGCAGCAGAAGTCTTTCCTTCTCTCCCCTAAACTCTGCCAGAAATGAGTCTTTGCCATCGCAGCTGCTTGGAGCAGGATGCCTTGCAGGGTCCCAAAGACCCATTTCTGGGGGAGTTTGGGGAAGAGAAAGAAAGACTTTGGCTGTTTCCACCTTTTGTGTGCAGCCAAAAGCAGAAGAAGAAAGAAGCGGAAAGAAGCAGCCCGATGGCCAGGCAAGGCGCGTGGGGCACGTGGGGCAAGTTCCCCCTCCCTCTTCCCCTCACTACCTTGTCTTGTTCACAATGCAAGCGATGCAAGCCTTGTGTTCCCGTGGGCCATATGGGCGGCACAGTTTTGTGTTCCCGCGCAGTCTGGATTAATTGCTTTGGGGGTGACATTTCTCTGCGGACCACCACAATTTTCTTGCGGACCACTAGTGGATCCAAAGCACCTGAGGGCAGCACAAGAAGCTGTTCTGTCTCCTCTTCCCTTCCCCAGAAGGTAAGGAACTTGGCAGCAATGCTAGCACAGAGAGTCACGCTGGCCTGTCTCCAAAATCCCAGTTATCTCTCCCGATAAGAGTGTTGGCAGTCACCCAGGCTCTCACTGCCAAATTCAAAGCTAACAAGGAATGCAGTACTCACAGAAGACTGATTTATTCTCAAAGTCCAAAAACTAAATCAGGCACACAGACGGAATCCTCGGCTTCATTTCACACTTTGTCACGCACAGAGTTTGCAACGTAGGCACAATTGAGCTACAACGTAGCTCAATCTCTGGCCCTCCCACGCCCCCTACATTGCTGCTGACATTTCTCCCTCCGACGTTGCCTGGGATCAAGCCAGGAACCCTCCTCCTCCCTCTCTCGCCATAGCCGTACTGATACACGTCTCTCAGGCTGTTCCTCTTGGCTTTCCGAGGAAACCTGAGGCATTGCCAGGGAGGAAGGTCCTGGGGAGGGGGGCCTTGCCAGGGAGGAAGGTCCTGGGGAGGGAGACCTTGCCAGGGAGGAAGATCCTGGGGAGGAAGGCCCTGGTGAGGAAGACATTGCCCGTTCCTCCTCTTCTTCATCATCCAGGTCGTCTTCCTCTGTCAGCACAGGCTCACGAGGCGGGGCCACAACAAGAAGCAATGGGTGGAAACTAAAGGTTGTCGAGAGCATGGTGGCCCGGCAGCTCCCGTTGTTCCTAGAGGAAGCTGACTACCTGGATCCATATCAATCGGGTTTCAGGCCTGGACACAGCACAGAGACGGCATTGGTCGCGCTGATGGATTATCTCTGGTGGGCTTGGGATAGAGGTCACTCCTCTATCCTGGTCCTATTAGATCTCTCGGCGGCTTTCGATACCATCAACCATGGTATCTTAGTGTGGCATCTCGGGGGGTTGGGAGTGGGAGGCACTGTTTTACGGTGGTTCTCCTCCTACCTCTCGGGTCGGTCGCAGTCGGTGTTGGCAGGAGGGCTGAGGTCAACCCCAAAGCCCCTCACTTGTGGGGTGCCTCGGGTCGGTCCTCTCTCCCCTCCTGTTCAACATCTACATGAATCCGCTGGGTGAGATTATCCGTGGTTTTGGGGTGAGGTACCATCAGTATGCTGATGATACCCAGCTTTTTATCTCCACCCCAAACCAACAGAGTGATGCCCTCGGTGTGATGTCCCGGTGCCTGGCAGCAGTACGGATCTGGATGGGAAGGAACAGGCTTCAGATCAACCCTGCCAAGACCAAGTGGCTGTACGTACCGGCATCTCGGATTGCCCAGAATATTCCATCTTTGGTCATGGCGGGAGAGGTGTTCCCCCCCCCCATGGAAAGGGCACGCAGTTTAGGCGTCCTCCTGGACGCACAGCTCAATTTGGAAGATCATGTAGGAGCTGTGGCCAGGGGGGCATTTGCACAGGTTCGCCTTGTGCGCCAGTTGCGTCCCTATCTGGACCGAGATGCCTTGCATACAGTTACTCATGCGCTCGTTACCTCCCGTGTAGACTACTGCAATGCTCTCTACATGGGACTGCCCTTGAGGACCACTCAGAGGATTCAACTGGTGCAGAATGTGGCCGCGCAGGTTGTGATGGGAGCATCCCGATACTCCCATATTACACCCCTCCTGCGTGAGCTGCATTGACTGCTGGTTGCCCTCCGGGTGAGATTCAAGGTTTTGGTAATCATCTACAAAGCCCTTCATGGCTTAGGTCCGGGGTATTTGCAGGAGCACCTGCTGCCAGCAACAGCTTCCCATCGCCCTGTGCGCTCCCACAGGCAGGGTCTGCTTAGGGTGCCGTCGGCCAGACAATGTCGGCTGGCGGCTCCCAGGGGGAGGGCCTTTTCTGTGCGTGCGCCCACCCTTTGGAACCAACTACCTGTGGAGCTCCGATTGTCTCCTGACCTTCGAACCTTCCGTTGCGACCTAAAAACATGGCTTTTTCGATCGGCCAGTCTGGACTGAAGGGGCTTTTAATTATTTTAATTGTTCGTGGTTTTTAATATTTTAATGTGTAATTGGGGGTTCTTGTTTAATAGTTTTTTAAATTTTGTATTCTTGTGTTTTATTGTTGTAAGCCACCCTTAGTCCTCCAGGAGATAGGGCGGCATAGAAATCCCATTATTAAATTAAATTAAATTAAATTAATCAAGGAGAGAAGCAACTTAGAAGTAAGGAGAAATTTCCTGACATGTAGTACAATTAATCAGTGGAACAACTTGTCTCCAGAAGTTGTGAATTCTATAGCACTGGAAGTTTTTAAGAAGATGTTGGATAACCATTTGTCTGAAGTGGTATAGGGTTTCCTGCCTAGGCAGGTGGTTGGACTAGAAGTTCTCCAAGGTACCTTCCACCTCTCTTATTCTATTCTATTCCTTAACTCAAAGCTTATTCTGAGTGAGATTTGCATATATATAGATAATTGTAAAGAAAGATATGTTTTCTAGATATTTTCAAAGCTTTCATGACTCATGAATATAAAGACCATCATGTCTATATCACACCACCATAGGCATGCACACATACAACCTAATGGGATTTCAGAGAAATTCAGAAGGAAATTCACTTGACTTTCTACATTTTGATCTTTTTCTCTAACCTTGTTATTTTCATTTCCCTTTTGTTTGAAGGTAATAATGGGCAGGAGAATCAAGATTCCTCTGAACTGTCCCAAGTGATCAGTGCTAAAGATGGAACGGAGAAGTTTGGAATTCGAATGGAATTTGAAAGCCGTGAGAGAAACCAGTCAAAGAATTGGACTCAGGAGAGCTCATCTTACACTGATGCTCCAATGCAAGACTTTCTTGCCCAAGAAGAGAAAATAAGCAAAAAATATACTGGAAAAAGTGTGAAGCTAATCAAAGCGAAAGTACAAGTAAATGAACACTATTTAACCCAAAACAAAGGAGAAGGTGCTATAAGAAGACACAACGGACAAAATTACAATGGGGCATTCATTCTTTCTCTTGGGAACAACTTCCTTACAGCTCAAAAAGTGATTGACACAAAAGAGAAGCCTTATAAATGTTTGCAATGTGGAAAATATTTTAGAACAAGCAGGCAACTTACT
Organism: Naja naja; assembly: GCA_009733165.1. Lineage (NCBI taxonomy): Eukaryota > Metazoa > Chordata > Lepidosauria > Squamata > Elapidae > Naja > Naja naja. Next base: position 4,965,554 of record CM019149.1, read on the forward strand.
ATCCATACAAGGATCCACACAGGGGATAAACCATATAAATGCATAGTGTGTGAAAAGACTTTTGCTCAAAGAGGTAATCTTATTTCCCATAAGATGATCCACACAGGGGATAAACCATATAAATGCATAGAGTGTGGAAAGACCTTTGCACAAAAAGGTAATCTTATTTCCCATAAGATGATCCACACAGGGGACAAACCATATAAATGTATAGAGTGTGGAAAGACCTTTGCTCAAAGAGGTAATCTTATTTCCCATAAGATGATCCACATTGGGAAGAAGCCGTATAAATGCATGGAGTGTGGAAAAACCTTTGCTCATATCAGTACACTTACTTCCCATGAAAGGATCCACACAGGGGGGAAGCTGTACAAATGCATGGTGTGTGGAAAGACGTTTGCTCATAACAGTGAGCTAAAAATACACAAAAGGATCCACACTGGGGAGAAGCCTTTTAAATGCATGGAATGTGGAAAGACCTTTGCTCAAAAATGTAATCTTATTTCCCATAAAATAATCCACACAGGAGGGAAGCCATATAAATGCATGGAGTGTGGAAAGACCTTTGCTTATAGTAGTGGCCTTAGTGGCCACAAAAAGATCCACTCAGGAGAGAAACCATATAAATGCATGGAGTGTGGAAAGACCTTTGTTCAAAAATGTAATCTTATTTCCCATAAGATAATCCACACAGGGGAGAAGTCATATAAATGCATGGAGTGTGGAAAGACCTTTGCTCATAGTAGTGGCCTTAGTGGCCACAAAAAGATCCACTCAGGAGAGAAACCATATAAATGCGTAGAGTGTGGAAAGACCTTTGTTCAAAAATGTAATCTTATTTCCCATAAGATGATCCACACAGGGGAGAAGCCGTATAAATGCATGGAGTGTGGAAAGACCTTTGCTCAAAAAGGTTATCTTATTTCTCATAAAAGAAGCCACACAGGGGAGAAACCATATAAATGCATGGAGTGCGGAAAGTCATTTGGTCAAAGAGGTCATCTTATTTCTCATAAGATGATCCACACAGGGGAGAAGCCATATAAATGCATAGTGTGTGGAAAGACCTTTGCTCAAAAAGGTTATCTTATTTCTCATAAAAGAAGTCACACAGGGGAGAAGCCATATAAATGTATGGAGTGTGGAAAGACGTTTACTCGAGGCAGTGACCTTAGAAGACACAAAAAGATACACTCAGAAGAGAAACCATATAAATGCATGGTGTGGAAAGATCTTTGCTCGGAGCAGTGGCCTTAGAAGCCACAAAAAGATCTACTCAGGAGAGAAGCCTTAAATGCATGGAATGTGGAAAGACCTTTGTTCATAGATGTAATCTTATTTCCAAGAAAAAAAGCCACAAAGTGGAAAAGCCATATAAATGCATGGTATGTGGAGATAGTTTTATTCACAATGGTCATCTCACTTCTCATAAAAGGATCCATGCTTTTGAGAAACTATGTAGCAATAGCAATTCCACTTAGACTTATATACCACTCCACAATGAGTTACCACACTCTCTGAGCAATTTAAAAAGTCAGCATATGATCCCCAGAAAACTGGGTCCTAATTTTAGGGACAGCAGAAGGATGAAAGACTCAATCAACCAAGAGCCGGTCAGGATCGAACTCCTGGTTATGGACAATTAGCCTGTAGTACTGCATTCTAACCACTGACCTCTATAGGTCTCTATAGATTTGTATGTGTATCATCCAAATGAGACAAGGTTGAATCCAACAAATTGAAACTTAATGTGGAGAAAAGTTAGATTTTTCACTTGGGCAGGAAAAACATTACAGGAAACCTGGCTCAAAAAGAGTAACAGTGAGAGGGACCTTGGGAGTCCAAATGGATGATCACTTAAACATGAATCGTGTGCGGCAGCAGCCAAAAAAGCTAATATAGTCCTCGATTGTATAAACAGAAGCATAGAATCAAAATCACGTGTATTAGTATTCTTTTATAAAGCCTTAGTAAGTTCTTCTCATCCTTTCTATTAGCCATCTCTTTTGACTATGATCGTGTTGCTTGTATCTTTACAATTAATATTGTTTTATTTGTTCCCTAGTATGCTTATTAGTAACCTATGACTGTCGCTAAGTGTTGTATCTTGTGATTCTTGATGAATGTATTTTATTTTTTTCTTTATGTACACTAAGAGCTTATGCTCCAAAGACAATTTCCTTGTGTGTTCGATCACACTTGGCCAATAAAGAATTCTATCCTATCCTATTGCAACAGGAGAGTTTATCTGGAGCTTAGTTCAACTCTGGGGTCCTTGGGGGCTTCTGAGCTTGGTTATTTCCTTGAAGACATTGAATTACCCAACTAGGTAACTGGGTCAGATAAATTCCCTCCATCCCTGAATTTTGGATGCCCAGCAGAAGGTGGAACGTGTGCTCCCCTCCCCCACAAGAGGGAACTGCCATTTTCTGGGGGTTCAGAGGGGAGGAAGGAGAAGCTGCTTGTACCAGGTGGATGTCATGAACCAAAAAGAATCCAGTTGATCACGATTGGCAGGGGAGGGGGGAGGTGAGGGAAATGGACAAATCTTGGGGTGAGCTGAGGAAGATGGGATTTGTAGTCCTGGGGCAGGCATTTGAAAGAGGATGTAGTTCACAGAAGAGAATATCGAGGTTGGGTTAAACTCTGGGGTTGTTGGGGCCCTCAGTGTTTGGTTCACTTGGAGACATTGCATTACCCAGATAGGTAACATCCTCAGTGCAAAGGAATAAGGGGATTGGCTGCCTGTTTAGATGCCCTGCCAGAGATTGTTTCCTCTTGAATGGTTCCTTGATTGGACGATTGTTTTCTGCCTGTTTACTTGTCTGGTGCTGATCCCTGCTTATCTATTGGCTGTTGGAGGGGAGGTTTGTCTTTTTCATTTCCTTCCTAGGTTTTTCTTTATTGTGCAAATGTGATTTATCTCTCTGCATCTGTTGAAGACCAGAGATTGACCTTTTAGGATTACTGGATAAAGAACTTGAAATAAAAATAAATGCATGGAGTGTAGAAAGACATTTACTCATAGCAGGGAACTTAGAAGACACAAAAAGATCCACACAGGAGAGAAGCCATATAAATGCATAGAGTGTAGAAAGACCTTTGCTCAGGACAGTGATCTTAAAAGGCACAAAAAGATCCACTCAGGAGAGAAACCATTTAAATGCATGGAGTGTGGAAAGACATTTTCTCATGGCAGTGAACTTAGAAGACCCAAAAAATCCACACAGGAGTGAAGCCATTTAAATGTACGGAATGTGGAAAGTCCTTTGCTCATAGATATAAACTTATTTCCCATAAGATGATCCACATGAAAGAAGCCATATAAATGCATGGAATGTGGAAAGACCTTTGCTCATAGATCTTATTTCCCATTAGAAATTAGGTGATGAAAGATTCTTGTTATGTAAGAATTAAATACAAAGAGGGTTGACAATTAGAAATATGCTGATATAATTAACAAAACTATAAACAAGCTAATACAAGAAATTCAGTTAAATGAGGGCGGAGCTGGCGTCACGGCGGTACGACCGACGATCTTAACTCGCTAAGATCACTGTCAATATCTCCCTTGCTGGACGGTCCAAACGGACATAACCGTCCCATAGGGATGGTGATTGGCAGGGGCACGTCCTGTTGATCCCAGGGACATCGCAAAGTCCCTGACTGATCCAGGAGAAGCCCTTTGCCAGCAGCGGAGAGGTAGCCATTAAAGCTGCTGAAGCTGGGACAGCTCCGGAATGGAAGAGATCGAGAGAAAGTGTGTCAGTTTGGTGAGATGGTTTTTTATTCATTATTTTAAGGGAACACCCTAAAAGACTTAAAGGGAAATTAAAAGTGAAGATAAAAGAGACTAAGCGGTGAAATTAAGCTATGTTTAAACTGAAGGCTTTTTTTCCCTTTCTTTTTACCGGAAATTGGAACTTGGCAAGTTTTTTAAAATTTAGACTGGATTGGTCTTCTCTAATTTTTACTATTTATCCTTTTTGATTAATTTTTATTTTTTCTTTGGAAAGTTTGCTTTGACTAAGGCTTTTCTTCTTTACTTGAGGTTTATTTATTTTTTTCACTTTCCTTTTTAAAAGACTTTTTTTCTTTTTGTTTCTGGCTTTGGATACATGGGGAGTGAAAGCAGAGAGAAATAAGTAGCATTGCCATCTAGAGGCTGGATATATTGTTTTTTCTTTCTTACTTGTTTATGTATGAGAGTTACACTTCAAGGACTGAGCTTTTTACTGAAAAGATAGTGGGAAGAGCATGGTAGATTGTTTATACAGGTGCTCCTCTGTGTAACTATTGATAGCCAGAGTCTGGAGTTGAAGTTGAAAGAAAGAAAGAGAGAGAGAGAGGGAGAGAGAGAGAGAAAGAAAAGAAAGAAAGAAAGAAAGAAAGAAAGAAAGAAAGAAAGAAAGAAGATTGAAGTGACCTTGAAAGGACTGGAATTGAAGAATTTGTAGTGTTTTATTTTAGAGCCTTGGACATTTATTGGCAATTACTCGCCTAATGGAATGATTTGTTGTTATTATATTTTTTCACTTCCCTGCTAGTTGGATTTTTATGTTGGGATCTTAGCTTTTTAACCCAGGAACCAGATTGTATTTTTTTCTTTTATTCTTTTTCCTTACCTATTCCTTTTTATTCTATTTTTTGGTGCTTTTTTTCCCCTTCTCTTTTTCTTTTTTAAATCAAGGGATTATTATTTTTCTCTTTTCTTCTTTTTCTCCTTTTTTGCACATAATTGGAATTAATTGGATTAAGGTGTACAAGAACCTGAAGATTTCCCTTTTACTTTTATTCTTTTTAATTTTTTCTATTTTTTTCTTGTTTTTATTACTTATTATTGGAGTAGCGGTTGTTTATTCCTGTCCTTTTTTCCTTTTTTTTCCCACCCATCTCTCATTTTTGTCTTTTCCTGACTTTTGTTTTTGACCTTCTTTTAAATTTGAAAATAATTATAAAATGAGTAGAAAAATAACAGCTCCAGTTTCTCAAATACCAACTGCTTCCTCCTCACCATCTGGGGGACAACGATCAATACAGATGATATTGCTACAGGAGAAGGAAAAGGAGAAGGAAGTGACATTACAGATGATTATGCAAGGAATTCAAAACTTACAAGTAAAAACAGATAATATTGAAAAGAGAATAGAGAATACTGAGAAAAGAACGGAAAAGACAGACGAGAAACTTGAGAATATTCAACAGAAAATTGAAAAGACAGATGAGAAAGTGGAAAATATTCAACAGATGATGATGAAATATGAGGAAAGGATCAAGAAAATTGAAGAACAAGAACAAAGAGACAAGGAAATTGGAGATATCAATACTAGATTGAGCGAAGTTGAAAAAGGCAGGAGTGAACCATTGGGATGGGAGATAGACAGGTCAGAATTCTACCTGAGATTTCAAAATGTGGAGGAAGAAAAGGGTGAAACCATTGCTGAAAGCATGACAGAAATACTGGTGGAGAGAACCGAAGACAAAATGAGGGATAGAATGGATGAAGTGTTTCGTGTCTATACAAGATATGCAATGAGGAATAAGTTACCAAGAGAAGTTCATATTAGATTTACTAAGAAAATTATCAAAACACAAATACTGCAAGTGGCAAGAGAGAAGACATTAAAATATAAAGATAAAGAAATTGTGGTGTTGAAACAGGTACCAAGAAGAGTAAGAGAGATAGGAAGAAAATATCTTTTTCTGACAAAAGAGCTGCTTGAAGGAGGAGTAAATTACTGATGGCTGATACCAGAAGGTCTCTTGTTTACTTGGAGGGAACAAAGACACAGAATTGATATGGTTGAAAAGGCAGAATTATTTTACTATGAATACATTAGAGGAAAAGAGGAAGATATAAGAAAAGAAGAGTCTTTGATCGAATCTCAAAAGGAGTGTATTGCAGTAATTGAAAAAGAAAAAGAAAAAGAAGAAGGTGCAGTAGGTGGTGTGCCCAGAGAGCAACGAAAAGTAAGATCTACTAGAGCAACAAAACCCTCTTATAAAGTCTAAAATGGAGGAGAGAAAAGTGATTACGATGAACATAAATGGACTTAATTCAATTACTAAAAGAAGGAAAGTATTTCACAAATTAAAGAAATTAAAGTTCAATATAATTTGTTTGCAAGAAGTACATATTAAAAAACAACATGAATATATATTGAAACAAAAAAAGGAAATTGACTTTACGTCATTGGCACAATAAAAAAAGAGGTGTGATCCTATATATTAGAGACACAATTTTGGCAGAATTAATCCATACAGATGATGATGGAAGGATTTTAATGGTGGAAATAATGGACAATAATATTAAAACACTTTTAATAGCAATATATGCA